>OY821520.1:84988964-85588964 GCA_963682025.1 Cordilura impudica
AAATGTAAACAAAGAAATTAACAATTTTTGCCGTAGTGGTTGCCCATTTTTGTTTTGGGTATTTGTTATTGTGCTAATACTCAAACACGAACAAAATTTATAAAAAAACAGATCCACAAAATGTTATAAAACTCCAGACCCTAGGATCAGATTATATTTTTCTAAAGGCGTGGTGAATCTAAATCTATGGTCATAATTTTTTTATCACATTCGTTTTCGTAAATTCTTTACCTTAAAAATGTAATAAACACGATCTTTTGTTATTTTTGTGAACGTACATATTTATAAACCGCGAATGTATTTTTTTAAACATAAAACTCATCTACTGAAAATTCCACCTTTTCCCTTTAATACACTTCTTGGATTTATTCAGATGTCTTATTTTTCTCGGCCCAAATGACCGTTGAAATTACTAACTATGACGTATTTGTTTAAATCTTTTTAAAAAAATAAAAAATTTATAAATATTCAATATTTATAGAAAAAAATTGAGAAATTCTCAGATCGCCAAAGACCTACAGAAAAACATATTATGACACCAAGGTCTAAAGAATGTCAGTTCTTTAAAATCCAATATAATTTTCCTAAACATTTTCTTTATAGATTATTGTATATGCCGTTAAAAAATCGGAAATAAGTGTGTATCCAAAATTTAGGAATGAAACTTCTTGCCATAATTGTTAACAGCAAAACAAAAAAATTAATAAAATATTAAAAAAAAAAACAAATCAAATAATATTTTTAAATCCGATTAATACTGTTGTGTTGCTTTTTCAGTTTTTTTTTAACAAAACAACAAACTATCAAACTAATAACATTATCAGATCAATCATCAAATCAACATATGTAATTAATTTAAATGTTATGCATAAATAAACACTTGTTGAATCAAAACATACGTTCAAATTCAAGTAGCACTTTAAACAACCAAGATTTGATTTGAAATATTCGCGTAAACACAGAGTAGAGTACCACCTGCAGTGTATGTTCGTTATATTTGAAACAGACAACATTTGGAAGCAAAGATTTAACTGGAGGTTGAATAGCGTTCATATGTATGTGGAGTATTTGTTGATACAACCTCCACTTAAACGGAAACAAACATGCAACACTGTTGTTAAAACACATACAGAATTAAATTAAATATTGTAAGAAAAAATCTATCAATGAATGATATTAATTGAAATCACAAATTAGTATTTGTTCTATATTTTTACTTTGTAAGCAAGTACGAGTATTGTGCATGCAATTTTAAAATACGAGTATATGCACATTTTCTAAATATTATCAAACTACCCCATAGAAAATGGTCAAAATCTTCTAGAGCGTTGTATTTTAGTTTAAAATTTTGGTTTTATTGCTTTTCAAAATATTCTCCATACACTTTTATATGCGTTTGAAGCATTCCTTCCACTCCGATTACCACACAATTATTGATGCGTGTGCAGCAAAAGAAGTCATTGGGCGTTAAATCTGGTCTGCATGATAATTAATTGATCGAATTGATAATTCGATGTTTTGTTCGGTAAGCTAGTCAGTTGTTTGAGCCGATGTCGTTGTCTATATTTGGCTGTTTGGTTTGTTTATTTCTCTGAAGCCTTCTAGCAAAAAAAGACCTGTGCACCATTCATTCTACCATCATTCTGATATTAGATTAGAAAAAGAAGGCTCTACGCACTGCGACCAGTTTGATCTTTTGTGCAGCCCATGGTTGTCCTAAAGATTAAGGCTTCTTATAAAGCCAATTACCCAATTTGGCATTAGATTCCATATGTCCCGGGGGGATACAGTGTATCCTCCAACTGCAAGGATTCCCTCACTCAATTGACCAGGAAAATCATACCCTAAAACGAATTCTGATGTCCCGACTTTTGACTTGTCTGTCTGTCTGTCTTTCTGCCATGGGGCAACCCCATTCCCCCTCATGCAATAGATCTGAAACTTGGCCCATAGTCTTGTTGTGACTACAGATTAATTTTGGGGTAGTCACGCAGAGTAACGCATAGTCACGTATTGATCTAAAATATATATACCTCATCCGATCGATCTTTTTGAATAACATAACATAGTCAAGACGTATGATTATTATTTATTAGCAGAGTAGAAGATACGTATACGTATGAGTGTTAATTTTAATATTAAATCAAACATAGTCAGCCCAATTCTAAACAAAAAATTATGATTTTTTGAAATGTTTGTATGGGTAACCCCCAGGGGGTTCCAGGGGCTGTGCCACTGGCATGGGTGGGTCGGCCCTCCAAAATTAGTGGGGGTCGATCATACATTTGGACTGATTGGGGCACTCTAAATGGGTCAAAGTGAGACAGACAGACAGACAGGTCAAAAGTTGGGACATCAGAATTCGTTTTAGATCCCTAGAATACGATTTTCCTTGTCACTTGGGCGACTTTTAAATCGACCCGCCCTAGTATTTACCCATGGGTAAGGCACGTTGAAAATTGGGACCAAATATGCCCGCGCTCGTGTCCCCATTTGATTGTTTTGAGCTATCTGTGAACCACACACGAGAACCCTGCTCCGATTCCCAGGTCCTACTGGTCCATGCGCTCCGTTCCAATATTATGGTTACAAATTCCCTGATGAATATCTTTTTGGTAGCATTCTGTCCGTGATTCTCGCCACCGGGTCGTGGATGAAGAGCCTTGCGACTGTCATGTGACTCTTTAGGTCACCGTCCTTCATGCTGCCAAAATCCTGCGGCGCTCATGCACGCATCTTCGATGATCGAAATATGCAATGGTGTAATGTTAAGCATGATGCCGATAGCATCGGTTGGATATTGTATGATATTGTATTGGTAAAATTCCAACATTTCCAACAGTCCTTTGAAATGATTGTCAAATGATGTGCATCCAAATAGCACCCAAAGAAGTGAAGTTGATGCACACTTAAAAAACATTAATTTAAAATCGGTTATCACTAGAAAAATTATTGAGGTAATAACAATTTTTGCAGTTATTATTCAATATTTGAAAATACAACGGATTTCCTTCAAACAACTACCATACAAACATAAGCCTTCTAAAATTAAGGTGTCTATAGTAATAAAATTAGTTCCGTTTACCAATTAAGATCTCTAAACTAATTTAATTGAGACAACTTCATTAAATGAAGTATAGCATGCTTCATTCATCAATATTCGTGATTGCAACTACTACTTCTATTAGAACAACATTTTTTAAATCGAAAATATGTTAACAGATATTGTAACAAAATATGGGTAGAAATACTATAAATCAAATATACACTAAGAATTATTTTTCGGTTATAATAATAGAAAACCAAATTTTTATCCTGTATTGGTAATTGGAACCGAAAGGGAACAGCTTGAATCAGATTCTATTGTAAATACTAAAAGCATATAAAAATATGTGTAGCCAGACCAAATTTTCGATTTTAATTTGTAATTTTTTTAAAACAAAGTAAAAAAGACACTTTAAAATATTTTGCGAAAATTTAAGTTTATAAATCAATGTGATAATGCAAAAAAGATTCAATGTTATAAAAAAAAATATATATGTATATGATTCTAGTGTAAAAATTAAATACTGAATTTGAAGGCATAATTGAGTCCATGCCCAGAATTTAGTCGAGTACCTGTAAAAGTTGTCGCATAACAAAAAATCAATCAGCCCTGTTCTTGAAACGTTGTTATTTGAATAAGAGCGAATTTAAAATCACATGAAATTGAAATTTTGGGTTTCTTGAAACCACTTTTTTTATTTATTTAATGGAAACATATGTTTGAGTTAAGAACATATGTTATCTAGAAACCGAGGTGCCATATGGTTCTTTATTCAGTTTCACAAAAAACTTTTAGGTATTTTGTGCATGTTTTTTCTTAAGTTTATAGAAAAAGTATAAAGAAAAATATTTTCATTTAAAATAACAACTTATTTGTTCATTTAAGAGTTTTTGTTCTTCAATTTCATTCAATTAAAAATTACTTTTCTATTTTTAAAAAGTTAGGCATCACCAAAACAAATTTCGATATTCAAATAAATTGGATTTGACTGGCATCACTACTGTTTCGAACATATGCAAAAAAATAAAAATATGTGATTTGATGAAAAATTTTCTTTTAATTCCTTTATTTGCAATAATTAGTGCATAAAGAATCTATGTTATAATTGAAAAAATTATAATGGAAAATAGATTGTGTAAATAAAAAGTTTTTTTATTATAGTTATAGAACAGCATCATCGCAAAAAGTGTGTTTTATTAACATCGACCACTTATTACGAGTTTTTTTTTTTAAATCAGAGCAAAATGTAGACGTTTTTTTAAATCGTTTTTTTTTTTCATAGAATTAATGTCTAATTTTTTAAAATAATGACAAGGTTCAATAAAAAACATGTTAGAGTTTAAATATCAATTAGATTTTTTATCTCTTAAGACCTGCTTAGTAGAAAAAAGGGCATTTGTTTTGATTTCACAAAGCCTTTTCTATGTGAATTAAAACGAGAAAAAATATTCTTATTGAAATTAGAGAACAGCAAAAAACTCGTAGATTTAAGAATTTTTTCATTTATGAGTTTTTTTTTGTGGTAGTGGTTTCAAGAACAGGGGTGAATATGTTCAATCGTGATTGTCAGGCTTTGATTTCGGTAAAAACTCCTGAATTAGAAACGTAAAATCAACACTTTAGAACTCGATGAGTATATTAAAGCTCATGCCTGTGATTTCGTGCCAAATGTTTGTGTGGATGCACGTAACCTGGAACCTGATGTGATTAACTACAAGGTACTACAAACGAATAATATTCGTATTCATAAATGTATTCCACTGCTTTTATCGGTTAGAATGCATCACAATGTATGGTAAGACAGTTTTGTGTCAGATATGTGATTATTTATTATTTTTTGCATTTATTTCAATTAACATTTATTCCTTTAGGAATATTTGCGAAATGTACATTGGTATGGCATAATTTTAAATTAGCGAAACAACGGAATATTTTTATTCCAAAACCGTGTAAAACTCGTAAAGTCACAGATATTAATTTTGTTACGTTATGAGATAGTGTTGAATATAATTCAGTATGAAATATATATGTGACCTTCTCCGAGAAAAGGGACCTACACACAGAAAACAGATTCGTGGTGGCTACCAAATTTATTGCCAACCGAATTTCGATGAACTTAATAATAGAATTTTGAGTTGAATGGAATTACAATTCTATTGTCTTGGCAGTAAAAATTGTATCAAAATAAAAAATGGTTTGTTATTATAAAATTTCTGTTGGTACAGTCGACAATTCAGTCATTAATAGTTAGAACAATTCGGTTGGCGATTTTTTTTTCTGTGTGTAGTGTGTCAAAAAACGGATTGTGTCAAAAACGGTGGATTCTGGTACCTAAAAGGATGTAGAAATTTTAAATGCGTTTTTTTCTCAAAACTTAATTTTCACACACTAGGTCTCTTTTCTCGGAGAAGGTCACATATGTTATTAATAAATAATTAAATCATAATACAAATTTTGTATTATTTTTTTTTTTATTATTTTATATTAGTAAAATTCCGATAATGGTTGTCACAATCAATAAATATAACGAATAATTCCATTGTACCAACTAAATGACACAATAGTCATAATCGAATTTACATATAGAATCAATTGCCTTTTCCATTGTACGGTTAAATGGACTATACAATTAAATAATTACAACAGAATAAATTGATAGTACATGGGATTACACAAATTCGATTGGCAAAAAATTCGGTTACAACAACGAATCTGTTTTCTGTGTGTGCCAATTTCGGATTCGAATGTTGTAAAGATTTTCATCATAACCATTGAATTTAACATGGTCTTCTCATATAGATATTGTTTAAAATGATTTTTAAATTTAAACTTTTATTTTTCAACATAAATTTGTTGGTTATAATATTTCCAATATAAACTTTAAATATCAATTATTCTTTTCTCATTATTTATTATTATTTATTAATAGATATGAATACATGTACATATGTAAATTTTTTAGTTATTTAAGTGTATTTTAATATTTTATCTATTTGTGGCTTAACATTATTGTTGTGAGCCAGACTGGCACTATTCTAGTTTAATAAAATTCATGTTTTACATAAAAAGTATGCCATTTAGTATATATAAAACTTCATTAAGGTTTAATTGATTTTTATCAAAATACTTCAATCTAAATTCTTTATATTAGACAAATACCGATGAATGAAATAAGCAATCCACCTCTTGCCCTAATTAATAAACCAGTGATACGCGATGAAAAATGTGCAAGTAAAGGTGCAGAGTTGTAATTTATAATAATAATAATAAGCCTTGCTCTAAATTAATTTAGAGCTACCTCATTGTGGGCATAGGCTCTCAATAAGAAATCTCCATCTGGAGCGTCTATTTGCAATACTTCGTAATTCTCATAAGTTATTAATCTTTCTATCATTAAAATCAGGCAGACTATTAATCTCTTTTAAAGTTGAGCGACGCCAAGAGTTGTTTGGCCTTCCTCGTCTTCTTGCGCCTTGGGGATTTTAAGTTAAAGCTCTTTGGCATATGTTCGCGTCTTCTCTTCTAAGGGTGTGCCCTATCCAGCCAAGTTTTCGTCTTCGGATTTCGCAGTTTATATCACTCATATTTGCTATAGCGAGTAGTTGATAATTAGTTATTGTATTGGGCCAAAATATTCTTAATATTATACGGAGACATCTGTTAGTAAACACTTGCATTTTCCGCTTAATTTCTTCTGTTACTAGCCATGTTTCGCACCCATATAATAATACTGACAGTACACAGGCTGAAAATATGTTTAATTTTGTCTTTTTGCTGTATTCGTTCGACCTCCATGTTTTAGATAAAAGGACAAAAGCACCTCTTGCTTTTCGTATTCTTGTCGTGACATCATGAAGTGCACCACCATTTGTATCAATCATACTGCCCAAGTATTGGAACTCGCTTACATTTTCTATAACGTGGTTGCCGATCGTTAGTGGTTGTGTTGCCTCTGTATTTATGCGTATTTCCTTTGTTTTGCTGATATTAATCTTCAAACCTACTTTCTCTGATTCTCTGGCAAGATCGTCAATTTTTGCTTGTATATCAACATATCTGTCGTCGGCATAGTCGAGTGATTCCAAACGGATCTGCGGATTTAGGGGGTCCCATACTATTTCTCTCGGCCTATTTGTAATTGAGCGTTTAACTACCGCATCTAATACAATCAGAAATAGAAGCGGCGATAATAAACAACCTTGTCTAACGCCATACGTTGTTTTAAATGGTACAAAGATTTCGCCATCATGTAGCACGGAGCATTCAAATGTGTCGTAACTCTGACGTATCATGCGTGTTATTTTATCTGGCACTCCGATGTTTGCCAGTTCTGCCCATATATAGTCTCTATTTATTGAGTCAAACGCCTTTTCATAATCAACAAACAACATATATAGGGGTGATTGCATTTCGAGAAACTCAACAACCCGTAGAGCGTGGACTATTCTTTTGCCCAATGAACATTTAATTCAATGACTTTTTTTTGCAAGAATTTTTGGTCTATTTTGATTCATATTCAGAACTTTGTTTATATAAGAAAAGTGTAGTTTAAGTGTCAAAGTATACAATGAATCCAGGCCAGTTTCCAAGTAAATCATGTAATTGGGTGTTGCTTCTGGTAGATGTAACATCTTTTTTACAAAAAATTTCTCCACATCATCATATTTCTGGTATCCCCAAATTTGTGCAGCATAAAACATAATGGATCTGGAAGCAGCATCGAATATTTTAAGTTTACTGTTTTTGGATATATTCGGATTTTTTATGTATTTTGACCAGGTTGAACTAATTGCCAATTTGGATGCAGCTAATTTGTTGTTTAAATGTTTTTTAAAAGATAAGTTATACGAGATGTCAACACTAAGATACTTGTAGCAATTGACAATTTCAATAGCTTCTTCCCCAAAGTGCCAATTAAAGTTTCTAGAAATTCTTGTGCCTGAACGAAATACCATGATTTTAGATTTGCTAAGATAGGCAAATATTTTTTTCTCATTATCAATTTTTAATTTTTATACCCTCCACACTAGCGTGGGTATATATAAGTTTGTCATTCTATTTGTAATAATTAGAAAAAAAATCTGGATCCCATGATCCTTATAACAAGCGGATATAGCTATGTACGTCTGTCTGTCTGTCCGTGTGCGGATATCACGATCGCTCCCTCAATGGATCAGCTGGTTAGGTAATTTTTACTGAAAATGATTACTTGACATCCTGAACAGGTTGCTATTTAAAATCATCAAAATCGGTTTAATATGTTCCGAGATATCAATATAAGAATAAAAAAAGGCTTGAAAAAATATAATT
Source organism: Cordilura impudica (assembly GCA_963682025.1). Taxonomy (NCBI): domain Eukaryota; kingdom Metazoa; phylum Arthropoda; class Insecta; order Diptera; family Scathophagidae; genus Cordilura; species Cordilura impudica. The sequence goes on from OY821520.1 coordinate 84,997,321, forward strand.
TGGTTACGTTTTTTCTTGTTATAGTTGTTATTCTAAAATTTTTATTTTGTGCGTCATAGCTGTGTATTTAATTATTATACCACTATGTGATTAGGGTATAACGACTTTGTGCTGATATTTGTAACTATCAAAAATATTTGACCTGGACCCAACTCTTATTATACCGATCGACTCAGAATCATTTTCTGAGTCGATTTAACGATGTCGGTCCGTCCGTCCGTCTGTGTGTTCATGTAAACCTTGTAATCAAACTACAGGTCGCAAGTGTCAACATATTTTGATGAAATTTGGTATGTAAGCTTCCATAAGGCATATCATGAACGCTCTTGAAATTGGCGAAAATCGGTGCATGTTCAGACATAGTCCCCATACAAATGACACCTATGAAATCAACTTAAATTGGCATATGATCCAAATTTTCGTATAGATCTCGGTCAAATATGGTTCGTGTGTGTTTATCACACCCTTTAATCAGTAGTCCAAAAATAAACCATATAGAACAATTCTTAGTCGTAGCCCCATATAAAGGTGCTTCCCGATCTTCACTGAAATCTCTCAAAAAACAAAAATATTGCACAGATTTTTCCCAAATTTGGTTTGTATATATTTTTGCAAAAAATAAGTGACCTTTCCAAATATGGTCAGGATCGGTCCATTTTTCGACCTAGTCTCCATATAAATATGTCATCCGATATGAACTTTTTCATATTCTAAGGAAAAAAATGTATAACAATGCCACTCAGATTTTGTTTATGCTTATTTTCTATATCCAATTAGTTGGCCTAAGAGATAGGGTCTCAAAACGCATGGTATAGGATATCGTATAGTTGGTCTAGACCAATTATAATTTTCTTACTTGTTATTAGTTGCATATGTGGTTTATGTGTAATATTTAATATTGAATAATAGTGATACATTGTCAGTGTTAGGGATTCCAAAAGGCTGTACTTCTTAGCGTTGATTAAAATTTCTGGAGTTTCAAAGAGGATTTATTTTTATAAAATGTATGTCATATTCTTCTTAGCTCTACTTAAAAAAAATAAACATTTTAATATTTCTACTAGTTCTGAAAAAAAAACTTTTAATCGGACTCGCACTCTGCTATTTTAACTATTCAACAATACTTTCATGAAACAGCAGTATATATATTTTTTTTAATAAATACTAGCAGCCCTCGAAACTCGAGTGCAAATTCTAGGAAATTTTATTTTTTAATTTACTAAAGACCCTAAAGGTATGCTTCACAATTGAACTCATTTTAAATTAAGAAAACAAACTCAACACAATAACATAAACACATTAACAAATTTAATAAACACACATATAGCATTGTATAAAAATATTCAAGACGATAAAAATCTGTAAATCTGTGTAACAGCTGAAAAGAAATACCTTTCAAATGATACATTTTTTGTCAATATCGGGGTAAAACTGTGAAACTTACATCGATCACAAGAAATCGCCTTGCCTATTAATATTATACTTTAAAGAGTTAGGTACAACTAAAAAAAAAATATTTAATATATCTTAAAATCAAGAAATTCTGTGGACTGTGGCTGTGGACAGTAAAATAGGTGGATATGTTTATATATGAAAGTTAATATTTTGAATAAATATCAAATCGGGCAGGTAATTGCCGGTATATCCAGCATTAATTTCAAAGATAATTGTGTTCTCTTCGGCATGGATGAAATTAGCTTAAAACAGCTCTTTACCGAAATATTGTACCATGCTATTTGAATATTTTAATTTTTGAATATTTTCCATCAAGATTCTCTATGGGTTTAAGGCCAGGGGACTGACTTGGCTACTTAACAACTCACCAATATTGATGAGTACTTTGGGTCATTATATTGTTGACTTTCCATACTAATGGATATTTTCCTCAGCATATTGGTACCATAACTGTTTCCAACAACTTCTTATATACAAATCTATGCATTGTATTTGCAATCAATAAGATGTACCGGACCTACTCTCTCTCAAGAAAAACAGCCCCAAACCATAACATTACCTCTTCCATGTTTAACAGGTTGTTTTTTTTTTGGTAAATCTTATATGGAATTCCTTTCGGTCGACGTACATGGCTTTCTGTATCATTATCAAACAAATTGATTTTAGTTTCTTCGCTCTAAAGGCTGCTTTACTACTTTTTCCATCATCTGGTCCGCACAATGTTCCATAAGCCATGTCAAAGTTTTTCCTCTACTTCAAATTAGTCTGAGTGCATGAGCAAAGGAACTTTCTGGGCTATTCCCTGTGTTTTTGCAGTCGCCAATATTCGTCGGAACGTTTGGAGTTAAAAGGGTCTCGTTGCGCAAAGTCACTATGGGATTATTTGTACTGGAGAGGTTTTGTACCAGCTCCGCGTCTTTCAATATTTGTAACGTAATTTTCTGACCGTCCTAACGATATAGCAATAAATTTAAATTTAAAATTAAGTTTTTCCTTGCTCTCGCAGCTGATGAACTAGTCGTCTCTATTTTTTACTTCAGTAATGTCGACGCCATCCATACCGTCCTAACTTGGTTCAATCTGCAACTAAAGCTAAAAAAAAACTACTACAAGCGTTTCAATTGGATGGATTCCCCTTCTAAATTTTAAAACAGTGATGCCAAATGTAAACATTTTTAATGCACTTTATGGGATTTATTTTTAAAATTTCTGTTAAATAAAAAAACATCAGAACTATTTTTTTGGCCACATGTGCACATTTTTTTAAAAGTTTTTGTAATTCCTAAGACTTCTTCAGAAATAACGACACTAAAATTCAAAGTCATCTTATAATATGGACTTGTAAATCTGTTAATGAAAATAAAATTTCATGTATAATTTGGAAGATTATGTGTAATTATGACTAGACCCATGTGTAATTTTGAGTTTTATATGTGAACTGAAAAAAAAGTAAGTTTAGTAATGTCGAAACTGACTGAAAATATCCTATATCTTAGTTTGATTTTATAAAATAATCTCAATATCGTTAAAACTATTGGTAATTAGAGCAATTTAAAAAATAGTGGCAATTGCCTCAAAAGAGTTTTAAAATAAAAACAAGTAAGAAAATTATAGTTGATACCCTATACCATGGTTTAGAGACCCTATCTCTTCGGTCCAACTAATTGGATATAGGAAATAAACATAAACCAAATTTGAGTGACATTGTTATTAATTTTTTTGGCTGTAGATATGAAAAAGTTCATATCGGGTGCTATATTTATAAGGGGACTAAGTCGACAAATGGACCGATCCTGACCATATTTAATAAAGTCACTTATATTTTGAAAAAATATATACAAACCGAATTTGAAAAAAATTTGTGCAATACTTTTGTTTTTTGATAGATTTAAGTGAATATCGGGAAGCAGCTCTATATGGGGCCTATGACTAAAAATTGTCCTATAGGGATTATTTTTGGACTACTGATTAATGGATATAATAAACACATACAAACCCAATTTGACTGAGGTCTATATGATAATTTGGATCTTATGGCAATTTATGTCGATTTCATAAGGGTCATTGGTATGGGTACTAGGTCTGAACATGGACCGATTTTAACCAATTTCAATAGCGTTTATTCTATGGTCAATATAAGCTTATATACTAAGTTTCATCGAAATAACTATATTCATATTTGCGACCTGTAGTTTGATTACAGAAAATGATTCTGAGTCGATCGGCATAATAAATATTGGCCCTAGGTCATCAATATCAACACAAACTCATTCTATTCTCACCCTATACGAGTAGTAGTATAATTGTAGAATTGTTTTATATAAGGTATAAAAATTAATTATTAAAAAAACTAAGGGCAATTCCAGATTTTGTAAAATCCTTTAGAAAGCTAGTCTTTGACAAATCGAACAGAGTACGGAAAATTATTGCAAGGTCTTTAGAAATCAATATCATTTGTTTTCAAAACTGCCCTTATTAGACAACAAGTTTAAGTTCATACCAACTGACCATTTCATTTATTCATACTCGTACAAACTGTTATACTATGAAATAAATGGAATCTGTTACGATTTTGAATATTCCAATTACTCTGCAAGTGTGTGTGTGAGTGTGTGTGGGCATACGTCGAAACTATAGAGTGCCTGTTAGTCTACCGTGTAAATTATTCAAAAGACTCGATTAATGGCAGATAACAACTTAATTATTATTTTCATTATATCAGCTGGTGGTTGTTGTAATTTTTTACATACGTTTTTCAGCTAGACTGCTTGGTTTTTAAGCCTGCTTGTGGCTAGTCATGTTTGTCTATTTCAGTCGACTTGGTCATATATTATAACGAGTATTCGGTAAACAACATGCCATACAATTTAATTATTCACGTCATTATACGGTAGTTACATACATTTGAATAATAATACTACGAGTATAATATAACTTAGATATAATTCAATTTTGTAATGCATTTTAATTAGAACTGAAATCAAAACGTATCAATGTTTTGTGTTTGTCTTACGAGTATTTTTTATTTATTTATTACTTTTTTTTTCATTATTATATCTTATAGAATAATAATATAATAAATGACTTATTTACAATATATCGACAAATTATATAGATTAAAATTGACGTAATGTTACACTTTTAACTTTAACTCTACCATATGAAAATAAGGTATTTATTAGTATTTCATTCTATTTGTAACACATCGAATTAAACATCTTTATATATGTACATACATATGAGTAATTACAATACAAAATGTACGAATTCGGAAAAAAAATAATTTTTTTTTTTCAAATTTCCAGAAGCTTGTTGTTACTTTTGAATATCATAATTATACGTTTCAAGAAAAAATTCTTTTTTTCAGTTATATTTGAAAATTGAGGAAAACAAATTTTTAAATTGATGTATAATTTAAATTTCTGAATTAATACAATTATATTCCCACATAATATCTCAAGATATTTTTTAAATTTCAGAATGGAAAACTGGTGGTTTCTATTATTTTTTTAGGTTTTTTTACACAGCCGTACTATAAAAAATCGATTTTCTATGGTTTTAAATGTAAAGGGTCCGCCAAATAACTTTTTTTTTTTGAAAATGCTATAAAAAAAAAACTACTTAATATTATCTCAAATTTCTTTTTTTATTTGAAAGTACAATCCTTCCGGTTAATAATGGAAAATAATTTCATTTAAATGGCTGCCTCGGCTGGCCATGCAGTACCCTACACGATCGGTCCAATTTTTAAGCACATTATCGATTGTGTGCAGCTGTATTTCACTAATGGCTTCACGAATATTGTCCTTTAAAGAGTCAACTGTCTCTGGCTTATTGGCGTAACACTTATCTTTGAGGGCACCCCACAAATAATAGTCCAACGGTGTCAAATCGCAGCTCCGAGGTGGCCAAACGACATCAGCTCTGCGGCTGTTAATGCGATCTTCAAAAACAGGGCGCAAAACATCGAGTGTAGCTTCGGCTGTGTGGCACGTAGCGCCGTCCTGTTGAAACCAAATGTTGCCAATATCCTCCTCTTCAATTTTTGTGAACAAAAATTCGTTTAACATGGCCCGATAACGATCGCCATTGACTGTAACGGCCACTCCTTGCTCATTTTCGAAGCAAAATGGCCCAATTATGCCTCTGGACCAAAATCCGCACCAAACAGTGAGTCGTTTTGGGTGTATCGGCTTTTCAATGTATGCGTGCGGGTTTTCTGTGCCCCAAATGCGACAATTTTGCTTGTTTACATACCAGCCAAGATCAAAATGAGCTTCATCTGAAAAGATGATTTTTTTTGGCAAAATCGGCATCTTCTGTAAGTCGATCGCAGGCCCACTTAGCGAAGCGAAAACGCATTGGATGGTCAGTTGGCTTCAACTCCTGAACCAATTGGACTTTGTATGGCGTCATACCAAGGTCTTTATGCAAAATTCGTCTCAATGATGCCTGCGAAATGTTCAATTCTTGAGAACGACGGTGAATTGATGTTGATGGCGCTTCACGCACACTTTCTGCCACAGCAGCAATATTCTCGGGTGTACGTACTGTTTTTGGCTTTTCACGCTTTTGCCAGTTTCTTTCACTTTTTTCACAAGATAACGAACTTACGGAGCTGATGGTGCTTCTCTTCTTCCCAAATCCGTACGCAATTTTCGCACACATTCTGCAACATTACCATGATTTTCAAAGTAATGTCGCAATATTTCCCAGCGTTGTTCAAGCGTATACACAACCATATTCGTTCAGCGGAAGGATAAAACTAATTATCTGTCAAATCAGACATGAGCTAAGTGTTACCATTCACGAAATAAGCACTAGTTGAAAAAAAAAAAATTAGATGGCGGATCCTTTATAATAATATAATGCTTATAAAGGGCGTTCTTTTAAAGGTTCACAACTTTGAGTTGGCAACACTACTTTATTTGACAACCGATTTAACAGCTGCTAATATATTTCTGTTTAGTTTGGTTTGCAATTTAATTAGAGAGAGAGCAATGCTTGCAAATTGTTGAAATTTTCTATCAAAATAATGGTTCTATTCGTCCATTTTATGGTAGTCATTATCGTCCATCAGAGCGGCTAATTCGACTAACTATGGATCGTTTTCATACCACGCGTACTCTTAATGATAATGTGCATCCCGGCGCTTTATGGGCCGTTCAGTCAATGGTAAATGGAATAGAGAAATGATCACAAGTTTGTTTGTACCTCAATTAGCTGGCATTAATCTTGCTGACATGTGTTTCCAACAGGACAGAGCCATATGCCACACAGCACACGCTATAATTAACTCAAAGAAACTTGTTTGAACAAATAATTTCGCGTAATGATAGTGTTATTTGGCCACCAAGATCGTGTAATTAAACCCCATTAGATTATTTTCTTTGGGATTATGTAAAATCATTCGTCTACGCCGATAAACCAGAGGCTATTGAACAACTGAAAATCAACAGTGCTACGAAAAGTGTGTGGAATTTGGCCGTGGCGACCACATGGCCCAACTCATATTTAGACATTAATGTCAAAAAATTAGCTATCCAGTAAAGCCAGTCTAATTGATATTAAAAATATTTTTTTGCTTTATTTTAATTTAAAGTTCGATAACTCTAAAAAGCAACCTTTATATAAACAATGTTTATACACAATGTTTATACACAATGTTTATACTCAATGTTTATACACAATGTTTATTTATTTATTTATTTATTGTGCTTTCCTGCACAACAAGAATATTATTCTTATAATTACAGTACAGGATTAATTAATTATAAGGGTACAATGTGCTGATATAAATGAAATTAATTACATATATTAATTATTTATAAAATAAAATAAAATAAAATAAAATAAAATAAAATAAAATAAAATAAAATAACAAAAAAAAAAAAAAATAATAATAACAAAAATCAAAAATTTTACTATGCAAAATAATCAAAAAATTGTTTTTTAAAAAGTCTTGCGTTGCTTGTTATTAGCTGATAAGTTTGTGGAAGTGCATTCCAAACACGAACTCCGTGCACAAGAATTGCTGTTCTGAGACAAGTGTCCTACGAATAGGAATTATGAGCTTTCTTCCTCTATCAGATCTGGCAAATTGCAATTTTTCGAATAAGTAAAGGGTGTCCCAACAAGAACGCAATTTTTAAATTTTAAATAAAACACAGATATTTAAAAAAAAATCGTGAAACTTTATTATATCGTAAAGTAGACAGAATGAGGTTATGTATGGAACAATATATCGTGCAGATGGCCGCCGCGGCTTTGCTGGCATGCACGCAATCTTTTAATGAAATTTTCAATGACCGTTTTGCATAATTGCTGCGGTATTTCATTAATGCAGCGTCCAATTTCCTCTTTTAAGGCTTGAGTCGTCGTCGGCATATTCGCGTAAACCATCGACTTCAAAAAACCCCAAAGAAAAAAATCTAATGGTGTTAAATCGCACGATCTAGGCGGCCAATTCTGATCTCCAAAACGCGAAATAACACGACCGGGAAATGACTGATGCAGCAATTGAATTGTTTCTCTGGCTGTATGACATGTGGCGCCGTCTTGTTGGAACCACATGCCCTCCACATTCATTTCTTCAATTCGAGCCAAGAAAAACCTGGTTATCATTTCACGATACCGAACACCATTGATTGTTTGCGCTTGACCTGCCTCATTTTCATAAAAAAAGGTCCAATGATTCCTCCAGCCCAAAAACCACACCACACAGTGACACGTTGAGGATGCATTTGCTTCTCGTGAATCACTCGAGGATTTTCCTCACCCCAAATGCGACAATTCTGCCTATTGACGAAGCCATCAAGATGGAAATGGGCCGCGGCAAAATCAGCATTTTCATGTTGTCTCTCCAATACCCAATTAACGAACTCCCTTCGCTGTCCATGGTCAGCTGGCTTCAGTTCCTGAGTCAATTGAACTTTGTATGCATGAAGATGCAAATCTTTCGTCAAAATTCGCTGCATAGTGGATTTGGAGACACCAATTTGCTGAGCTCGGTGTCGAATTGAGGTGGATGGAGTTTGAGCGACATCATCACGTACAGTTGCGACATTTTCGGTCGATCGACCTGGTCGATGGCGCGTTGTTGTCTTTACATCACTAACAGACCCAGTTTCGGCAAATTTATCCATTAATCTCTTTACAGTTGACTCTTTTGGAGCATTATTGTGACCCCAAATTGATCGAAATTTGCGAACTGTAGCCACAAAACTGTCACCATTTTGGTAAAACAATTTCACAATTAGAATGCGTTGTTCATTCGTGTAGCGCTCCATTTTTACTAACCTCGTACCTTCTACTAGCAAACAATAACAATTGTTCAAATGTCACACAATGACACTTCGAATGTTGCCAGATTTAAAAATTGCGTTCTTGTTGGGACACCCTTTAGCTAGGTTTTTTTGTGTAAATGATTTTGTGCATACAAATTAGAAAAGATTATCAAAAGACACACCAAATAGTCTTACAGAGAAGGGAGTTATATGAAAAAATCTTCTTAAACCAAAAACATAACGAATAATATTATTATATGCAACATTGAGCAAAAATTTCACAGCCGTACAAAAGTCCAGGAATAATATACGTTTTGGCTAGTAGAATTCTTACTTTCAAAGGTGTGAAATATTGTGTTGACCATGGAGATCTCAGTTTAACGTAAGTTTGCCCAACTAAATTATTTATATGATTTGACCATGATAGAGAGCTGTTAAAGATAATACCTAGATTTTTGGCAGAAGAAACAATAGGAATCTTTTGACCGTTAATTTTAATATCAGGATTAGACCGTCTACTTATCGTCAAACATTTAGATTTTAATGGGTTTAAAAAGAGCTGGTTGGCCGTAGCCCAACGATGGATATTATTTAAATCCTCTTCGAGTTTTCCTATATTGTGATTAATTGAAGCAGTCGGACTGCTTAAATATAACGGCACGTCATCGGCATACATATGAATTTTGCAATGGAGAAGTTGTGAAGGTAGATCATTAGCATATAGAGAAAAAAGCAAAGGCCCTAGGATGGATCCCTGGGGCACTCCTCTCGTAATATTCGACGTTGTTGAGATTTTAATTTTCACGTAAACGGATTGGGTACGATCAGATAGGTAGGATCGAAGAAGATTTACAGATGATGAAGAAAAATTAAAAAGATGTTTCAGCTTATTACGTAGCATTAAGTGGTCAACAGTATCGAAAGCCTTTGAATGATCAAGTAGGACCAAAAAATTAACTTTGTTATCATCCAGTTCCTGCCTTATGTTTTCAATTACTTCAGTCAAAGCAGTAACACAACTCTGATTAGATCGAAAACCTGATTGTAACGGGTGATTTTTTTGAGGTTAGGATTTTCATGCATTAGTATTTGACAGATCACGTGGGATTTCAGACATGGTGTCAAAGAGAAAGATGCTCAGTATGCTTTGACATTTCATCATGAATAGACTTACTAACGAGCAACGCTTGCAAATCATTGAATTTTATTACCAAAATCGGTTCGAAATGTGTTTCGCGCTTTACGTCCGATTTATGGTCTACATAATCGACCAAGTGAGCAAACAATTAATGCGATTGTGACCAAGTTTCGCACTCAGTTTACTTTATTGGACATTAAACCAACCACACGAATGCGTACAGTGCGTACAGAAGAGAATATTGCGTCTGTTTCTGAGAGTGTTACTGAAGACCGTGAAATGTCGATTCGTCGCCGTTCGCAGCAATTGGGTTTGTGTTATTCGACCACATGGAAGATTTTACGCAAAGATCTTGGTGTAAAACCGTATAAAATACAGCTCGTGCAAGAACTGAAGCCGAACGATCTGCCACAACGTCTAATTTTCAGTGAATGGGCCCTAGAAAAGTTGGCAGAAAATCCGCTTTTTTATCGACAAATTTTGTTCAGCGATGAGGCTCATTTCTGGTTGAATGGCTTCGTAAATAAGCAAAATTGCCGTATTTGGAGTGAAGAGCAACCAGAAGCCGTTCAAGAACTGCCCATGCATCCCGAAAAATGCACTGTTTGGTGTGGTTTGTACGCTGGTGGAATCATTGGACCGTATTTTTTCAAAGATGCTGTTGGACGCAACGTTACGGTGAATGGCGATCGCTATCGTTCGATGCTAACAAACTTTTTGTTGCCAAAAATGGAAGAACTGAACTTGGTTGACATGTGGTTTCAACAAGATGGCGCTACATGCCACACAGCTCGCGATTCTATGGCCATTTTGAGGGAAAACTTCGGAGAACAATTCATCTCAAGAAATGGACCGGTAAGTTGGCCACCAAGATCATGCGATTTGACGCCTTTAGACTATTTTTTGTGGGGCTACGTCAAGTCTAAAGTCTACAGAAATAAGCCAGCAACTATTCCAGCTTTGGAAGACAACATTTCCGAAGAAATTCGGGCTATTCCGGCCGAAATGCTCGAAAAAGTTGCCCAAAATTGGACTTTCCGAATGGACCACCTAAGACGCAGCCGCGGTCAACATTTAAATGAAATTATCTTCAAAAAGTAAATGTCATGGACCAATCTAACGTTTCAAATAAAGAACCGATGAGATTTTGCAAATTTTATGCGTTTTTTTTTTTTTTAAAAGTTATCAAGCTCTTAAAAAATCACCCGTTATATTCGACAACAAACCAATCTTATTTATGTAAGTGGTTATTTGTTTGTGAAGGAGCTTTTCGAGTACTTTTGAAAAGTAATACAGGATTGCTATGGGCGGTATTCGTTAGCAGATTTAGGAACAGGAATTATTTTGGCATGTCTCCATTTGTAAGGGAAAGTGCTTGTAGTTATAATTGAGTTATATTTATATTTTTTCATATTTTTGACAATTTAAAATTTTATTTTTGCCCCGAAGCACGTATTCAATATTTACAAAAATGGAAGACATATGGCAAATTTTTAAATAAAAATAAGTATGTTATTACAGGAAATTACTCATATACAAGTGCAAATAAGTTATGAAATTATTTGTAGACTAAGGACTGATCCTTCCTCATCCAGTTAAGAAAACATACAAGGAAAACTATTGTTGAAGTTGACGAATTTCTTGGATGGGAAAGCTCTCGCAAAAATTCGGAGAACTTTAAGAAGATACATTCTGCAACAGAAAAGCACACACGTAGAATTCCGGTTTATTATGGCAAACACATTTGTTGCTTATAAAATTATTCGCCATGACCCGTTTTAATTTCTGCTGACTGCGAAATTTCTTATCTCTCAACAGGATTTCTACTTGATTATCGCAGTATTTCGATGACAACAAACTCGATTACGCCAACTCATGGGTTTTCATAAATAAGTAAAACTTTTTACTTTTCAATTTTTTTTTTTTATATTTTAACCTCAAACTAACCCATAAAATAATATTAACAAATCATGGAATAAGCATATACAGTGTGTGAAAAAACATATGCACGAACTTGTGTTTACTATCATATAGCTTAATTACATAGAAAAACTCACTGGGATTTGAATACTTTTTATTTATTTATAACGTTTTAATACCACAAGACATAAATCAACATAAAAACAAAATAAAACAGAAAGAAAGACTATTTAATTTAAAACAATGCTTTTTGCCCGCAACAAAATAAAAGCACAAAATAAAAAAATATTTACATTCTTCTTTAAATGTAAAAGACTGGCAACAACAATTACCTCTAAATAATAAAAACTAATTTTTGGATATTGTAAGAATAATTTGAGAAAATTTGCACGTGTTTATTAGGGTGGCCCTTCATTATATGGAGGAGAAAAAGTGTTCGAATTTAAAGTCTCACACCCCTAGAAATATGCGAATAGCAAAAAAAAAAAAAAACTAAGAAATACAAAGTTTTAGGTCAATCAAAAAAAAATTTAGAGGTGCCTCAACGCGACTGAAAATTTCAAGTGTGTTTATATGGGAAAATATGACTTTTTTCAGATTTTTCGAAAATTTCGTTCTACAGTTTAATTATTTCGACAAGTTGTTATATGAATTGATATCAGTACTAAATTATCTTTTCAAAAAGCTATATAACTTCAATATCGAAGAAAACTCGCCAAGAAATAACAAATGCCCCAGACCACTTTTGTGCCAAAAAAAACTCTAGGTCATGAAATGTGATGAACATTTTTTCAAGTTTAACAAATTGCTTAAAGTCATTATTTTTTTTGGTCTTTCTACCTATAAGTACTCAGATATGAAGTATTGTTTTATTACCACGTTGTTAACCTATTGCGAAATGAGACCAAAGATGGAAAAATTTTTTTTATAACATTTTGAAAACTCCTTTCTTAAGTTTTAAAAAATTTTCTTAAACCAAATTTCAAAAAATGCATCTGGCATATTAAAGTTTTGTTAAATATATGTTAGAGATTACCTGTGTGAATTTTTAAGTAAATTTCTCTGCCAGAATTTTTTTTACAAAGAATTTTTTTTGCGGATTTCGAGAAAAATGAGTTTTTTTGTGAAATATTCAGTAAATGTACTCTTTCTAAATACTTTGTATCAAAAATTTATCAGTTTTCTACTTTTAAATCTTATATTTTGTCGCAATAAGGTTTCTGAAAAAATAATATTACCCTATTAACCCTTTTGGACTTGGGGTCGCATATGACCCCAAGCTAATGCAAGAAAAAAAATCAAATATTTTGTAAGTGCTGTTAAATTTTTAGATTATTGTTATTATTGTTATTGTTATTTTATTTATTAGTATTATTATACTTTAAAAATGCGCATAGGTTACATATTTTTACACTTTTTGTTTTGCTCTAAAATTCTGAATTATTTATATTTCTTATAAAAATTACACAATCTCTTTTAAAAATGTATTCATTTGTCTGTTCTTTGATAGTATTTGGTAACGAGTTATATAATTGTAGTCCTTTATAGATGTGACGCTTAAAATATAATAACCAAATCTGCAAGTCATCCATAATAAAAATTTGGAATAAATCGAACAACGTTAACCCATTGCTTGCCGAGGCCAAACTTTGAATTCTGGCATTTATAAATAAATTAATTGTTCTAGTAAACTAGATGACATCCTTACTCTGGGTTGGGAAATAAAATTGTGCTGTATTTAATTGTTGTTGTATAAATTGAGAATTTTTTAGTAAAAAAATGATGTTTTTGCTTTTGAATGTAATTCAAAATTATTCGATTTAACGGATTAATCGACACGTATTGATCTTGTTGTTAGTCGAAAATCAAGATTAAAAGTTTTTTAATTTAATCGATTAATCGAATACTTCTTAAAAAGTTGACAACCCCAGTCGTATGCCGAATACAAACAGGAGAAATATATACGAGGGTTGTTTTAACTTACCGAAAATCTGAAAAAGCGGGATTTTTAACGAGTTGTAGGGATAGTGTTAAAAATATGTTATGAATGTTCAGTGAAAATCTAGGAATTGTAGATATTGAATAAAAAAATGTTTTAAGATATTTATTAAAAGAAGCTTGTAAGAATTTATTGAATCTCCGACCAATCTTAGTTTTCCTAGGAAAATAATTCAGGTATATTGGCCGGAATCGTAATCATAATTGCTGTCTCCTGTCAACTATCATCTGAAGAAATACGTCTTGATTATTTACCGAATATTGAAATTATTGGTGATATGTTAAAACTAAATCAAAAAAAAGTTTTTATTACTTGCTCCTACATACCTCCTGATTCTGATCAATCGATTTATAATGAACATTTTGAATTAATAAAACCAGTTGTAACAAAGGCTAACCCTTAAGATTCTGTACTTGTTTTTGGAGACTTTAATCTGCCGTTAATATCATGGACATTTTTAATTGATTCTTTTTACTACACTCCTACGGTGTCAAATGAAGATAATGATAATTTCATAAATAATTTATCGGATTTGTGTCTTTTTCAAATTAATGGTGTTCATAATGACATAATGTGTCTTTTTCAAATGAATGGTATTCATAATGATCATGAAAGGATTTTAGACTTAATTTATGTTATTGAGCCAATAAACTACTCTTTATCTCGCGCAGATCCTGTTATTTTACCAGAAGATCGTTACCATCCTACCATTGAATTAAACTTGAATTTGCCATTTGTTTCAAAGTGTAAATCAAATAACTTAAAAGTTTTTTGTTTCAAAAGACCAAATTACAACGATTTAAATTATTACTTCAGCAATACTGATTGGCTCTAATTATTATCTATTACATCTGGTTCTCCCACATCAATCGATTCAACGATCAAGTTATTCTACGAAACTGTTCTATTTTATATGAATGAATGTATCCCGAAGTTAACTGTTTTCAACCACTCTGGCCCTCCTTGGAGCACAAAACAATTGTCGAGTCTTAAAAACTTAAAAAATAAACGACACAAAAAGTATAAAGTGTCTGGTCTTTTATCTGATTATATGAAATATTCAGTTACACGTGTAGAGTATAATATTCTAAATATAAAACTTTATAAGAATTACATGGAAACTATGAAAATAAATTTGAAGAGAGATCCAAAATCATTTTATAAATTTGTAAACTCTAAAAGGAAATCTACTGGATATCCAACTGAAATGAAGTATCTTAATCGTGAATCCCGTGATGATGTAGTTATTAGCGATATGTTTGCTGATTTTTTTAGCACAACACTCTGATGTTCAATATGACATTTCAAACAAATATCCATTTCCAGTTATGGAACATCAATCAATTTCATTTCCTTTTATAAAGACTTCGGATATCAAAAATAACTTAAAAACATTCAAGAATTCAACTAACGGATGACCTGATGGTATTCCTAGCTGCATTTTAATCAACTGCGCCCAAACTTTGGCTGTTCCATTATGCATTTTATTTAATTCATCCATTAAACATGGGCATTTTCGTACATTATGGAAAGATTCATATATTGTTCCTTTATTTAAATCTGGAAACAAATCGAATGTAGCTAACTATAGAGGAATAAGCTAAGCTTTGTGCTATTCCCAAACTATTTGAAAAATGTTTAACGGATAATCTCTGTCATCAGGTTTCTTCTATAATATCACACTTTCAACATGGTTTTCGTAAGGGGTGCTCTATTTCAACTAATATTTTACAACTTACAACTTTGGTAAATCGGGGTTTCATCAATGGGCTACATACCGACGTTATTTATACTTACTTCAGTAAAGCTTTCGATAAAGTAAATCATGATCTTTTACTCAAAAAATTATATTTGATGGGCTTTACAGCAAACAGCATAAGCGGGATAAAATCTTACTTGATCAACAGAAATCAATGTGTTTATTTTAATAATACTACCTCAAAGAATATTATAGTTAAATCTGGTGTGTCTCAAGGAAGTCATCTTGGACCAATTTTATTTACTCTTTTTATAAATGATCTACCAAGTTTGATAAAAGCCTCAAATGTTCTTATGTATGCTGATGACGTCAAGATTTTCTTAAGCTATAAGAATTATTGTGAACAAATTCACCTACAACATGATCTAAATAATTTTTATAGATGGTGCCCCATAAATTTAATGGAATTAAATTAAAAAAAAAAATGCAAACACATGCACTTTACTAGAAAATTAGGTGCATTTGGTTGTTCCAAATTTGGAGATTACCAGTTGGAGCAAGTAAATAAAATCCTGGATCTGGGTGTTCTTTTAGATGCCAAATTAGAGTTTGTTCAACACATTTCGATGATAATTATTAAAGCACGTGGTGTACTGGCCTTCATTAAAAGATGGGCAAAGGAATTCAATGACCCACAGTTACCAAACAACTATACATCTCCCTAGTAAGACCAATTTTAGAATTCGGGTCTGTTATTTGGGATCCACTATCTAATATTCGCAGTGCCAAAATTGAATCGGTTCAGAAGCAATTTCTCCTTTTCTGCTTAAGACGTTCTTATCCAAGTTTTGTTTATCTGCCATCATATACAATTAGACTTTCTCAAATTAAAAAGCCGAAGAACAATGCTTAATGTTATGTTTTTATTTAACTTAATTCGAGGCGACATATGCTCAAATTTTCTTATGGACAACATCTCCATGAACGTTCCGGCACGGTCAACACGTTTTTACACTCCACTGTTTATCCCAATCTGTCGTCAAAAGTTTGCCGATGCTGATCCATTTAGAAGAATGTGCCATGATTTCAATGATCTATACAATTTAATTGATTTTTCTTTAAATGATGATATTATTAAACGCAATATTATATTATTTTGAAATACATAATCTGAAATTTTTGATTTAAGGATTTGTATATATTATATATTTTTTTTTCTATATTATACTTAACAGTCTGTAAGGTTTTACCATAGACTTAATAAATAAATAAATAAATAAATAAATAAATAAATAAATAAATAAAAAGATATCTATCTATAATATTAATAGGCTAGGCGATTTCTTGTGACTGATGTTTTGTTCTACCGTTTTATCCCGATTTTGACCAAACGTATATTATTTGAAAGGTATTTCTCTTTAGCCGTTTTGCAGATTTACAGATTTTTTAATTTTTTCCTTTATTATGAGTAAATTGCATTTAACACATACATAAAATTATACAATGCTATGTGTGTGTTTATTAAATTTTTTAATGTGTTTGTAATAAAAATGAGTTTGTTTTTTGTGTTGATTTGTGAATTGGCAATAATTGATTAGCATACTTTTAGGGTCTTTATTTAATGAAAAAATAAAATTTCCTAGAATTTGCGCTCGAATTTCAAGGGCTGGAATCTGCTAGTAAAATTAAAGGTGCTCTGAGTGACTACTGATGACAGTTGTATAACCTGACATGCAGAATACAGATCAATTTTTGAAACAAATGTGTCAATGTTATTTGCTTTACTTAAAGTAAAAACATTTGATCTTGAGCCTGATTAAATTTCCAACTCAATCATTGAAATGATAAAAATATAAATTTGAAAATACTTAATTTTTTCGATACTTATGGTATGAATAAGTGTTTTTGTTTTTTATTTTGATTCGTCTAATAAATACCATGAGAAAACATATTTCAAACATTGGCTCACTTTTTCACCAAACTTTACATATAAAAGCATTAGAAGTTGTTTAGTTAAATACCATAATTTTTACAAAATTGTTGACAACATATTTGGCTTGGTAATTATTTTATCATTATCATGATTGGAAAATTGTTTAAGTAGAACATAAAATAGAACACAATAATTAAAACAAGAAAAAGTAACAAATTTATAAGGTTTTATAAGTAAGACCAAGATTCATATATAAATGATATATGATTATATCTGTGGTCACAACCATTAACCGCCTAAGTCGAAAATCATGCTTTTGAGAAAAATAATTTTTTATATAAATATAATGGTGCTTCATTACGACTTAGGTCAGAATGTTTTCATTAATAGTTTATTAATAAACAGTGTTAGAGAAATGGGGATTTCACGTAAATATAAAGCGTTTTTAGTACAACATGATAGCAAAGATAACCCAAATCGTCGAATACCATGCTTTCGAGAAAAATGACTTTTTATATAAATGTAATGGGGCTTCATTACGACTTAGGTCAGTATGTTTTCATCAATAACTTTTTAACAGTGTTGGAGAAATGGGGATTTCACGTAAATATAAAGCGTTTTTATTAGAATATAATAGCATACATTACTCAAATCGTTCTTAAGTCGACTTAGGCGGTTATCGCTTGTGACCACAGATATATGATTCTTGGTAAGACCTTAATCGGCATTTGAGCTAAAAAAAATTAAGTTTTCAAAATTAACAATTTAAAAGTGAGTACCAATGTCGACCCTTTAAACCGTATTTTAATATTAAAGGCTTAAAATGTGTTTGCACAATTTTCATTCCCAGTCCATTGAAAATTTAAAATACCAAAGTAGAATATTCAATCATGTTAACTTATTACGAAACGATAGAATTTTTGTATGAAGTCAGAACATAAAAGTAGAACCAAATTCTCTTTTGATAGTGCATTAAAATTATTTTGCTGTAAATTGTTCAATCTAATCATGAACGTAAATAGTATAGGGTACCTTTTTAAGTTAAAAACCAAATAACTAAAACTTAGAATTGTTAAAGTTTAATTTATGCTCTAATAGTAACATGTGAATATTGAGTTAATTGCAAGTTGTTATTTCATGTTACTATGTTAAATGTAGACTATTATCTTATAGCTCAGGTATTTTTTATTATTATTTAATGTTGTTGTTAAAAAACTTGTTAACTATAATTAAAGCAACATATTTAATTAATTTTAATTAGTTTTAAATTACATATTGCTTTTGTCGTATTAAGTATTATCAGCTTTTAATTATGTATATACGAGTATAATTCTTTTTTAAATTCTAAATATTCGTAGTAAGTTTTCTTTTAAACTGTTATCTTTCCTCAAAGCATATATAAGACCAGTAGTGTCTATTTTATAGAGCCAAATTTATGTACAAATTTGAATTGACAGAAATTTTTATATTTTAAAATTAAATTAGATGGAGCGACAACGATGGCTCAAAGTGGTATCTATGCAAATAAAAGATGTTCCAAAATTCACGCAAAATTTTAATTTGTCGCCAATTGTGCAGTAAAATGGAGCATTACACGACAGAACAACGCGTTTTCATTATTGAATATTTCAAAAATAATTAAAGTTTAGCGGCTACAGTTCGAAAATTACATACAAAATATAGTCGGAATGTTTATCAACTGGATCAATTGGAGTTCAATTCGTTGATCTAAACACAAGCCGGTTAAATGACAATATCGAATCAGTGCGTAAGAGTGATGATGAAAGTCCAGGAAAACAATTCGGCATCGTACAGTGACGCCATTTAATTTTTTTCGTGCAAAAATCATAACTTTTGAACCAATTGAGACAGTCAAATAAGTTAAAAGGCATATGATAGACTATCCAAACTATGATACAAGTTTTTAAACAAGGTGCTACGCCTTCTAGATGCTTACTTATGGGTTATAAAAACATGATTTTTAAGGTTTTTATGTTTTAAAATTATTATCCATAAATAAAAAAATAAGAATAAAAAAATAAGATTTTTCGAATTTATTTTTTCAAATTGCTTCAAAATAATTCGTAACAGAAGGTATATCTAATGGACTAATCATTTCTGAACTATAAATATTGAATTCTAACTCTTTTCGTGACTTCACATGCCGCAGAGATGAACTAAGTGGATTGGAAGATGCTCCCAACATGTTGAAGGAGTCCTCATTTTGCCTCATTTTTTATAAAATTTGTTGAGGGACTCCTGGACTCGTTCGGAAAGTCTACTTTTAGTTCAACCTCTTTGAAAAACGCTTTATGTATTCGGTTCTTTCTAATCTTTTGCCTATCTTTATCTAATGTATTTGCTTTAAAGTGTTCCTAATTATATGGAAGGGTATAAGCCAATTTTAGCTTATTCTTGCGTGCAATGGTGAGATTTCATATTCATAATTTCTCCCTCATTTGTAGAATCATTCAAATTTCCGAAGTTATTTTGCATCTTTCTGCAAATCGGGCATGGCAATTTTGAGATTGTATTTATCAGTTCATTTACGACTTTTCAGTCAATCATGGTCATTTGGAAGTCGTAACTACATTTAAGATATTTTATTTATCTAATTTTCAGCACTGCGGGCTTATCTTGTCAATTTGTCCTTGAATGCCCTCCACCGTGGTCCTTATGAGTTCCGTCGATTCCTTTGCAAATTGAAAGATTATTTGGGGGCAATAATGCATTGATGACGGTCGTGGATTTTTCCACTGTACGGAAACATCAAATTTTCGTCTGATATTGTAGCATCATTGACAGATGTCCTTTGCTTATAAACGCTTCGTCCGGATGATCCCCATTTACTGATTAATGTCAGCTTCTCAGGAATATATTCCAACTCATTTTCTGAAAGACTCTCTAACAGCCGTGTTACTGTATGATCCATAAGATCCTGCACTTTGATTTTCACTGAAACTTCCGCAACCTCCGTATGCAGTTTTCCGCTGTCGAAATGTGCTTGTATCTGGGTAAAATATCAGCTGCGTGTCGCATTAAAGATGCCCGTAGTATCTCATATATGTCATTGGAAAGCTATAAGTCCAAAAACAAGGCCAAAGCTTCTTCGGAACCATACTTTTGAAGATGTGCGTTAGGGTCGTGGGAATGCTGTGTTTAATTCTTTTAAGTCGCAGTGGGCTGGAATCGGCAACAGATTTTGTAATCTGCAACCTAACTTTGTCATTGTCCTTTGGTGGCATCGGCAAGTTTCCTCTTTCTTATAAATTTGAACACTCCTCCATAGTTATTTGTGATCTTCCTCTTGCACGTCCGGTTGATGTGGTGGGTTCATCATCCGCCAATGTATCCAGGAAGGTATCCTCATTAAGCCAGTTCTCGTATTTGGAGTTGAATTTATGAATGCATCGGCATACTTTCATCCATTTCCAGCCGTGGCACATACGCACAAATGGCATCGCTCGATGTGGTTTTCCATACATAACCCTATGCCGCACAGTGGACCATATTTTGAGAAGGCGGCAAAAACCATTATTTTTTTTGTTACCGATTTTAAAGTTATGTTATTCATTTGAAAGTAAATACTAGTAAACCTCGGGAGCCAAAAAATTGCGACTCTATCTCAACTATATCACAGCAAACAGGGTCTTCGAAAATGGGCTTTCTCAGTATTTTGCTAAAATTAAAAATTTCTTTGTAAATTTTTATTTTTGAATGACTGTAACTTTTTCGATTTAAAAGATTTTGAAGTAAAATAAATTTTGTATAATTTTGTGGCTTCCATACTATTAATGTTAAAAATGTAAAATCACTGAGTCATTCCGAAATTAAAAAAAAAAAAATTTAAAAAAGGTCAAAATTTTCCGAAAATCTCCTACTTAATAGAGCATAAATAGAGCAAATCTTGCACTCTTCTATAGTCCGAATCCTCCCCTATACTCCTATGCCCCATTATACACCCGCCAGTTTCCGCCCGTGTGCACCAGAACAATTTTTCTGATATTTTCTGCAAAATTTATGAATACAAAAGTTGTCCACTATGTGGTTAGGGTATATTAAGTTTGAGGTGATGTTTGTAACTGCCAAAAATATTGGACCTTTATCCATCCTTTATTATACGGATCGACTCAAAAACATTTTCTGAGTCGATTAAACGATGTCCGCCCGGCCGTCTGAGTGTTATGAATACAAAAGTTGGTCGTACCGGTGCACCGCGGTGTATTTTTTGCGTGTCGGTAGAGTTGTCAGGAGTTGTTATATACTTATAAAAAAGGGTTGAGATATAATGCGCTTAATTGTTACAAGTACATTTTCATAGGTATCTTTCAAAAACATTAACAGTCTGAATAAGAGTTATAGCATTACTTTAATTTCTAAATGGGGATGTGATGGATCCTCTGGTCAGAAACAATACAAGCAATTTAATGCCGAAAATTCATCAGATGCTAATTTATTTATGGTATCTTTCGTTCCATTGCGCTTAACAAAAAGGTATAGCGTCTTAGAGCCGTCAACTAGTAGAGCAACAGAAATTGATATATGGAAAAATGAAATTCCTTCTTCGACAAAGTATTGCAGACCAATACAATTTGCATTCAAAAAGGAAACCAAAGATGTCATAACTGAAGAAGATCAAAAAATAAAAGATCAAATTAAGGAACTTCAAACTGTAATATTTAAATTTGATGATCAAGATATTGAAGTACATTTTAAAATGTGTCCCACAATGATTGATGGAAAAGTTGCACAAGCTTTAACTGGAACAAAGTCAACGTCAAGCTGCATTATATGCCAAAAGATATCAAGTCAATTAAGCCAACCCCCACCAGAAGACGATAGTTTTAAGGAAGCCCACGAATTTGGAATGTCCCCTCTTCGTGCTAGAATACGTTTCGTGAAGCATATTCTTAAATTGGGTTATGATTTGGAATTTGGTCCGTTAGGCGAAACAGTGAGAAAAAACAAAGAAGATGAAGAAAAAAGAAAGCAAAAAAAAAACAAATTCAACAAAAATATCTACAGCTAGGCCTCGTAATCGACCAACCAAAACAAGGGGAAGGAAACACAAATGATGGAAATACTGCAAGGAGATTTTTTTCCGATCCGGAAACTGCAGCATCTATGACAGGTGTAGATCATGAATTAATATTACGAGTTCTAGCATGCAGCAGAAAGATAAACGCAAAAAAATTTGGAGAGTACGCCAATAAAACAGCTTTACTTTATAATGAAAAATACTCTTGGAGATATATGCCATCCACAATTCATAAAATTTTGTACCATGGGGAACAAATAATTCAAAACAATATGCTACCAATAGGAGATCTATCTGAAGAAGCGCAAGAAAAAAGGAACAAAGACTACAGATTCCTTCGCGAGCACAACACAAGGAAAATATCCAGATGTTATACTAATGAAGACCTTATCACTATTTTGTTGTGCACTTCAGATCCATATATGTCCAACATTCGTCAAAAACCTCAATATCTATTGAATTAGACGAAGAAGCTAAACAACTTCTAGAAGATGAAAAGTAAGGCTATTTAGAAGAAATTTTTACTAAAATTGGTTGATTTAAAGTACTTTTTCATTACACTAACAATAAGTTACACTTTTTTTTATATAGTTAAAAAATTTTCTTGATTTAAAAATTTATATATTTTGTAAATTTACAATAAAAATTGTTACATTTCATAAATTTACCATAAAAATTGATATAGAAATATTTAAAAAGACAATAAAAAAAATTTAACTACAGCAAAAACATACGAGTTTTTCATTGAAACTTCTCTATCTTGAACCAATATAAGGTAACTTTTACGTTCGCTGCTTAATAAATTATATTTTAACTCGGGATCTTTCAAAAAAAAAAAAAAACAACCTTTGGCCCTTGTGCACATTAGGACTAAACAGTTTACGGGGATCAAAGTTTGGTATTTTCTGAATAAATTAACTTAAAAAATTGTTAAAAAGTATTAGTTGTAAAATTAACTGAAAAAATAAGACATTATATTAAAAAAAAGCTTTTTTTACATTTTAACACTTCACTTTTGTACTAAAATTCAACTACATGTGAAAATGAAAATGTATTTTAAACCGTCCGTAACTTTTTATATTTTCGGTCGAGAATTACGTTTTATAGCAAAACTTAAAGGCTAAAGTCTCACCTACCAAACAAAAAAAAAAAACTCATATCAAAATTTCAATCCAATCAAATGTTATAGATGTTTGACCGCCTTCTCGTCAAATGGTCCACTGTGTGCCGTGTACTTTATGATTCAATAAAAAAAAAAATAATATAAATAAAATAAAATCTGTGTTTTTTAATTAGTTTAAATCTTGCGTGAATATTGGAACACTCTTTATATGTAAAAATACTGTATGTCAAACTTTTCGGTCGATCGGTGTTCATCTTCATGGTCCACGCAGCCACTAAACATTTTGAAAATTTGCATAACATAACAAATTGTCAAAATTCAAAGTTTTATTAAATCTATCTTTATTAGCTGATCGCATTTTAATTGTTCATAGTTGTATAGAAATGAAATATTTTTCTGTTAGGATTTCGCTTACGACATACTATCTAAGGACGAAGGATGACCGATATAATTGTATAATGTAAAATTTACAATAATTGAAAATCAAAATTTTTACGTCAAAAACAAGCTTGAACGTCTGAGAAAAGTTCGGAAAGAAAATTCTTTAGTACGCCGTAATGCCCAAAAGGCCATTAAGTCGTCAACATCAACCGTACTGACTCTCATTGCAACAGAACAAAAAACCATCCATATATAATATTTGAAAAGGGGGAAAAAAATAAAAACTAACATTAAAACAAATCCGATGCATAACTGGCAAACACCTTAGAATATTTATAGCCTACTAGCAGATTCCAGCGCTCGAAATTCGAGTGCAAATTCTAGGAAATTTTATTTTTTCATTTAATATACATACACATATCTGATTATGTTGTTAAATGCAACGTTCAATTTCCTTTTACTAATTGTATCACATTTCGCAAATAGCTCACCCATACAGTAAAACAGGCATCATCATTCTACATTTTAAATAAAGAAAACAAACTCAATACATTAACACAAACACATTCAGCCCAATTCTAAACAAAAATTCCGCATGAAATTTCTCACTTCTCCCTTTTCTCCTATTATGAATAAAAATTCATTCGGAAAAAAATTCGATGGGAAAAAAGTAGTTATTCTCAATGTACTTGAATTTGGTTTTTCCTTCAAAAAATTTCCATTGCAAAACAGACGGGAGTTTACATAAAAATGTAAGAAGTATTTTGATGAGACAAAAGTTAAATAAAAAAAAAATATTTTATTAAAAAAAATATTTTATTAATCTTGTAGGCTGAAGACTTTAATGAGAGCCAATTCAGGCATTGATTGCGTTTTCCATAGATTCAGCCCGCAATTGACTTCTATCAATCCTTTTTAGCTATTTCGTTCTTGTTGTTCTACAACACCAATTTCCTCCAAGATTGCTCGCATCATAGCTATGCTATTCATTTATATTTAATTTTTCTTTAAAATAAATTTATTTTCATTTGCACACACAAAAATAAAAAAACAGAAAATTAATTGTCAATAAGCAAAACAACTGGTTTCGAAATGCGATGATGCCACTTATTAATTTTTTTGTTCACGCGGAATTTATAATTGGAGGATTTTTTTTCTCGAGAAAAGTATTTTCCGTGAGAAAGAAATTCCTTGAGAATATTCGTAATTGGGCTGATTAACAAATTTAAAAAACATAGACATAGCATTGTGTAATTTTATGTATGTGTTAGTAGCAACTTTAAACGATCATAACTCCACAAAATATTCCAGACGATGAAAATCTGTAAATCTGAGTAACAGCCAAAAAGAAATACCTTTCAAATAGTATACGCCTGGTCAAAATCGGGATAAAACGGTAGAACACAACATCGGTAACAAGAAATCGCCTAGCCTATTAATATTATAGATACCACTATAATGACTTTGTGATGCTGCTATCAAAAATATTTGACCTAGACCCATCTTTTATTATACCGATCGACTCAGAATCACTTTCTAAGTCGATTTAGCGATGTCCGTCCGTCCGTCTGTCTGTCCGTCCGTCCGTCTGTGTGTCCATGTAAACCTTGTAAACAAACTACAGGTCGCAAATATGAATATATTTTGATGAAATTTGGTATATAAGCTTTCATCGGCCACAGGATGAACGCTGTTGAAATTGGTGATATTCGGTCCACGTTCAGACCTAGTCCCCATACAAATTGACTTAAATTGCCATAAGAGCCAAATTGGGTTTGTATGTGTTTATTATATCCATTAATCAGTAGTCCAAAACTAATCGCTATAGAACATTTCTTAGTCATAGCCCCCATATAAAGCTGCTTCCCGATCTTCACTTAAATCTATCAAAAAACCAAAATATTGCACAGATTTTTCTCAAATTTGGTTTGTATATATTTTTTAATATATAAGTGACTTTACCAAATACGGTCAGGATCGGTTCATTTTTCGACCTAGTCCCCATATAAATATAGCACCCGATATGAACTTTTTCAAATTCAAAAAAATTAATAATAAAAATTAATAATAATGCCACTCTAACTTGGTTTATGCTTATTTTATACAATTAATTGGACCGAATAGTTAGGGTCTCTAAACCATGGTATAGGGTATCGTATAGTCGGTCAAGACCGACTATAATTTTCTTACTTGTTTTACTTTAAATAAAGCAAAATCATTGGCACATTTGACATATTGACATATTTGTTTCAAAGTTATTTAGTTTGTTATATTGGAAGTTCCTTAAATAGTATAACTTTTGCTTGAATTCTCATTTGGTTGTTTTCAGCAAATATATATGAATTTAACTTTTTACCAAACAAACTATCTGCGGCTTTTGGTTACTGATGAGGGTTGGTGACTCTTCCTGAAACAGCTGTATAACCTGTTATGCAGAATATAGATCAATTTTTTTTAAACAAAAGTGCCAATGTTTTTGCTTTATTTAAAGTAAAAACATTTGATCTTGAGCCTGAATAATTTCAAACTCGAATCATTTAAATGATAAAGATTGAAAATAAGATTTTTTTATTTTTTTAAAAAATAATAAAATTAAAAAAATCTTGGCATAAACAAACAACAAATAAATTTCACCGGAAATACTACATTGCCAGCAAATGTATTGGATCTCGAGACACCCATTCACCTTTTATTATACAAAAAATCTAAATCAATCTTTCCATGTAACTGATACCGATATCCATAGTTTATTGGAGTTATCAATTGATGTTATTAACACAGCTACCGAGGGTAACCTCGGAATTGGAATTCTTCTATCGGTACACTGATGATACAGGAAATAATGTCGAAACAAAAATTTGAAAAAATTAGACAATTGGTACATGATAATTCCCAGCTATCTGCACGTAATGCTCCGAATAGTGATAGGCGTATAAAATTAGATCTATCGTAGAGCAACTAAACGTGACTTTCGGTGGGATTCCAATGGATGAATACCTTTGTGTAGATGAGCAGATTTGTTTCACTAAAGCCAGGCATAATTTGAAAAGGTACAACCCAAACAAACCTATTAAGTGGGGTTATAACATATACTTTCTTAGTGGAGTTTCGGGGTTTGCTTATAAAATCGAACCTGAAACAGGAGCTGAGAATGTGGTGCTACCATAAGAACCAGACTTAGAAGCATCATCAAATGTAGTTGAAGGAATGGCGGGATATATTAAAAAGATATTATCAGATTTATTTTGACAATTACTTTTCTTCCCTGCCTTTACTAGAGTATTATACCAAGGAGGGTATATTGAGTGTTGGTACTGTACGCTGCACAGTGGACCATTTGACGAGAAGGCGGTCAAAAATCTATAACTTTTGATTGGATTGGAATTTTGATATGCGGGTTTTTTTTTAGGTGAGACTTTAGCCTTTAAGTTTTGCTATAAAACGTAATTCTCGACCGAAAATAGAAAAAGTTACGGAGGGTTTAAAATACATTTTCATTTGTAGTTGAATTTTAGTACAAAAGTGAAGTGTTAAAAGGTAAAAAAAGGTTTTTTTTAATATAATGTCTTATTTTTTCAGTTAATTTTACAACTAATACTTTTTAACAATTTTTTAAGTTATTTTTTTCAGAAAATGCCAAACTTTGGCCCCCCGTAAACTTTTTAGTCCTAATGTGCACAAGGGCCAAAGGTTTTTTTTTTTTTTTTTTTTGAAAGATCCCGAGTTAAAATATAATTTATTAAGCAGCGAACGTAAAAGTTACCTTATATTGGTTCAAGATAGAGAAGTTTCAATGAAAAACTCGTATGTTTTTGCTTTAGTTAATTTTTTTTTATTGTCTTTTTAATTATTTCTATATCAATTTTTATGGTAAATTTATGAAATATAACAATTTTTATTGTAAATTTACAAAATATATAAATTTTTAAATCAAGAAAATTTTTTAACTATATAAAAAAAAAGTGTAACTTATTGTTAGTGTAATGAAAAAGTACTTTAAATCAACCAATTTTAGTAAAAATTTCTTATAAATAGCCTTGATTTTCATCTTCTAGAAGTTGTTTGGTACAAAATTTTATGAACTGTGGATGGCATATATCTCCAAGGGTATTTTTCATTATAAAGTATAGCTGTTTTATTGGCGTACTCTCCAAATTTTTTTGCATTTATCTATCTGCTGCATGCTAGAACTTGTAATATTAATTCATGATCTACACCTGTGATAGATGCTGCAGTTTCCGGATCGGAAAAAAATCTCCTTACAGTATTTCCATCATTTGTGTTTCCTTCCCCTTCTTTTGGTTGGTCGATTACGAGGCCTAGCTGTAAATATTTTTGTTTAATTTGTTTTTTTCGCTTTCTTTTCTTCATTTTCTTTGTTTTTTCTCACTGTTTCGCCTAGGTTACAATTCTAGGTTACATTTCTTAAAGAAGTCGTTGCTCACTATGTGCAAAATTACATCGTCTACTTTATTTCGTTGAAAATAAATACCTGCCAGATCTCTGTAATATTACTTAGCCATTGCACAAATTGTAATGAATAATAATTGCAATTATGTAAAATAAAAATTTTTATCTTTTATTACCACTGTTAGAAGCATAAAAAACCCACAGCCTAACCCCTTTTAAAAGGTGAAGCATACCTGCTCATATCTTAAAGGGCTATGTCGCAATAGTTTTTTTTTACCATTTAAAAATTTTTATCTTTTATTACCACTCAGAAAGTGTTTTTGAGTCGATCCGTATAATAAAAGATGGATAAATGTCCAATATTTTTGGCAGTTACAAACATCACCTCAAACTTAATATATCCTAATCACATAGTGGACAACTTTTGTATTCATAATTTTTGCAGAAAATATCTAACCTTGGGTCAGAAAAATTGTTCTGGTGCACACGGGCGGAAACTGGCGGATATATAATGGGGTATAGGAGTATAGGGGAGTGTTCAGACTATAGAAGAGTGCAAGATTTTTTCTGACTGCTTTTGACTGGCAGGAGTTATGCTCTATTAAGTAGGAGATTTTCGGAAAATTTTGACCTTTTTTAAAAAATTTTTTTTTTAAATTTTGGAATGACTCAGTGATTTTACATTTTTAACATTAATAGTATGGAAGCCACAAAATTATACGAAATTTATTTCACTTCAAAATCTTTTAAATCAAAAAAGTTGCAGTCATTCAAAAATAAAAATTTACAAAGAAATTTTTAAAAATAAAATAAAATACTGAGAAAGCCCATTTTCGAAGACCCTGTTCGCTGTGATATAGTTGAGATAGAGTCGCAATTTTTTGGCTCCCGAGGTTTACTAGTATTTACTTTCAAATGAATACCATAACTTTAAAATCGGTAACAAAAAAAAAAAATATTTTTGGCCGCCTTCTCAAAATATGGTCCACTGTGCGCCGCAATAGAATTGCCGATTGTAAATAGCCTACTGAGAGGAAGTGATAAAAAACAAATGTGGATTTTCAACTGAGTATGTCGCTGACATAAATGGTGTTGATGTATCAATTGTCTTATTGAAGAACAAAAAAGTTGTAGCCCCCGTATCATCTTTTGCTGGTGAATTGCCCAAGGCTCAAGTCAGAAGTTAGGACGAAACTAATAAAAAAAAAAAATACGTCAACATTGATCGCCCATATATTGTTGGAGGGTACAATCGTCATATGGGAGGGGTGAATTTATCGACAGCATAATGGGAAGATACAAAATAATGATAAGAAGCAAAACGTAGTAGGTGCGAATGTTTTGCCACTTAGTAGATCTGACAATGGCAAATTCCTGGCTGTTATACCGAAGAGTAAAAAAGTCAAAAAATATCACCGATAAGCAATAAGTGGATTTTCGTCTTGAAGTAGGTGCAAATCTATGTAAACTTAGTCTGAAGCCTAACAAAATGATTAAAAGATCTATCATGAACGAATTTCAAGCTAAAAAAGATAAGGGCCCAACCCAACATGTTCCCCCAGTGGCTGTACGACAGAATCAAATAGGCCACTGGCCGATTTGAGTTGAAAAAAGAATACGCTGCAATTTTTTCTAAATGTGCTGGCGTCTCCCAAACAATTTGTGAAAAATGTGGTGTAGCATTGTGCTATAACAAACAAAATAATTGCTTCAAATCGTTTCATACAACATAATTTTTATTTAAACCTTTAACTCACTGTTATAGATATTGTCCCACTCCCTAAAAACTGATAATATATTTTTTTTTTAATTTCTGAGTAATATGTGTTTTTTTTATCAAACTCTTTCTTTTAACTCATACTCTCTGTCTGTCTATCCAATTGATCTGAAACTTGGCTCATAGTCTTGTTGGGACTACAGGTTAAATTTGGGGTAGTCACGCACAGGCACTCATAGTCACGGAGTGATCTAAATGTCATTTTTCCTCATCCGATCGATCTGAAACTTAGTCCATACACTTGTTATGAAAAAAGATTAACTTTGACTTAGTCACGCACAGTCATGCACAATCACGCACAGTCACGGAGAGATTTAAAACGGATTTCCCCTCATCCAATCAATCTGAAATTTGGTCGATATACTTGCTGTAAAGAAACATTAACTCCGACATGGTCACGCACAGTCACGGAGAGATTAAGACCTCACTTCTTTTCATCCGATCGATTGTCCATAGACTTGTTGTGGCCAAAGATTAATTTTAAGATAGTTACACACAGTCACGCATAGTCACGCAGAGTCACGGAGTGATTTAAAGACCATTTCCCCTCATCCGATCAATCTGAAACTTGTTCCATAGACTTTTTGAGGCCAAAGATTAATTTTAAGATAGAGTTTTAATAAAAACTTTGTTTTTATTGGTTAGATTATTTATTATGTGTTTTAAATCTATGTTGATTCAAAAAGGTATAAATTTTTAAGATCTTGGCCTACAAAGGGTTAATGGTTAAAAATAGTCTTTATACATATTTTTTTTTTATTTTGCTAAATTCAACAATGATAATCAATCATATTTAATTAAAAGATTTTGAGATAAAGTTTTTACTTACTTGTGTCCTAATTCATGAGCTATTGTATGCGATAGCATTATACCATTATCTTCATTAACACTGCAGGATTGTTTGGGTTTGCACATGCCACCAACATTTGCTAAACCGAGAGTCCTGTTTAAAAGAAAGAAAATAAAAAAAATAAATATTTAAAAATTAATATGAAATTTCCTAACATTCTCTACGCAAAAAAAAATTATAAAACTCCATTTTATAAAAAAAAATTAACATTGGCAAAGTAATCTTGATTTATATACGAGTACATAAATTTATAAACTTACATACAATTGTTGCCACATATATTTTTACGTGTTATCAAAACTGCTACGTCATGATGATGAGGATCTAGTTCATTAGCTGTATTCCATTTATGCTGCCAACTAATCAAAAAATGCAAAAAAAATAACAACAACTATTAATAGAAGTTTTAAATTTCCTGAGGAGTTTTTATGCAAAAATAACAAGATGAGTAAAAAGGTTTAGACCTCAAATTATCTTATCATTTAGACTGTATCAATAAAAAAAATTTATAAAAGAGCTACATATATTCAGCTTATTCTCTACTAAAAGCTTTAAGCCATAAACTATAATACAAAACTGGCGCCTAAGAAACACACACATATGATAACCACAGTTTGTAAAGTTTTGCAAAACTATTATACAGTATGTCCTAAAGCTGCAAAGACTGTGAGTTATGGCCTTCTAGGCTAAAATCTAGGGACCGAAAATAACAATTATTTTGAGAATTTTTTTTAACAAAAAAAAGCTAATAGCTGTAAAAGTCGGAGAACTGCTTTAAGAAAACAATTTAGATCCTTGTGAACTTGTCTTTCGGAAAATGCTTTGTTTTTTTTTATAACTATTGTTTATATTTGTTGGAGCAGAAATAAAAAAAAAATCTGCTAGCCAACTTTTATTTTTTGACTTTCGGTATCAGCGACGCACAGTGGCGCCATTTGAGTTTTTTCGTTGCAAAAATCATATCTTTTGAACCGAATAACATAATTGAACAGTTTAAACAGCATATGATAGATAACTGTTCAGCCTATGAAATGAGCATTTGGAAGGGGTGCTACGCTTTGTAGGGGCCTACTTATGGGTTATCAAAATTAAAATTTGTAGAAAAATCAATTTTATGGTAACTAAAAAAAATTATTTTTACATTTTTAGATTGTTTTTATTTTTTTTCTTTAGGGTTTTATGTTTTAAATTATTACCCAACAAATTAAAAAAAAATTACTTCTTTTTTAAATTTATTTTTTAAATTTTCTGTAAAATTCGTAAGAGAAGGTATATCTAAAAGACTAATCATTCCTAAACTATAATTATTTTCTAACTCTATTCGTGACTTCACATGCCGCAGGGAAGAAATAAGTGGATCGGAAGATGCTGCCAACATGTTGAAGAGGTCCTCATTTTGCCTTACCCTTGAATGTGTTCTGCAATCTATATTTTTTATAAAATTTGTTAATTTTTTTTTATCATTATATATTTAATAAATACATCACTCAATACAAACAAAAAATAAGGCGATTCGTTACCTATTTTTCGTGATATTACACCTGAAATCGCAACAAATTGACTAAAAATTGTGTGTTTTTTTGAAAACCGAAAGTCGGTCAACTTTGAACGGTTATATCTTCTAAACTAAAAATGTGATATTATTAAGAGTAGCATATTTGAAATCGTTGAAAAGTTTCCTATAACATGGGTTTATTCAAAACTTCGTCGGCGCACATGAAAATTTTGATTTTTGCAACCTCGTTTGCTCTACGGGCGCCACTGTGCGACGTCAACTTTTTTTATGCAAAAAGCGTAAAAGAATACCCCAATT
Source organism: Cordilura impudica (assembly GCA_963682025.1). Taxonomy (NCBI): domain Eukaryota; kingdom Metazoa; phylum Arthropoda; class Insecta; order Diptera; family Scathophagidae; genus Cordilura; species Cordilura impudica. The sequence goes on from OY821520.1 coordinate 85,030,143, forward strand.
GTGCTAAAAGGCGCTAAATTAGAATGAAAATTAAAGCGCTAAAAAGCACTAGGATTTGTATTACACTTTTTAGTGTATATGATTAAAAAAATATATAAAATATAAAATATATTTTGTTACAACTGCTCGGGCACTGTCCAATATATATATTGTGATATTTGGATCGCGATCCATATCGCAGAATGGATTAAAAAGGATCCATCAATACTGCATGCTACACGTGTAACAGGGCCCCTCAATTTTCTTCCTCATGATCAGATCTAGTATGTGTGCTGTCAGGCTTTTTTAGAAAAAAATCGTCAAAATTGTCAAGGTTTAAAATAAAAATCGCCACGATGAAAAACGATTAAAAAATAAACATTTAGTTAAAAAAAAAACAATTTTCCTTTATTTATAAAACCATACATATACATTTATATACATATTACTTGAATTATGTTTTCTTATAACATTTTTTGAAATGTTTATATTGAAATATTCTTGGGAATGATCTTGTGGAAATAAAATCCCTTCCAGGGTTTTTGTTTCTAATGAATTTCTAACTTTAGTTTTAGTGTGAGATGGGTGAAGCATATTCTTTGGTTTAATCTCAAATATGGCATTGAGTACTTATTCCCCAATGAACAAATTCCCCAAAAAAAAAAAAATAAGTAAGAAAATTTAGTCGGTTTGGGCCGACTGTACGATACCATATACCATTCGTTTAGAGACCCTCCCTTTTAAGTCGAACTAATTGGATATAGAAAATAAGCATAAACCAAATTTGATTGGCATTGTTAATAATTTTTTTGCCATCGGATATGAAAAAGTTCATATCGGATGCTATATTTATATGGGGACAGGAATGTCCTAATTCCTGACCATATTTGCTAAAGTCACTTGAATTTTGCAAAAACATGTAGCAAACCGAATTTGAGTTAAATCTGTACAGTATTTTTGTTTTTTTTTTTTTAAGATTTAAGTGAAGATCGGGAAGCAGCTTTATATGGGGGATACGACCAAGAATTGTCCTATAGGGTTTATTTTTGGACTACTGATTAATGGATGTAATAAATACACACAAACCATGGATCATATGGCTATTTAAGTCGATTTCACAGGTGTCATTTGTATGGGGACCAAGTCTGAACATGGACCGAATTTCACCAATTTCAATAGCGTTCATCCTATAGCCGACAAAAGTTTATGTACCAAATTTCATCACAATATATTCATATTTGTAGTTTGATTACAAGGTTTACATGGACACACAGACGGACGGACGGAAATAAAAAATGAACCAAAATTCATTCTTCAATTTTTACATATTTTTATTTGATGCAATATTTTATTAATGAATTTTGTTAAATATTTATTTAAGTGAAAATTTTCCATACTGCTCTTAAAATTTGTCCTGCAATAAACGCATTTCAAATCTGTATTATTTTCAATAGCTACATTTCGGTGCTTTATCTTACAACCATAACATATCTTGCGATGTTGGCACGGTAAAAAAGAACGCACGATTTTGTATTCAAGCAAACAATGAAATTTAAAGTTTGACTTGATTCAATCCGCAAGCACTTCACCGTCATTTTGATGGATAAGAGAACGCAAAAATGCTATGTAAGCTTGCAGTAGTGTCTTATAAAAAAATTAATTTAATCCCCAAACTTTAAAATTAAAAAAATTTAAATTGAAAAAAAAAAAAAAATAATAATTTAAACGTTCATGATGAACAAATTCCACAATTTCATACACATTTTTGGAGAATAAGTTCATTTTTTTTTTTTGGAATTTGTTCATTGGGCTATTGCCAATATAATTATAAATATTTCTGGCCAGAGTTTGAACACATGAAGATAGTTTTAAACAGGCGCATCACAATTTGTTACACTTTTAAGGTCAAAAAATAGATCTTTTACTTGAAAATCGATGCTAACTCTGACTAAATATGTAAATGCTTTATGTTGCTGACATCTGCAGATTCGTCAATGCAAATAGAAAATTTGTTTGTACTCATCTATCCCCAAACAATCTCAAATTCCTCTTTTTTAACTATTTAAGTTGATTTTGTTTTCCCAAGGTGAGTCCGAAAAACAGCTTTTCAGTAATTTTGTTAAGTGATCCACAGCCAGCAATGCAATACTGTGTTCTGCCAGAAACAAAGAAATTTTAATTTCGGCTTCTTTCGATTTTACCTCATCAGTACCAACAACATTTGAGAAACGCTTTTTGGATCGTCGAAATGTACTAAATCTAGCATAAAAAGTTGAGTTGGCATCGCTTTTTGTTATAGCATTTATAACATTTGCGGTCTCTGCTAAAACCATAATATTTTAAAGTGGCCAATCAGTATCCACAGGATGTATTTCCATTTAAGAAAATTAACCCATTGATGATATATACTTCGTTTACATTTCGTTTAATTGTTTGATGGAACAGTTGCAGGAAAGGCTTAAAGAACCTAGTGTAACCAATGAAACCTATCATTGTAAAGAAGAGAATAGCGATTTACATTTCGAAGATAAAATAAACCTTTTTTGAAGTTTATCTTTTAAAATAAAGTAATGCCCTGTAGTAGAATTTGCAATACAGCGTCAGTCTTTTCAATAAACACAGTAAAACCAGAAAGCCCAATAAAAGCTTGCCGCAGGATTCATTGTTGGATCCAGCTCTTTTCAATATCTACATTCATGACTTACCTCCCACCACCGCATGAAAATTCAATTATGTTGATGACATTACTTTCGCATTACAACACGAGTAATTTCCAACGCTCGAAACTGTGTTGGAGTTTGATATAAAGAATAAAGAAGATCCCCCATTCGCAGCAAATGGAGCCTTAAACTAAGCCCAGCTAAAACAGAGTTGTGCTGACACATCTAGCCCTGGTCAACTTGACCTTCGAATATGGATCTCCAATACGGTTAAAAAGTTATCATATGCAGCGAGTTGATACCCCAATGAACACGATAATGAAAATAATTTTAGGAACCTTAAAAACTTCCCACGGCATGGCTACCAGAGAACTGAAAAAATCAGTTTTTTCTTGATTTCTTGATACACTAAAATTCTTATTCACATTTAATCACTCAGCAAAACTCAACTTTGAATAAAATCAGCATCATTTTGCTGAACACGTAATCCGGATCAGTATGATCCAACATTTGAATTTCACCTAGCTTTGGCGTTGAATAAAATATTACAAATAAAAGAATTAGTTCCTTACAGCTTTAAAAAAAGTTCTAAAAATGTAATGACTCGAATCGAAGTAGACCTTTATTAAACCCAAATCAACGAAACGTCGAACTTTATCTACTTCGAAAATCTTGGCGTAACCCGAATAGCATTCGCACATCCACTGACCGAACGATTCAAACCCCAACCAAGTGGAGATGCAATAATGTGGCCTTCCATCTCAATCGGTCAACTACATTATATACAACTAATCAGTCCTGGCATTCCCAGCCACCACTATAAATGAAATTAATAACATAATACCTGACTTAATATTGAGGTGTTGTGGATTTGGGACAGATTATATTCATTATTTAAATTATATGCAAATGAAAGGTAACTCGAATTAGTAATCTACATGTTCGTTAACTTACCTACAAAATGTATCTAGATTTTGTTGGGCATTCTGTGTAAGATTTAGATCGGGATGAGCTTCATCATCTTCCAGGAGTATAATTTTAACAACTACAATTTCAATGGCATTACCAATGCTGGGATCTTTGTATAGTGCGGATACCATATTCATTATGGTCAAAAGATAACTTTCAACTTCATTATGAAAGGCAACCATAGTGGTATCGGCTACGATAAGAGTTTCTACATGTCGTGGGCTGCTAATTGAACGTTTCATACGTTGATGACTGGTTAAGTGTTGATGTTGTTCTTGCGACTGAGGCTGCGGTGCAAATGCAATTGTTGTTTTTTCTGTTGTTGATGTTGATGATGCTGATAAGATGCGTTGGTTTTGCATAAAATTGAATTCATGTTTTGGCTGTTTCTCATGTTTTACATCTTTCACTGTTGTTGTTTGATATTTATATTGTTGTTGACGATGATGACGTAGTCTACGTACTTTTCTGCCACCTTGAATTTTTACCTGCATACAAAATGTTTATTGTTTGTCATTCATTTATTTCAATACGATTTCAACAGAATTTACATAACTTTGTGCACACACAATATCACACATTCACTCATTCACCTACTCACCTTTCCTTGGGGTTGCCACTCGACAAGACGAGCTTCAATATGTCTTCTTGGTTCTTTGGTGCCACAATTACTTAAGGTCTTCTTAGACTTCCCTCCAACGTTTTGTTGCAATTTATGTTGCTCCTGCTTGCGTTTATGTGTATTTTTCTTGTTGTTTTTGTTGATATTTGTTGTTGACTTTATAATATAGAAAATGTTGTTATTTTTGGCATGTGAGTGTTGACAATTTTTTTGTGTGTGTTTTATTTTTGTCTTATTTCGGACAAATGTAATTTTTGTTGGTTTTCTGTAGTGGGCTGTTGCAATTTGTCTGCCAGTTTAGTACGGTCTGTCTGTCTGTCTGTATGCCTTCCTGCCTATTTCTTTTTATTTAAATTTTATTCACAAAACATTCAGCCCACCTAAAATTTTCTATTAATATCTCTCTCTATCTCTTTCTTTCTTCTTCTCTCTATCTCTATATCGGAGTGTGTAAGTCTGTGTAGTAGTAAATGTAATGTAAATTTTTGTAATTACCTTTTCCTTTACAGACGATCTTTGAAATACAACATGCGGATGTCCGTTGATATCGTGGGCAGTATGATGCTTTGATGGCTCAATGTAATATTCATTATTTTTAGTTTTTATGTGACCGACCTGAATAATACAAAAGAATTAAAAAAGATTTGAATTGATATAATTATTGGTTGTTGCGCTGCATTAAATAATTAACCAAAGACTTAGGAAACAAACGTAAAAAATATATTTATTAAAAGACTTAAGAAACGAACTTTAAACATTTTTAGTTTAATAGCATTACAAAAGACTTAAGACAAAAACTTAAATACTTTAAGAATACAATACAAATTATGAAAATTTATTTGAAACAAGTAAGAGAATTATAGTCGGTCTAGACTGACTATGCGATACCTTATACCATGCGTCTAGAAAATTGCTCTAAAGTCCAACTAATTTTTGATATAGAAAATAGCACAAACCAAATTTGAATGGCATTGTTATTAATTTGTTGCCTTCGGATATTAAAAACTTCATATCGGATGCTATATTTATATGAGGACTAGGTCTAAAAACGAACCGATCCTGACCATATTTGAGAAAAATCTGTGCAATATTTTAGTCTTTTGATAGATTTAAGTGAAGATCGGGAAGCAGCTTTATATGGGGGCTATGACTAAGAATTGTTCTATAGGTTTTATTTTTGGACTACTGATTAATGGATGTAATAAATATACACAAACCCAATTTGACCGGTATCTATATGAAAATTTCGATCTTATGACAATTTAAGTCGATCTGATAGTGATCATTTGTATAGGGACTAGATCCGAACAAGCACCGATTTTCATTCATTTCAATAGCGTTCATCTTTATACACAAAATTTCATCAAAATATATTCATATTTGCAACCTGTAGTTTGATTACAAGATTTACATGGACCAACAGGCGGACGGACAGATGGATAGACGGACGCATGGACATCGCTAAATTGACTCAGAAAGTAATTTTGAGTCGATCGGTATAGTAAAATATGGGAATAGGTCATATATTTTTGGTAGTTACAAACATCAGCACAAAGACAATATACCCAATCCACATAGTGGTATAGGGTATAAAAAAAAATACCACAATCAAATTGTAATTGATTTTAAAATTTCAGTTTGAAATAATCCATTATGTACAGCTGGCAATATTTAGATTTAAAAAAAAAATCGTGATGCTATTTGGAGCTGAAAAATTGATTTATGTACTTGTGACCACAATGGTCCAGAGACAAGTGACATCAAAACAAATTTAATGATATTCAGACTTCAAATGGAGTTTTGTGCGAAATATTTTAGAAAAAACGTCAGCTCGCAATTTCCGCGAAAGTTTCTTATAGTTAGATTTATAGAAATAATGAAATTGGCACTAAAGGTTTCTTATAAAAGAAAAGCAAATGCTTTCCAAACTCAGAAACACATGTCGTTTGAAAAACTAACCATTTTAATTTTCTTCGAAAATTTAATTAATTTAAAACATTTAATTTCCATAAAAAGTGCCCTTTTTAAATGACTAACTAGTATACAGCAAGGTTCAGAAAATGCACACATCTAACACACAATGTTATGTTCTAAAGCAGCCAACATATATTTTTATTTTCATATCAATTATGTGTGTTTCTAAATTTTGTACGGTCCCGGACACCGTAATATTTTTTTTTCACGTAATTTTTGTTTCCAACCCACATAAACCACACAGATTCGAGTGTAGCTTTATTTTAAGTTCGTTTTCTTGCACTGCTTTGTGTAGCATTTTTGGACATTTTTTAAACCCTCCTGCTATTAAACTATCCTGTGTTTGGCTCGTTTTACAGGGCCTGCTGCCTAAATGTTGAGTCTTTCGCGATACTTCTTGATAATTTTTTAAATTATGGACTTATTTCTTAAGTCCAAAATCGAGTTCCCGAGAAAAACATTCTCAAAGTTAACAGGTCCATATTAATAAAACCATCGTGTAGTTTTTGGGTTCTTTGCTTACGAATCTGGCATAAGATTTTTAAAATTTAGTTTTTACTGATTTGTGTTGTTTTACAAAGATTGTTGTGTTGGTTTAGTATAATTGCTGAGCAAACAACAACATTTGCCTGTATATTATATGTTTTGATCTTACAAAGCTTGCACTATCGTTATTCTTTGTTTTTTGCGATCTGTCAAATCCCATATATTTTCAAATTTTATATTTATTGTGTTTGGTAGCACTGATAGCAAGTTTTTTAGATTCTTTTTATCCAATTTTAAGGGCTTTTGTAAAGAAACTAATAAACCATTGAAAATAGCACATCTTATTCTATAAGAATCACCGATAAAGTGAATTTTGTTTTTTTTTTTTTACGTAATATCCCTTTTAACTTACCAGGTCACATATATCTTAAATTAAGTTGTCCTATGTTCGCCATTTTATAACTCGATTAAGCTCTAATTTCACTGCGCATATGCTTTGTACGCACACTTTTGTGATGGTGTATTTTTTCCATATAAAATGTGTAAATTCATTTACATTTTTCTTATGAGAAATACATTTTATCGGTATCGGTATACAACACAAAGGATCGGCTTGCGCGCTTCATTTGACTTTTTTATATCCTGTGTTTTTATCGGTTGACATTTAAGTTCACATTGACATTTTTTAATCATTGATTTGTAATCGTTCAGTTAAAATAAAATAAAAAAAATAAATAAAGTCAATTTCTCATGTTAACAGAGTAAAATTATTCAACAAAACTCGACGACAACATTCACAAGTTGGCCAACGAACACGCAACAGCAGTCAAATACGTTTAAATAAATTTAATAGGAATGAACACAAACGGTTAGAAAGTCAGTAATTAGCAAGACAACGAATGCCATGGTCAAAATCCAAACAAAATCAAGAACAAAGAGAAAAACGAATTTAAAATGTGAGAGAAAGAAACAGTGAGGTCGTGAACGTGCAACGTGACAATGCACTACAATATTTTTTTCTTTTTTGATGTTCTCACTTTGAAAAAATAATGATTTTTTTTGTACTTCTTTTTCAGGAAAATGTCAATTCTTTCTAGAAGATTTCATTTTTAATACAAAAAAAATATATATTATTGTATTGTCCAACAACGCGGGCAGGGTAACTCTAGTAAAATACACTATGGAAATATTGCAAAATATAATTGTAGTTAAAAAACAGTTGAAAGAAAATGCCAGAAACTATAAATATTTATGTAACGGTTAAGATTTTAATAATTTTCTTTCTTAACATCTTCTATTTTTATTGTCTAATCAACTCTGGTACAGAAGTTTACAAGTTTCCATTGTTTTGTCTTCGCTAAAAAAAAATATAGTTTATCTACTTAATTATACCCTATACCAATATGATGACTTTGTGATGCTGTTTGTAACTACCAAAAATATTTGACCTAGACCCATCTTTTGCTACACCGATCGACTCAGAATCACTTTCTGAGAATCAGAATCACTTTCTAAGAATCAGAATCACTTTCCGAGTTGATTTAGCGATGTCCGCCTGTATTTGTGTGCATTAGAGTGGTCCTACGTTATATAGACATATTTCAAATTGCGATTTTGGGGATAGGCGGGCTGCAGTTTGTTACCTTTTAATATAAAACTAATAAATGCGAAGTTTGGGGATAATCGGTTAAAGAAAAGTCGCGCCGGAAATCGATTGAAAATTTCAAGTGTGTTTATATGAAGAAAATATGACTTTTTTAAGATTTGACGAAAATTTCGTTCTATAGTTTAATTTTTCCGACAAGTTGTTACAAGAATCGGAATCAGTATTTAAATTATCTTTTTAAAAAGCTATAAAAATTCAAAATCGAATAAAAATTTGCTAAGAAATAGCAAATGCACCAGGCCACTTTTGTCCAAAAAAAAAACTAGGTCATGAAATTTGATGGCATTTTTTCAACTTTGAGGAATTGATTAAAGTCATAATTTTTTTTGTCTCTATACTTATAAGTAATCAGATATGAAGTAATGTTTTATTACCACGTTGTTTTTTGATAAAAATTTTGAAATCTCCTTTTTCAAGTTTTAAAAAATGTTCTTAAACAAAATTTAAAAAAATGGATCTGGCACTTTAAGGTTTTGTTAAATACATGTTACAGATTAACTGTGTGAATTTTTAAGTAAATCCCTATCCCAGAATTTTTTTGACAAGGATTTCATTTACTTTGTATCAAAAATTAATAGCCTAAGGTTTCAGAAAAAATATTATGACCCCATTAACCCTTTTGGAATTGGCTAATGAAAGACAATTTATTCAAATATTTTGTAAGTGCTGCTGAATTTTTAGATGCGACGCTTAAAATATAATAATGAAATATGTAGAACTTCCGTTCCTAACATTTGGGATAAATCCGAGAACGTTAACCCATTATATGCCAAGGCCAGCTTTGGATTTTAAGCTATTTTTAAATAAAAATCACCGAAAACGAGTTTTTCTGTTAAACTCGATGAAACCACTATTTAGAATTTAAGAAAAATAATTCGGTTAATTTTTATTTATTTAACCCTTCAGTGCTCCTGGGATCAAAATAATCCATTGTGATATATCTTTGGTGCAATTATCTGATTATTGCTCGCGAATATAAATTAAAACAACTTTTAACCAATTTTGTTATAAAATTATTTTATTTATAAAAACTATCTATATTTTTCTATATAAAATAAGAAGATCCACAAATGACCCCAAGCTAATAAAAAATATATTATTCAAAACAATATGATATATAAAATTAATATAATAATATAAAATTAAAGAAAGCAATACTTATTGCAAGTCGTAAGTGATTACAGAAAACAATTTGAATCGCACATTAAAGCATCCTTAAATATTTACACCAAAATAAATACAACTAATTTTATATTTCATATTCTTTTGAATAAACTTTTTCATATCTGCAGCCAAAAAATTAATAACAATGCCACTAAAATTCGGTTTATGCTTATTTTCTATATCGAATTAGTTGGACCTAACGGATATGGTCGTATAGTCGGTCTATACTAATTATAATTTTGTTACATTATATTATATTTGTGAAACAATTTTTTATCTTTTGACAGAGCGCACACCAAAGATTGATTTCGTAAAAAAATATAATTTTAGAAAATAAAAAAAAAAAAACAAAATTGGCAAATTTAGAAATTTGTAAAAGTTTCCAATGTATTATCATCCACTGTATATAGATAATGGAAAAAGATGGAAATTTATAGGATATACTCAGAAAAGGTGTGGGAATATAATTGATTTTTTAAGAACTTTTATATTATCAGGCTAAAACTGAAAAATTATTATTATAAAAGTTAAACTAACTAAAAAATTAAATAAGTAGAGCAAAAAAAATTTAAACGAACTACTAAATATTAAATTTCATGTTATCGACAATTTTTTAAAGTTATTTAACTTTTAAAATATTTTTTTTTTTTTATTTTTTTCCCCCCGAAACAAGTGTTTATACTTTAAAAATACTTTAAGGAATAGCTAATATCAAAAGGATATTTTTTAACTTGGAATTACATTCACATTCTTGAACCCGCAAAATTGTTTTTAATGATGCTTTCTTTTTAGTCTGCGTTTTGAAGTGTTTTAAAAAAAAATCAAATCAACAATAGTATAGAAATTAAATACTATATGGAAAAAAGTGCTTTTCTATTAGTTTTTTTTTTCTTTAACAATTCTGTCGAAAAAATTTTGAATGCCACTAATAAATGTATTTATTTTGAATATTGCCTTACTAAACGAAAGACTTAGAAAACAAACTTTTTTAAATAAACGTTAAAAAAATTCAGACATTTTTACTAGAAAACATTAAGTAGTAATAATATTCCTATTAAATGCAATTCTATGAATTTATTGCAGCAATTAAAATTAATTTCAACACATTATACAAAGAATTATTCGAAAAAAAAACCTTGCCATAACTAATCAAATGTTAAATATGAAATAACATGAATGCGAACACAAACAAGCGACGACAACTCCATGACATTGCAATAATAAACAGAAAACAAAACTAATAACTGTTGCTGTTTCGAAAAACCATACTAATTAAACTATAGTATCGGATAAATATTAACAATAATAATAACTAATAAATAAACGTAATAATAATAAATACTTAGAAAAATCAAAACGTTTAACGCGGTGTCATAAAATGTGTTTATGACTTTAATGACAAATAATTTATGCTTCCGTTAATGTGAGAATTATACTCAATACTATTTATCGCAACTATTCCAGACAAGGCAATTCAGACTTTATGCATAAAATAACAAAACATCATATGAATGGTTAAATAAATGAATGAAATAATTGAAGTTTTCATGCTACATGTTTCCACTATGGGCAAGGATACTAGGAAAATAGTAAATAAAAATTGGTAATTAAAAATTGAAAGAAAATAATTATAGCAGAATAGAAACCTTTTTGGACGAGAGCTATAGCTAATCTAAAGTAAAGACTGTTCAGATAACTCCAATTTTTTTTTTGTTGCCATTAATAAACATTTATGAAAAGTTAATGTTAGTTGTCCAAATATTGAATAATTGCTTTTTATAGGAGGTGCCATGCCCACTTATTCAATTAATAATAGGTGACTTTTCACAATTAGTAATTTCAAACTGCACACTATTGTTACCAAAAAAAAAACATGTAAGAAAATTATAGTTTGTCCTAACCGACTGTAAGAAATTATATTATAGGCTCCTTTACTTTTCGGGTAAAGTTTGGTAAAATAAAAGTAAAAAAAATATTCTTTCTCAAATAGACAAAAATACACAATAGTATGGGAACACAAAAACCATATTCTAAAGCCCAAATAACTCAAACGTATACTTAAGCGTGGGGTATCACTGGATCCGTTAACATTAAGATGGGTATGTATAAATTAGTAGTCTTGCGTATATATTGAATCGTTGCGGACCATTCTGTTGTATATAGATTTTTTAATCCTGCACAGTTAGCAAGAAATAGAAAATAAATATTAAATCTGTGATTAAGTTAAGTATATAATATGAATCATAAAATATTAATTTTATCGGACCAAACAAATGATCCAAATAATAATGAATTACAGATTCTACACAAATAAATAAAATATAAATGAAGTTATATTCTTCTTTTAACATTAATTACAATAATATATATGTAGAAAGTAGCTCTTCATATTGGTGTTTGTTATTGAAATGTCGTTGTTGTTGTTTTCTATATAAATTTAAATAAGATTGTTTTCGGCAAGCTCTCCGATGTAATCTTCTCGTATTTATTTATTTTTGGCCAAGTATTAATTCTTTTTTTAATAATTTATTATTTTAAGCTAATTGGGCCTAACTTCGTAAATGTAAAATAAAACTCAGTTTTATCACATATTTCCCCGACGTTTCGTAACTTTTTTGGTTACTTTTTCAAGGGTCGTCTATTTAAATAAAATAAAATAAAAACACAACATTAACACACAATAATTGCACAAATATGAACAATAAAAACTTACAATAATAAGAATTTTAAACTTTATCACATTACAACATTATTAGTATAAATCACAGCAAACATAAAAACACAAAATTGTATAATTACAAACATAAAACACAAATTTGTATAATTACATTTAGCTTAAAATTAATATCACAGAATGTTTCTAAACTATTGCGACTCTGTAACTAGTACTAATATTTTGGGTGTCCTCTTTGTGGTTCATGGTTGTATTTATATTCTTTTGAATTCGTAAGCTTTCAATTGTGTACCGCTTTTTTTCTATTTTTTCTACATCCAGTATTTTCGTATTATTGAAATTTATTTTGTGTCCAGTTGTAATTACATGTTTTGACAACGCTGTGCTTTCTCTCTCTTTTATGATGTCCATTTGATGTTCTCCTAATCTCTTTTCTAATGTTCTTTTAGTTGTTCCTATATAAATAAGATCACAGCTGTTGTTTTGATCACCCTCACACTTGACTTCGTATACAACATTACTTTTTTGTAGCTTTTCTATTGGAGTTTTTGTTTTTGAAAAAATTGTATTTATTGTTGTGTGTGGTTTGTATGCAAATCTGATGTTTTTTGTTTCCATTGTTGTTCTAATACTTTTATTATCTGTCAAACCCGGGATAAATTGTACACTGTAAAAACTCTTTGTGTCTTTTTCTTTAATGTTTTGATGTTCAAGATTAGAGTTGTGGTTTAATAGTTTTTGTGTATCATTTAAAATAGTATTTGTAATTTTCCTCGGGAAGCTGTTGTTTATTAATATTTTGGTGATTTTTTGTATATTATTTGTGTGATATTTTTTGTCGCTAATATTTAGTACTCTATAAATAAGGTTTTTTGCGGTGTTTATTATTTGATTTTTCGGCTTACTTCTTCTTTTTTTTACAAACTTTTATTAACCAGCATTTTTTGTTATTTTTTTAGAATTTCAATTGTCTAATTAAAAGTTTTCCAAAATTTTTTCGAAAACTTTTAACTTTTTAATGCAAAAAAACTTTTTCTAGCAAAACAAATCTTTGAACAGGAAAAAAATTAAAAATAATTTTTTTTTTAAATTTAGAATTTTTATATAAACGTAAACAGCTGATTTTGAGGTATAAACATCTATACGCGCACACAAAAACAGCGTAACATGTGAGCCGTAAGACAAAATCGGTGTGACTTATGATTGTATTGGTAAAAAAATTATGATATGTAATAACCTAAAAATGAAAAATAAAAAATGCAAAATAATAAATCAAATATCTATATATTAATACGTGAAGGTAAATTTTTAGTTCCACTTTTAAGCAATATGCGGGTACGCAGGACTGTGAAAATTGGCATAGTTAACGTTCATATGGAGGCGAAGCTGAGAATGATAAAATTTATGTTTAATCTGTCTTAAAAATATATTAAATTAAATAAAATAAAATATTTATAATAATTCGTTACGCCCTGTTAATGCAAATGATTTAAATTATATATCCGACGCTCGGTGTTTAATTGTGAATTGCTAAAATTGATTAACATACTTTTAGGCTCATTTAAATATTGACACATTTTTATAGCCTATACCACTATGTGGTTTGGGTATAATGACTTTGTGCTGCTGTTTGTAACTACCAAAAATATTTGACCTAGACCCATCTTTTATTATACCGATCGATTTAGCGATGTCCGTCCGTCCGTCCGTCTGTGTGTCCATGTAAACCATGTAATCAAACTACAGGTCACAAATATGAATATATTTTGATGAAATTGGTATATAAGCTTTTATCGGCCATAGGATGAACGCTATTGAAATTGGTGAAATTCGGTCCATGTTCAGACCTAGCCCCCATGCAAATGACCCCTATGAAATCGACATAAATTGCCATAAGATCCAAATTATCATATAGATCTCAGTCAAATTGGGTTTTTATGTGTTTACTATATCCATTAATCAGTAGTCCAAAAATAATCCCTATAGGACAATTCTTATTCATAGGCCCCATATAGAGATTCTTCCATATAGAGCTGCTGCTTCACTAAAATCTATCAAAAAACAATAATATTGCAAAGATTTTTCACAAATTTGGTTTGTATTTTTTCAAAATATAAGTGACTTTGAAAAATATGGTGAGGGTCGGTCCATTTTTCAAAAAAAAAATAAAAAAAATTAATAACAATGCCACTCAAATATGGTTTATGCTTATTTTCTATATCTAATTAGTTGGACCTAAATGCATGGTATGGGGTATCGGTCTAGACCGACTATAATTTTTTTACTTGTTTATATATGTATGTATGTAGATTAAAAAAACATTGGAAGACAAAAATTTTATGAAAAAATAATATTTCCTAGAATTTGCACTCGAATTTCGAGTGCTGCTAGTGAAACATAAAAATTAAAAATTAAAAATTAAAAATTAAAAATTAAAAATTAAAAATTAAAAATTAAAAATTAAAAATTAAAAATTAAAAATTAAAAATTAAAAATTAAAAATTAAAAATTAAAAATTAAAAATTAAAAATTAAAAATTAAAAATTAAAAATTAAAAATTAAAAATTAAAAATTAAAAATTAAAAATTAAAAATTAAAAATTAAAAATTAAAAATTAAAAATTAAAAATTAAAAATTAAAAATTAAAAATTAAAAATTAAAAATTAAAAATTAAAAATTAAAAATTAAAAATTAAAAATTAAAAATTAAAAATTAAAAATTAAAAATTAAAAATTAAAAATTAAAAATTAAAAATTAAAAATTAAAAATTAAAAATTAAAAATTAAAAATTAAAAATTAAAAATTAAAAATTAAAAATTAAAAATTAAAAATTAAAAATTAAAAATTAAAAATTAAAAATTAAAAATTAAAAATTAAAAATTAAAAATTAAAAATTAAAAATTAAAAATTAAAAATTAAAAATTAAAAATTAAAAATTAAAAATTAAAAATTAAAAATTAAAAATTAAAAATTAAAAATTAAAAATTAAAAATTAAAAATTAAAAATTAAAAATTAAAAATTAAAAATTAAAAATTAAAAATTAAAAATTAAAAATTAAAAATTAAAAATTAAAAATTAAAAATTAAAAATTAAAAATTAAAAATTAAAAATTAAAAATTAAAAATTAAAAATTAAAAATTAAAAATTAAAAATTAAAAATTAAAAATTAAAAATTAAAAATTAAAAATTAAAATTTAAAAATTAAAAATTAAAAATTAAAAATTAAAAATTAAAAATTAAAAATTAAAAATTAAAAATTAAAAATTAAAAATTAAAAATTAAAAATTAAAAATTAAAAATTAAAAATTAAAAATTAAAAATTAAAAATTAAAAATTAAAAATTAAAAATTAATAATTAAAAATTAAAAATTAAAAATTAAAAATTAAAAATTAAAAATTAAAATTTAAAAATTAAAAATTAAAAATTAAAAATTAAAAATTAAAAATTAAAAATTAAAAATTAAAAATTAAAAAATGAAAAATGAAAAATTCAAAATAAAAATGAAAATGAAAAATAAATAATGAAAAATAAGAATAGAAAAATAAATAATGAAACACAAGAAATGAAAAATAAAAAATTAAAATATGAAAAGAAAAATAAAAAATGAAAAATATGAAATGAAAAATAAAACATATAAAATAAAAAATGAAAAATAAAAAATAAAAAATAAAAAATGAAAAATGAAAAACGAAAAATTAAAAATTAAAAATTAAAAATTAAAAATTAAAAATTAAAAATTAAAAATTAAAAATTAAAAATTAAAAATTAAAAATTAAAAATTAAAAATTAAAAATTAAAAATTAAAAATTAAAAATTAAAAATTAAAAATTAAAAATTAAAAATTAAAAATTAAAAATTAAAAATTAAAAATTAAAAATTAAAAATTAAAAATTAAAAATTAAAAATTAAAAATTAAAAATTAAAAATTAAAAATTAAAAATTAAAAATTAAAAATTAAAAATTAAAAATTAAAAATTAAAAATTAAAAATTAAAAATTAAAAATTAAAAATTAAAAATTAAAAATTAAAAATTAAAAATTAAAAATTAAAAATTAAAAATTAAAAATTAAAAATTAAAAATTAAAAATTAAAAATTAAAAATTAAAAATTAAAAATTAAAAATTAAAAATTAAAAATTAAAAATTAAAAATTAAAAATTAAAAATTAAAAATTAAAAATTAAAAATTAAAAATTAAAAATTAAAAATTAAAAATTAAAAATTAAAAATGAAAAATAAAAAACGAAAAATGAGAAATAAATAATGAAAAATAAAAAATGAAAAAAGAAAAATAAAAAATGAAAAACATGAAATGAAAAATAAAAAATAAAACATATAAAATAAAAAATTAAAAATAAAAAATAAAAAATGAAAAATGAAAATCGAAAAATGAAACGAAAAATTAAAAATCAAATATGAAAACATAAAAAATGAAAAATTGAAAAATGAAACATGAAAAATGAAAAATAAAACCCGAATAATTAAAAATTAACCGGTTGAAATAATAAATAATAATAAATATTTTTATATTAGCAGAGCCCCTGCAGTTGATTGGTATAAGTGATACATAGATGGCGCTTTCTTTCTGATTTTAAAAAAATGCCATAAAAAATCTTTAATTACTAGATGTTTACATATTTATCTCCCCTGTGATCGGACTCACATGATGTTTTTTTTCTAACAACTGATAGTTCGACTCTTTTACCACTCTACCCGAAGAAAAAGTTTTGCATAAGTTCTGGTACGAAGAGAAATATATTGCCTCTCTCATAGGTTCTTTTATTTACCAAATTTTTTATGGTACGCGAACGTATCTGAAAAGTTCGTGTAAGTTTAGGTTAGTTTGATAACCTACTGGAACACAATTTATATTCATTGGAATGTTTTTACAGGATGGACCATATAACTCTTGAATTTTGATTTTGTTATAGATGAAAAAACTCATAATTTTTTTATATGGGTTTTTTATTCGAAAGTATAATCCTTATGGTTAATTACGGAACACTATTTCATTCAAATTACTTTCTCTGTTAGCCTTGCAATATCCCATACCAACAACCCAATTGTGCAATACATCTTCGACAGTACGGAAGACTGCACTAATTGCTTTATTTTTTTGTGTCTCAAGCGCAGAGTGATTAGCGTAACACTCATCCTTAGCAGATCCCCACATATCCAAAACGCCCAATAACGCGATTTTCAAACTTGCCAAGCAAAGGACCGATTGTTTCACGGCTTGCGTAGCACGCGATCCTGTCGAAATCAAATGTTGCTCAGATCAGTATCTTCGAAAATGTACGAAAAATAATTATTTATCATTGGAAGGTAGCGCTCACCCTTCACTGTAACGCATTTGGCCTGAGAATACCAAACTTTTTCGAGGTTTTACTATACTGGCCTAGTAGTTTCACCCTGACTTAGAGTCTCTCAACCCCCCTGATAATGACCCCGAAAATATTCCACAGTGTTACCAGAGGAGGGTCTGCAAGTATTTGAAAATGTGTGAAAGTAATATATAGTCTTACAAGGAAGTTCTGCAGCATGAAATCATCAGATTGCTCTGAAACTGATATATATTTTGGAGAAAGGAGCAAAACTTATTATTTTTTGTTGGCCAATCTAATTCTAAGGGACAAAAAGGATTTGTTGTTTTTTTTCGATTGTTATTATTACTGTATTATCAAATCCTTACCCATAGTGCAGAACTTTTGAATGAGGGGTAACAGTATGACGAAGTAGTAAATGTTAAAGTGGCGCCATATCATATCATTGTTTACTAGCTACACCAAAGAAGGCAAAGACACAATGCAATGCGTTCAACTTACAATAAAACTTCCTCAGGCTGATAGACAAGCGGACAGACAACAGACAAATGTCTATTTGTCTCGGCATTTCATGCTCTATGCATGTTCACACTTAATATAATTAATTTACAATAAAAAGAAAAAAAAAAACAAATTCAAATATACTACTATTGTATATTCATTCACTTACCAAGCCATGGCATGCTGATAACGCTACCCTTGATTCTTGCTCTTGTCCCCTAACTTTTCCATGATAATGACAATTTATATTTGTATGCAATCGTTTGCGTGTGCGCACATCTCTTTTATGTCGTTCCACAATCAAATTGGGTGCCATAAAGTATGAATGAGGTCTAGGAAGATACAGATTTGATTATTCATAAGGATTGTGTTAACTCTCAAAGTTATTCAATCAATTACTCTAATTCCAAATGTATAATTTCATTTTGCAGTTGCAGTTCATAGTGAACTTCAGGCTCTGAAGCTACAGTGGCAACATCATCAAAACTTCTACGTCTGCGATGATGTTTATAGTCTTCCCCATGATGATGGCTGAGATTATGTGCGAGAAATTCACCATATTTTGTTACTTTTCTTGGTATTATCAGTTCACCAGATATCAGTTCGTCCGAATGCAAGCCTAAAAGAGGAAAATATGTAGAAACAAAAATATTTTGTCATATTTTTTAATAGTTTTAAAAATTAAGCATTTTTTTTTTATTAATATCATAAATTAAGTCGTTAAAATAAATTACATTATATTTTTTTTTTAAATTCTGTTCATAAATATGTATTTATGTATTTTTATACCCTATACCACTATGGTCAGGGT
Organism: Cordilura impudica; assembly: GCA_963682025.1. Taxonomy (NCBI): domain Eukaryota; kingdom Metazoa; phylum Arthropoda; class Insecta; order Diptera; family Scathophagidae; genus Cordilura; species Cordilura impudica. Next base: position 85,048,973 of record OY821520.1, read on the forward strand.
ATAATGAGTTCGTGCTGATGTTTGGTATTACCAAATATATTTTAACCTAGACGTAGACTTTTATTGAACCGATCGACTCAGAATCGTCCATCCGTCCGTCTGTCTGGTTGCTTGTCTGTCTGTCTGTCTGATTTATGGCCTTTCTCTTGGATATGAAATCCGGCCGTGCTCCGCTTCCCTGGTCTCCAGACACTCTTTTCTAAGTATGGCTATATTGTCATTCCACCAATAATTTCCGATTTTCAGAAACGAAGCATATTTTTTTAACTACTCTGGGTGCGCTGAGTTCGAATCTGGTATAAAAATTGGGCTATCACGTCTTGTTAATTTTTTATCGGATGCTGGCAATACTGTAAAACAGTCAAATCTGACACTACAATTTCACAATTATTTATTTGATAGAAGCCCACATTCATTCCAAATCTTCATAATAGTAGCGTTTAAGCATGTCAGGGAGATCGTGTGTTACTGATTCAAGCTATTTTTGCTTTGTGTGTGGTGAATATTTGGTTGGCATCATCAGAATCAGAATGATTAAAATATGCATATTTATATTATTTTGGTTTTACTGTCCGAAACTTGGACAAACCGTGGACACCGATAATGTTTTGCAACAGTTGCAGAACTGTTTTATAAAAGTGATCAAATGGCAAGAAGATCTATTTCGATTTTGCAATTCCAGTTCTTTGGAGAGAGTCAAGTAACCATCAAACCGATTGTTATTTTTGTTTAACAAAAGTTGCTGGATTCAATATGAAACATCGAAAAAATATTACTTACGCGAATGTCCCTTCGGTTTGCAAGCCAGTTCAACGTCCACCAAATGATACATTACCAGTCATTCCCAGTGCTACGAGCAGTGAGTCCGAAACATCTTTCACCAGCAGTGGCAGTTTGTATGAGGCTGATGATGAACGCCATTTAGTGACTCAAGCTGAGCTGAATGATCTTATTCGGGATTTACATTTAACGAAGCAAGACGTAGAATTACTAGCTTCACGCATGCAGCAGTGGAAATTTCTTGCAGTTGGGACAAAAGTAACAATCTATAGAGAAAGAAGCTTGGAATTGGCTGTATATTTTGAAAAGAAACACTATTCTATACTGTACTAATGTTGATGGTTTCTTTCAAAAAATGAACCAGCCATATGACAAAACTGAATGGAGATTATTTATTAATGGCTCTAAGTAAGTTTAAAAGATCTTCTTTTGCATAATGGAAATGAAAAATCATCCGTACCAATTGCTCATGCCATTAATACAAAGGAACATTACGAATCAATGACTGAAATTTTGACATTACTCAAATACAACGATTGTAAATGGAAGATCTGTGGCGACCTTAAGGTATGTGATTTAAACTTCTTTGTATAAATGGTATAGACTATCGTAAATAACTGTAAATTAATCTGTTTCAGGTCATTGGTTTGTTGGTATGCAAGGAGGTTTCACAAAATATTATTGTTTCCTTTGTCTAGGGGATAGTCGCGCTACATGTCATCATTACGTCAGAACAGAGGGGCCAAAAAGAACTGAGTATTCACCAGGAAAACAAAACATTTCAAATAAACCATTAATTGATCAAAATGACGTTCTTCTTCCGCCGCTGTAGAACAAAATTGGGCCTTTTTAAGAAGTTTGTCAAGGCTCTCGACAAAGATGGTGCAGCATTTAAATATTTGTTAGTGATTTTTCCTAAAATTTCATATGCTAAAATCAAAGAAGGCATATTTGTTGGCCCTCAGATCAGGAAGTTATTGAATGGTGACAATTTTTAACAATGTTTATTGGAGAAAGAATATGCAGCCTGGAAATCTTTCAAGAGCATCGTGGACAATAAGAGTGAAAACTGGAGACAAATTGTTGCTGAATTATCACGAATTAGGTGCACGAATGTCACTCAAAATGCATTTTCTTCATTGGCATTCAGATTTTTTCCACTAAGCCTAGGTGCGGTGAGCGATGCTCACCAAAATTTAATGAAAATTGAAAGAAATTATCAAGGATTTTGGGATAAAAGCATGCTGGGAAACTATTGCTGAACTCTAATACGTGAAACCGAACCAACAAAATACCAACGACGTTGAAATAACCCCATTCAATTTGGAAAATTTATTGATTTTTAAATAAACTAATGATTTTTTATGTAAAAAACGAATAAAAACGTTCTTTGTGTATCTCGAAAACCTGGCGTGATAGAGAAAAACCAATTACAGATTCGAATTCAGCCCACCAAATTACCCTAGAAAAGATATTTGGTTACTCCAGTTCAAAACCTTGTTGGCTAGTGATATGTACCGTCTCCAATAAGGATATTGCAGAAGACTTCCATCAAAGTTTTCATATCGAACTTATCCTTCGTCCAGCCTTGAAATGCTACTTGCCCTCGAGGGCTTCGTGTAGATCCACCGCTGCTAACCGTAAACATTATGGCTTGATTGTCGCAGTGAGTATAGAATTGACTCACTTTTCTACGTCTCTGTCTCTAGCCAGGGATGCTCTTACAAATATAAGATCAACAATCGAACTGTAACAAGCTCTTCTAAACGTTTAGATGTTTCCTTTCTTTACGAGGACAACATCGAGCTTTGAGATACCTTCCAGAAGAACTCTCCCTCTTCGTTAGTACCCTGGCTTCCCCAATCTATTGACCAAGCATTAAAATATCCTGCGATGATAACTGGTCTGGTTCCTTATCAGTATAGGTATATATTTATGAATATGCCCCCAATTTTCGCCCTGACATAGCTCTGTTTTCACAAGCCCGCGCTGGTGCTCTACCTAATGTGTCTTTTCTCCAAACGTTTTTGTCTAGGTTTTTATATTGCTCGCTTATTATAGCGACATCTGATTCAATTTATGTCTGTCTGTCTGTCTGTCTTTATTTTTGTTGTTTTTAAATTGGGATGCGTAATCTTCCAAAGACAAAAATGGTATTATTCAATATTATAATTCCTCGACCATTCTTCCCGAGGAAATGCTGATATGTATTACTACGCGGGGCTCGTTAGTTCTTCAAGCTAGTCTTTTATTTTCAGTTATGGATGCTCTTATTATGTTTCGCATATTCTCTTGTATGTGCGTAGCTTCTGGTCGATGGTGGTTATAAAGTTGCAAACCGAATACCAGTTTTCCTCTGATCTGAGCATTGCATTTATTAAGCGCTCGGGGTCTCTATTTTGATCAATCTCATTGTTTACGATGCTTCTGTATTCCTTTAATTTTGGGCATTCAAGGACAACATATTCAACGTATTTCTGCATTTCTGGGCACCTATAGCACAGTGGTGAATTGTCATTTCGGCACCTAAATATGTATCTTCCGAGCCTTCCATGACCGGTTAAAAGTTGTGTCACTTCCTAATATTTGTTACTATTTTAAAAGTCAACCTTCCTTTGTCTGTCGGTCTGTCTCTCTGTCTGTCTGTCTATCTGTGGCTCCACGATATCTTCCCCTTACCATCCTGGTGACTCCTTACCATTTAATCAATACGGGTGGTTATCTAACGGTCTTGTTATCATAATGTATCCTAGTGCCACATCCTACAAGAAGATTAGGGATTCGGTGTTCTGTGACATCTGTCCTTCATGATGCGATAAATAAATATGTCCCACCACTTCCAAGTTTCTTTCGACTTAAACATTTCATCCACACTATTTTCAGGTGTTAATTCATTTCTTATCATTTAAATTAAATTATCTACCTCTGCTTCGCACGCCTTGCAGTTACCTACTTCCTTAATTCTGTGGTCACAAGTATTAAGCGCCTAGTCGTGCTTTCGAGAAAACTAACATTTTATATAAATGTAATGGGGTTTCAGTACGACTTAGATCAGTTTATTTTTAAACTCTTTCTTTTAACTCATACTCTCTGTCTGTCTGTCTGTCTGTCGTGTGGCAATCCCATTCCCCCTTATCCAATTGATCTGAAACTTGGCTCATAGTCTTGTTGTGATTACAGATTAATTTTGGTGTAGTCATGCACAGTCACGCACAGTTACGGAGTGATTTAAAATCCAGTTCCACTTATACGATCAAACTGAAACTTGGTAGATAGATTTGCTGTGAAAAAAGATAAACTTTGACATAGTCACGCACTGCATGGAGTGATTTAAACCCCATTTCTCCTCATCCAATCGATCTTTAACTTTGTCCATAGACATGTTGTGAGAGCGATTCAAAACTCATATGTTTAAGTTAAGAAAGAGTTTTAATAAAAACTTTGCTTTTATGGGTTAGATTATTATTAACTTTTTAAAAAAACATTGTTAGAGAAATGTGGGATTTCACGTAAATATAAAGTTTTGTTAGTAGAATATGATAGCATACAAAACTCAAATCGCTCTTAAGTCGACTTAGGTAGCTAAAGGGTGATTTTATAAGAGCTATAGGAAAGTTTTCCATGAAATCTTTATTTGAATCGATAGTACGGTCCATATAATTTAATGTTTGAAGATTATTTCATGCAAATGTTGACCGTGACTGCGCCTCAAATGGTCCATCCGCTTAATCCAATTTTGGCATACTCTTTCCAACATTTCGGCCGGTATCTCACGAATAAATGCTTCAATGTTGTCTTCCAAACATTGCCCCACAAAAAATAGTCTAAAGGCGCTAAATCGCACGATCTAGGCGGCCAATTGACCGGTCCCGAACGTGAAATAAAATGTTCACCGAACTCGCCTCTCAATAAGTCCATTGTTGCGCGTGCTGTGTGGCATGTGGCACCGTCGTGTTGGATCCACATGTCATGCAAGTCAAGCTATTGCATTTTGGGCAAAAAAAAGTTGAATATCATCTCTCGGTAGCGCTCACCATTCACAGTTCCGTTACGATTCGCATCATCTTTGAAGAAGTACGGTCCAATGATGCCACCAGCCCATAAACCGCACCAAACTGTGATTTTTTCTGGATGCATTGGTAGCTCTTCCGGCTGATATTCACTCCAAAATCGACAATTCTGCTTATTTACGTACCCATTGAGCCAAAAATGAGGTTCGTCGCTGAACACAATTTTTCGGTAAAAAAAGTGGATCTTCGGCCAACTTTCCAAGAGCCCATTCACCAAAAACTCTACGTTGCGGTAGGTCGTTCGGCTTCAATTCTTGCACCAGCTGTATTTTGAAAGGCTTCACACCTAAATTCTTCCGCAAAATTTTCCACGTTGTTGAGTAACAGAGGCCCAATTGCTGCGAACGGCGACGAATCGATAATTGATGATCATCATTAACACTGGCCGATACAGCTGCGATATTTTCTTCAGTTCGCACTCTACGTAAGCGTGTTGGTGGTTTAATGTCCAACAATGTAAATTTGGTGCGAAATTTAGTCACAATAGCCCGAATAGCCGCTTCAGTGGGTCGATTAAACTGACCATAAAATGGAAGAAGCACGCGATGAACTTTCTTAACAGAGCACGCATTTTGATAATAAAATTCAATAACTTGCAAGCGTTGTTCGTTTGTAAGACGATTCATGGTTAAATTATAGACCAAACGGAAGATTTTTGACAATGAAACAAAACACGAAACGTGCGTCAGCTGTTTAAACCAGTGTTGCCAAAAAGATAATAGCTAAAAAATCACCCTTTATTTAGGCAACCACATTCTGTCATTAGCTATGTCAGATAATAGTTCATGTTACCGTGTCTTTTCTCCACCCATTTGGTAATATTCGTTATTAGCCTATAGGTCCATCCATCTTTATCGTCTCTTTCCCAGCGTTCTTGACATTGCCTCAATAACGTTGTTCGTGCTTCTCTTTTAGCAATATCAGAAACTGTAGTATCTCCTGGAAGCATGTGTGACTTGTACCAGATTTCAGCTCTTTTTTTAAGTAGTAGATCTACCGAAGGAATTCCAACTAGATCACGGAGTGATCTATATGTCATTTCCCCTCATCCGATCGATCTGAAACTTGGTCCATACACTTGCTGTGAAAAAAAGATTAACTATGACTTAGTCACGCATAGTCAAGTCACGCATGGTCACGGAGAGATTTAAAACGGATTTCCCTCATCCAATCAATCTGAAACTTTGTCGATATACTTGCTGTAAAGAAAGATTAACTTCGACATAGTCACGCACAGTCACGGAGTGATTTTAACCCCATTTCCCCTCAACTAATCAATCTGAAACTTGGTCCATAGACTTGTTGTGACCAAAGATTAATTTTAAAATAGTCACGCAAAGTCACGCACAGTCACGGAGAGATTCAAAACTCATATGCATAAGGAACGAAAGAGTTTTAATAAAAACTTTCTTTTTATCGGTTGGATTATTGTAATGTATAACACTATTTATAAATCTTCTAGTGGACTCTCTCGGTCCTCTTGTGCTGTTTGAATTTCAGTTCGTCATTCAATTTTATACCTAGGTATCATCAACTACGACCGAAATTTTCGCTATTATTCCTTATTTGCAGTTTTGGCATATTAAACACTCTGCGATCTGTGACCAATATTGCTTCCGTTTTAGCCGAGGCTAACTTTAGACCATTTGCATCTAGCCATTTATTACTGAGACTATCGTTTGCCAAGATCTCTATCATCTGCGGTAGAGTGTGTGGCACGATCAAAGCAATATCGTCAGCATAAACGATTATCTTAGCTCCGTTTTGTAAACTCATGTTGGGTAGAACTAATCCCTGTGACACACCTACTGAAACAATATATTCCTTCATTCCGACATCAGTTTGATATGTGAGGATTCGTCTGCACAAATAATATACCACTACATTGCACAGGGAAGCATTTATGAGAGCATCAAGTGCAACCTTCCATTTCACTGTATTAAAATTTTTTTTTACGCCTAAAGTCTGTCTATTTGTCTGTCAGTCTGTCTGTGTGACTGTTTGTTTTCGTCTGTCTGTCTGTCCGTCCTTCCATCCATCTGTATTTCCATGTAAAAATTTATCTATTGGCTCAGCAAAATAAGATCCAAGACCCTCTTTTGGAATGCTTGATATAGAGTATTGAATAGTCGGTCTAGATCGACTATAATATTCTTACTTGTTTTTGTTTTTTAAATCTATAAATCGTACATCCCATAAATCACACCATACGAAATTCAAGTTGAGGTAATACTGGAAGTTTGTGTGGTGGTAGTCGAAAGTATTGAAATAATATTTAAATTCAATTAAAAATAATTACATGGCTTAACGTGATTATGGGCAATTATTATGTAATACATACTTTGTACGCTTGCTGATATGCCTAAAGTAATGAACCCGCAAAACTTGTCATAAAATCAAAAAACATTTTTTTCAATGAACAACAAACAAACAAACCAGTAAAATTATCAACAACAAAAATTCATTCATAAACAAAAAAAAGTCAGTCATTCACTAAACAAATTCATACGTTGGCGTAAGCTTCATTTAAATAAATTCTAAAAGATAAATTGAAAAATTCATGACAACAACAATACAAAAAAAAAAAAACTAGATACAAATTATATAAACAGACACACTTTAGGTTTTTTATATATATATTTTTTTAATGCAATAAATCTTAAAAAATTGATTTCGTTAATGAAAAAAAAAGTTGAGAATAAAACGAAAATGCATCTAGTTGCCACCCATGTTTAACATCAACGATTTAAATTGTTTAAAGTGAACAAATTGTTTAACACAATCAGCGTCAGATGTGAAAAACATGAATTTATTTCAATTAACTTGCAACAAATAATAATAAATCCGTGTCATTGATTAAATTTTGTTTTCATTGCACATATGGACGGACAGCTAGCTCTTGGAACGAATAATTCGATACAATGTGTAATGCGATAATGAAGTAACAGAACGAACTGTAGAACTCTTTGAATTCAAGCATAATTTTTCGGCACATTATCTTTATGCACATACCCCATAAAGTCTACGTTCACCTTACAAATTTGTATAAGTTATATAAAAGCACAATATAAATATGTAATCAATTTTATTTTCTTACTTTTTTGATTACATTCTTTATCTGAAAAAGCAAAAATTCTAAATCCAAATTCCGCTCTTCATTTTCGTATAATGGCATGTAAGTGTTACAACAAATAAATATGGCAACCAAAAAGTGTGGGTTCAGCCCTAAATTAAATTACAAAAGCTTTAGAAATAATGAAGAAAATTTAAATTTAATAATAAGTTGGAGAGCCAAAGTGTTTTGGGACTTCATTCGGCATGTTTGTCATTCAAATGGCCAACTTTTCTGTTTCCGCAGCTAAAATCTTTATCACGTTTTCTACATAAACACAGAAAAAGAATTGGTTGGAATTCAGTTGCTACTAGAAAAATTTAATTAGACAATGAACATTTTTAATGCAATTATTTGATATTTTGAAATAAAATTTAATGCCTTTATAAACCACCTTATAAACTTAATTGTAATAAAAGGAAATTTAATTCAATTTACCAATTTATACAATTTATTAATTCGAATAAGAGAACAAATATAAATTCATTATATTATGCTTCAATCCTAAATATTGGTGATTGCAACAACTAATTCAATTATACCCAAATATTTTTTCATAAAATGAGTTACAAGACTTTGTTTGTTACCTATTGACTTGTTTTCGAATTTATAACCGAATGGAAAATACATATTATTTTGTAAATACCAATAAAATATAATTAAATGATAAATCCAACCGAATATTTATATATTTGTTCCAGTAAGAGTGTTAAATTCGGCTGTGCCGAATCTTTGATACCCTCCACCTCAGTTTGAGTATTGATAATAAATGTAAACAAAATATTGGAAAAATATGCATCCGTTTCCTATATGCATGCGTTTCCGGTTATATGACATAACTTCTCGTTTAATTTAGTTTTTGCTAATTAAATAGCTCGCCCTAACCTCCATCGCAAAGGTAATGGTTGTGTAGGGTGGCTATATGCATTAAATCGTGCTAATTGGAGATGGCTGTATAGTTTCTTTTAACTGGCGAAATATTTTTTCATTGCGGCCATATAGGTCGGATGGAGTAACAAAATAATAACCAAAAAAAAAGCTCTCTCAATTTTTTTATTAAAATATTGCCATATTTGGAAAACATAGAGAATAAATTTATAATAATAAATAATTAAATTAGGGATGCCAAACGCAAAAAACCAAATGTCCCAAGCATTTTAAATAAAATTATTTGTTATCTTTATTTTCTGAAAAACTTCAAATATTCATCCAAAAAAAAATTGTGAATTATAATATGTATAAATAACATTCTCATCAAATTGCGTTTATTTATGTAACAATTTTTATGTTCGCAATTCTTAAATATCATTTGAGGTTTTCTAAAATTCATTGAATTTAAATTAATGTTTTCTGTAGTGCGAATTCAACGATCCGACAGAATTTCAACGATCCGACAATCGCAAAATATATCGACAGCTATTGTTGTTTGCACTGAGGATTAAGTGATTCACCAAGTACACACATCTTAACGACAGTCGACAAATCTATTTTTCTATTTATTTAAATTGTAAACGAGTGGCATCTCTGTTAAAATAAGCGAAAAACACAAAGAAGAATAGAAAAATACAAATTATTTGAAAATGAAATAATGAATTGAATATGCTATTTAATTTTTTTTATTTACATAAAAAAGTTTTTTAATTAAAGCAAAATATTTTCACTATTTTATGATTTTTTTTATGTATGACAACATTTCAACCTAAAAATTTAAGTTTTTATCGATTGAATAAACAACACAAAAATGGTTGTCATTTAGATAACAACAACAGCTGACTTTAACAATAGCGAATATCGTTTAAAATTTTTACTGATAATTTTGCTTTTCTTTTTTAACGATTCGACAGTCGTTAAAAGAAGTTACTGGAAAGCTATTAATTTCTCCTGAATGCCAACATTTTTTTTTTTAATGTAAACATTTTTTAAATGTAAACATATTTGGTGTTTGTTTTGGAATTTCAATTTGTGTTTAACGAATAAAATTTATATGTATATTAAAGATGCAATTGATGTCTTCTAAATTTAAAATTATTATTTCCGACGTTTTGATATGATTTTCTGAAATTCAGTTAATATTTTCTAATTTATAATTGGAAATTTTAATTGCAGTTTTTAGAATTGATATTTTCTAAAATTTGAATGGAAAATTTAAAAAGTGCAATTTTGTATTTATGTGAATAATAATGCTTTAGTAATTATAAACAATTTTTAAAAATTAGATGTAATCGCAATCAGATATTTTGTAGGTAAAGCAGAATAACAGTTCTATATAACTATGTAGAACTGTTTTGAAAGCAAAAAACTCATTGCTGAACTCGGTAACTCTATTTCGTAAAGACAACAAAAAGTTAACATGCCAAACTTATGTTCATATTTGTAAAAGAATAATGAAAAAACGTATGAAATAAAAGACCAGCCCGCGTATACTCTTAACATTGTTCTGTATGATATCTATTTGAAAATATTGACATTCATGTTAAAATAGAAATAACAATTGCAAAGCTAATTAGAACAAAAATTGTGGCGCCATCTACTGTGGCATGGTCACGCTGAGCAAAATGAAGTGATACTCTGTTAGTACAAAAGAAATGTATTTTCCCCACAACAAAATATTGCAGAATTTTATGTAAAAAAAAATTATATACCGATTTATTTCTAACATGCAGTTATTGTGGATATACATACATATGTAGAATATATGTATATAGAATATATGTATACATATATAGAATATATGTATGTACATATATTATTTGTATTATTTAATATGTGTATGGATGTATATGTAAATATTACACACAAAAAATACATAAAACGTTATTTTTGTGTTTATCTCTTTAAATAAATTAATACATAATTTTGTTTTTGCTAAATTTACATTGTTTTTTTTTTATTAACAACTAGGTATTTTAGCATTATTTGCTTTAGATGTTGGTGAATTTTCCCTTTATATTAACTCGTAGTGTCTGCTTGTCGAAAAAATTTTGGATCGATTTTAACCCCTTTCCCGTGACCCAATCGATCTGAAACTTTGCAGGCAGGCTCGTGGCAATGACAGAAATGATCTCGTAAATTTTTTTTGTGATGCCAAAACAATGGAAACTTTTAAATTTTTCTACCAGAGTTGATAAAAAAAATGTACAAAGGGTTAGTTTTTATTATATTATTACCACAACGACCACAAAAACAACAAGTCCAGCTATGACAACAATATAACATTTAGAATAACAACAAGAACACTATAGAAACATCATATTTTTCATTTTTTTTTTACTTTTTCAGAGATTTCCCTGGATCTGTTCCACCGATTTTAATGATTTTTGAAATAGAAATCTTCCCATGAATTTGGAGAATCATTCTCACTAAAAATGATCACCTTAGCTATCCTGTTGACGGCTTGATCGTGACAAGAACAACATAGAAAATTATATTTTTTCAATACTTTTTTTAGTTCTTCATTCAAATCTCGGGCCCTAATCGACCGATTTGTACGATTTTAAATAGCAAACTTTTCAGGATGTTAATGAATCATTTTTTATGTCAGCGAGCACCCTAGCTGCCCGATTGATGCCGCCATCTTGATTTCCACAGACGGACAGACGGACATCGCTATATCAACTCCGGTTGTTATAAGGATCACAAATATATATATTTTATGGGGTCCAAAATTTTTTTTCTAATTATTACAAACGGAATGACAAACTTATATATACCCTCTGCACACTGGAGAGTGGAGGGATAAAAAATAAATAAACCCAAAAGAACTTAAAACAATATTTGAAAGCTTTATAAGATGTGCAACATTCGTACATGCGAAAGAAATAAGAAAACTTCTTTCGTACCAACGAACTTTTAAAATTGTACTTTTTCGACCCCAATAAAAAATAAAGTCAAATTTTTTTATTTTTTTTTTAATTTTTTATACATTTTTAGAAATTAAAATTAAAACAAAACCTATTTAAAATTCATTTTTAAAAGTAATACATATATAGATAAAAACCAACTTATTCATACATATGGGGCGTTTCATGTCAAGTAACCCAACTTTTGAAACCGATGTCTTCCGATCGGGATGAAATTTGCACCAAGGTTAGTCCTATTGGATAGTACCTTAGACACAATTTTTCAACAAGATCGGTCAAGAACTCTTTGAGTTAGAGGGGGGCACAATTTGACATTTTGGCCAAACAGGTGTTTTTTCTCATTCATGTAACTTTTTACCTATTGTTCTTAGCACAATTTGTTCCTAACTGTTTAGATAGCTATTTCTTGAATCTTTTGGAAAAAAAGAATTAAAAAAATGTTGTGACTTTTTTTGCAAAATCAAAAATTTTTTGACTTTTTTTTTTTCAAAAAACGCCGTTTGTTTGCTCAAAACAAAGCTTATTTTTTTTTTCTTCAAGAGCTTTTTGGTCGCTTAGTGGGATGCGAGTGGGATATCTATAAAAAAAATGTTTTGTGACTCAAGAAAAGGTTTTCTCAATTTTTAGCATATTCACTATTTTGAAATTTTGCCTTTTTGTGTGTAAGTTTTCTAAAACCTTACAAATAAAACTTATACTGAGAAACTAGACAAATTAACCTTTCCGATGGTATTTAAAATTTCATACCTTCGATACTGTAACACCCGCAATATGTTAACCTCAGGAAAAAAAATCACTTTTTTCTATATAAATGTTGAAAAATTATTTTTTTTATTTATTTATAATAATAATAAAATTAATATATAATAATAATAATAAAAAATCAATGCGAGTCCGATCACAGGGGAGATGTGTAAACATCTACACCTTTTCCAATTGTATTTCAGAAAGTATAAAATGTATTTCAGAAAATATTAATTGAATTTCTGAAAATATCTATTGAAATTCGGAATTAAAAAGTAATTTACCCTACAATACCGAAAAGTTATTATTATTTCTATTAGTGATTTGGAGTTGCAGAAAATGTTTAGCAATATTTGGACTTATATGTTATGCACTGGAAAATTAACTATCAAGGGCGGCCTTTTAATCGAAAGAAGATGAGGACTTCATTTGTTAATCAGCTACAATATAAACACCAGGATAAAATTTTGGCCAATTTTGAAGTCATCTTTTTGAAAAAAACACTTTTATATCGTCACCTAAACTGAAAAAGGCCGTAACTAACAAAAAGTTCAAAATTGACTTTTTGTATTGTAGTTACGGCCTTTTACTTAAAAACTACTATTTTACCATAAATTTGTTTTCATAAATAAAAATCCATATTTTTGTTTTATGATGCTTCTTGCTTCTCCTGTAAAAAAAATAAAAATATTAGTTACGGCATTTTGCATTTTAGGTGACGATATGTATTTTTCAATATTACAAACCCAGTGTAATTCTTAAAAAATATATTTTTATATAGCGTTCTGACTATTTTTCTGAGACTCAATTGATGTTTTCTGAAATACATTTGCTATTTTCTGAGATACATTTGATAATTTCAGAAATACATTTTATGTTTTCTGAAATAAATTTGATATTTTCTGAAAAACATTTGATAATTTCTGAAACTCAATTGATATTTTCCGAAATTCATTTGATATTTTCTGAAATACAAATGATACTTTCTGAAAATCAATTGATGCTTTCTGAAATACAATTGATTATTACTGAAAATCAATTAATGTTTTCTGAAATTCAATTAATACTTTCTGAAAGTCAATTGATGGTTTTCTGAAATACAATTGATACTTTCTGAAACACAATTGATATTTTCTGAAAATCAATTGATGTTTTCTGAAATACAATTGATACTTTCTGAAATACAATTGATATTTTCTGAAAATCAATTAATGTTTTCTGAAACACAATTGATACTTTCTGAAATTCAATTGATGTTTTGTGTAATACAATTGGAAAAGCTGTAGTAATTAAAACAAAAATCGAAGTTCATTTTCGACTTCTTCAAAGTTTTCTTAGTATTTAGCTTTTTAAACTCACAGCACACCTAGCGGTTCTGCTTACAAGTTTCTAAACATGTTAAGCTCACAGCACACCTAGCGGTCAATAGCTTGAATATTTAAAATTAACGAAAAAGATTTGTGATTTTGCTAAACAGACAGTGAACTCGGCGGTTCTGCTTATTAAATATACCAATACACTTACATATACCACACACCGTTTTTCCCTTACGCTGTTTTTGTGATTGTATTGTGAAATTGGATTTTACCCCCCCTTGAGCGCATAGATGTTTACACATCAATAATAAAAATAAAAAAATAAAGAATTATACGTGTAGATAGTTGACCTTTATGTTGTTAAATAAAATGAATTGAAAATTGATGACCTCAAGCCGAATCAGAAAATAAATTTAAAAATAAAGGATTTATTAAAATTTTATCGTAATCACATTAGGTCCATTTAAAACATAACTATTTTTTTAATTAATTTATTGTAGCTGATGAAGTGTTTAAGTTTTGTAAATTTTTAAATAAGCAGTCTTTCATCCGGCTTATTTATCACCTTTATTTGCTACTTCTTTGCCAATCTTTTCTTGGCGTTACTAGGTTCAGCTGTTGATTAAACTGATGTTGAAGGAAATCAACTTAAAGTACTTAATGATTCGCCAGAATATTTACACGATTACTGCTATTGCCTTAAATTGATTATGTGTCCTAATGCAACAACTTCTTGCCACTTAGGTGAATGTCTAAATTGCCCGGAATGATCAAATTGGGGAAGACTCACCCGGAGTAGAAACTAGCTCGGCTTTAATATTGGTTGAACTGAGATCTCTCAAATGAAAGTATTGAATTAGATACCTCAATAAATTGTAAACAACGTGGCGTCTTGAAACTTATAATGTTAGTTTAATAAACTACTGCCGCCATCTACACATCAATTCGGGCTGGTCTGGGACCGCCCTCGTACCATTTAATGGTAATGGTAAAAAATATTTATCTTGAAAGCTTTCTTAGTGTGCTTTTATAACAAGTAAAATGTATTTAAACAAACAAACCCGAATTTGAAGTAAAAGTACGGATGGTTATACCTGTAATGACTTAAATTCGCTGCGCATTTCCAAAACAAATGTTTTATAGTTCTATAATATAAAGCTCGGTATGCCTACGATCTTTTGTATTATTAATCAAATAACGTTTTCATAAATACTAGCAGATTCCAGCCCTCGAAATTCGAGTGCAAATTCTAGGAAATTTTATTTTTTCATTTAATAAATTATTTTATAATTATTATTTATTATTTTATTATTATTATTATTTTATAATTTTATAATTATTTTATAATTCAACACTTTTTAAATATCGATTGGTTCATATCCAAAATGATTTTTCAATTCAACACAGTTATTATTGTGAATGAAGAAACCAAACTCATTTTTTTTTTTGCAAACACTAACAAATTTAATAAACACACATATAGCATTGTATAATTTTATGTCTGTGTTAGTAGCAACTTTAAATGAATAACTCCAAAAAATTTAAAAATTTAAAAATCTGTTATTCTGTGAACAGCTGAAATGAAATATCTTTCAAATAAGATACACTTGGTCAAAATCGGGAGAAAACTGTTTAACAAATCATCGGTCACAAGAAATCGCCTAACCTATTAATATTATAGATTACATAAAAAGTAAAAAATCGTTAAAATTTTGTTTTATTTGTAATTTTCTCTTATGAATTCGAGATACGAAAGAATTCTTTAAATTTTAAGCGGAGTGCATAACCCCTTAAATTAAATTTTCAACAGCAGTTTTAAAATTTCATTAATTAAAACGCTTTTTATAATTCTTTGATAGATGAAACTTTTGTGCAGACAATAATCTTTCCGATTTATAAGAAGTGAGACGTTAATTCACCAAATAATTACAGGGGAATTTCATTTATGAATTGTGTGGCCAAAATATTAATGGGTACTTTAATTGAAAGACTTTCAAATTGGGTTGAAAATCATAAAAAGTTGAATGAATATCAAGCTGGTTTCAGGAGAAACTATTCTACTGTTGATAATATCTACAACTTATCTGCTATTGTTCACTTAAAATTTGAAGAAAATAAAAAGATGTATGCATTCTTTGTTGACTTCAAAGCTGCGTTTGATAAAGTACCAAGGAGACGTTTGTTATATAAGCTCCATATGCTGGGAATATCAACAAAAATATTAAATCTTATTGAGAATATATATATAGCCACACAACGTCTGCTGTATGGACAGGCAATGAATTATCCGAAAGTTTTGAAACATATTCAGATGTAAAGCAGGGATGTTTATTATCACCACTACTTTTCATGCTATATCTAAATGATTTATATGAACACCTAGGTGGTGCAATGATACTTTGTGAAACAAGTATACGCTTGTTATTATATGCAGATGATATTGTGTTGCTTGCAGATGACATCAGTGTAATACAACAAATGATAAATAAATTGGAAACGTACTGCAACCAATGGGATATGGAGGTAAATTTAACAAAATCGGAAATGCTAGTATTCAGAAAAGGTGGAAGATTATCTAGACGAGAAAGCTGGAAGTACAAAGGGCAAGAAGTGAGAATAGTAAATGAATCTTACTACCTTGGTGTGATACTTACGCCCAAAATGTCTTTTGGAAAGCATTTAGAAAAACTTAACAATTCAGCAAAGTACAGCATCAACGCAACTTGGAAACAGGCTTTAAGTGATAAAACGATATCTAAATGGAGACTTTTCCAAGCTGTATGTAGGTCAATTCAGATATAGGGGGCGCAAGTGTGGGGTTATGGCTTATTTGAAGTAGTTGACAAACTACAAAGATTTTTTATAAAAATAATTTTAAGACTGCCGGACTTCACCCCAACGCTTTAACACTGGATACAAATGCAGTGGATAATCACTTTTATAACTTGAACCTACATATGGACTACATTTACAAAACATTGTATAAATTCAACCAAGATAGACTACCTCACAAACTATCTAAGCTGGTTTTGTCTAAAAAACATTTTTTGGGATAGTCATATTAACCAACTCGGAGCCGAATATAATATAAAATTTGAAAACATGAGTGATATAGAATGGCTTAGTAGAGGTGCTGGCTAATTACGAAACCTGAAGATAAAAAGCATACAAGAACCGAAGGTAAAGGCATTGAATAACTATACACGCTTTTATAAGTTTCTGAATCAAAGTAACGGTATACATTATATACAGGATACAATCAGTCAGAACAAACTAACAGTTATGTATCTTCAAGGCTCGCTGTGATATTCTGGGATTAAAATCTAATACTTTCGGAAGTCAAGCTAATAAAACATGCACATTGTGTAATACCGCAGAAGATGAAGGAATTCAGAATCAGATATTTAGGTAAACCCAAGCTCAACCATGATGCGATAGTAGAAGTGTTAAATGGAGAAATTGTTGATGCCTGGAACAGACTGTATAAATTTATTTTTAATGCAATGAATTACGAAAATATTTAATTGTACAATATGATTAATTAATAATTATTAATAATATTATAATTATTATAATAGCTGAAGATGTATTCTACTTAAATTTTAATTTAATTTTGTAAATGACAGACGACATTTTGTCATTGTCATGAAATCTCTTCATATTAAAATGTAAATATGTATATGCACTTTTTTAAATAAAGAAAATTATTATTATTATATCTATAATATTAACACGCTAGGCGATTTCTTGCGACCGATGTTTTGTTCTACCGTTTTATCCCGATTTTAACCAAACGTATATTATTTGAAAGGTATTTCTTTTTAGCCGTTTTGCAGATTTACAGATTTTTAAATTTTTTCCTTTATTTTAAGTAAATTGCATTTAAAGTTGCTACTAACAAATACATAAAATTATACATAAAATTATACATAATTATACATGTGTGTTTTATTAAATTTGTTAATGTGTTTATTAATGAATTTGTTATCATCATTCATAATAATAATAAATCATAAAGGTGTTGGTTTGTGAATTGGCTAAGTTGAAAAATAAAGCTGCCTAGAAATTGCACTCGAATTTCGAGCGCTGGAATCTGCTAGTTATTATTAATTCTATTATCCAGCTGTCAAACGACAATCGCAACATTGTTGTAGAAAACCAGCAATTACATTGTCTTTAATCACTCGTTTATCGTTAAATGATCATTGCCTATTCTAGAATGTGATTATCTAATTCAAAAGTGACATAAAAAAGTAAATAAAATAGAGGATACTAAATTTACACCTACATCACATTGAATTAAACACAAAATCAAAATAAAAACAATCAATGAATTTGTCAATTCTATTTGGTCAATAACATATTTAGTTAATTTACGAGTATTTGTTCAATTTTTATTTTTTTTTCGAAATATTATGTCTCAATAAGTAAAAGATCATTTTGGTATTAGATCCGTTTCGCTTAGCTAAGTATTTTCATACTTACCATATAATTGTTCATCTCCATACACATGCCATGTTGATAACATGAGGCATATAATAAATTTTTTTTGTAGTTGGGGTTCCATTATTTTTCTTTCTAGTTTTTAATTAAATTATTTTTGTTTTTATAATTTATAGTTAAATGGAATCATTTATCTTGTTACTCCCTAATGTAGTTTTATAGTTATTTATACAATACAAGTTTGTGGAAATTTTACGAATTATCCATTATCAATGAGTTTTGAAACTTCAGACATTATTTTTAACATGGCAATTTTAACATTTTGTTAAAATGTCTGTGTGATTGGACGATAAAGCTGAAAAGAGAAAAAAATGGGAACATTAAAAAAAGTGAAATGAATTATTATAAATATGAATTAATATTTATGTTAAAAGTTAAGTGAGAAGAATTCTTTTTTTTTCATATTTAATGTTTTATTTCTATTGTGATAAAAACGTTAACAAACACATTTGATAAATAAATAAGAAGAAATGCACAAGAGATACGTTAATAAACTGCAGACTTTAGAGTTAATTAATAAAAAACTTATGAATTTATGTTGATAATTAAAAAATTTTATTATATAAAAAACAAGTAAGAAAGTTATAGTCGATCTAGCCCGACTATACGATACCCTATACCATGGTTAAGAGACCCTATCTCTTCAGTCCAACTAATTGGATATAGCAAATATGCATAAACCAAATTTGAGTGGCATTTTTATTAATTTTTTTCGCTGCAGATATGAAAAAGTTCATATCGGATACTATATTTAAATGGGGACTAGGTCGAAAAATGGACCGATCCTGACCATATTTGGTAAAGTCACTTATACTTTGAAAAAATATATACAAACCAAATTTGAGAAAAATCTGTGCAATATTTTTGTTTTTTGATAGATTTAAGTGAAGATCGGGATGCAGCTCTATATGGGGCCTATGACTAAGAGTTGTCCAATGGGGATCATTTTTGGACTACTGATCAATGGATGTAATATATACATACAAACCCAATTTGACTAAGATTTGTGTGATAATTTGGATCTTATGACAATATATGTTGATTTCGTAGGGGTCATTTGTATGGGGGCTAGGTCTGAACATGGACCAATTTCAATAGCGTTCATCCCATGGCCGATAAAAGATCAAATACCAAATTTCATCAAAATATATTCATATTTGCGACCTGCAGTTTGATTACAAGCTTTACATGGACACACAGACGGACGGACGGACGGACGGACGTACGGACGGACGGACGGACGGACGGACATCGTTAAATCGAATCAGATAGTGATTCTGATTCGATCGGTATAATTAAAGATGGGTGTAGGTTAAATATTTTTGGTTGTTACAAACAGCAGCACAAAGTCATTATACCCAAACCACATAGTGGTATAGGGTATAATAATGTGAATTTTATTACAAAACATAATAAAAAAAACTCTTAAGGGGGAGGGTAAGGTTTTAAAACCTTTTTTTGCATTCTTCTTTATGAATGTACAACATGTCGAGAGTCTCGTGTCAAAATTTCAAGTAAATCGGAGCCAAACTTAAGAAGATACAGCGTTTCCAGCGACCGGCCTCATACGGAATAACGTATATAAATCAATTTTTAAAAAACTTTAAATGTTCAAAGTAGAGGTCGCAATCCCGGGATCCCGGTAATATATTCAATCCCGAAATCCCGGGATCCAGGATCCCAAATCCCGATCCCGGAAAAACCAACCTAATTATTAACTAATTTCCAAAAAAAAATTAAAAATCATTTACATTCACTGTTGCCAGATTTGACGATTTTACAAAATATGATGATGATTTTGACGATTTGTTACTTTCAATGATCTAAGAAGTGCACTGACGGCAAATGTATTTGAGTTACCAAAATCTGAACACAGTTTCCGAAAAATGACTTTGGACAATGCTATGAAAATTCGGTCGTATAATATGAAAGAAATTGACTACGAAATTAAGGAAGGACGGAAGTTTAGTGTTTCATTTGATGAGTGGACATCTAATCGACGTCGCAGGTACATAAATGTCTATGTTCATGGTAACTCTTCAAAATTCTGGAATTTGGGCCTTGTTCGTGTGCTTGGATCAATGACAGCCGAAGTATGTGTAGAGCTACTAAGTGAGAGGCCGGATAAATACAATTTGTCTCTTACTACTTATATCATATGCATTGTTACTGACGGTGCCAGTGTTATGGTAAAAGTTGGTAAACTTATCGCTCCAGAACAACAACTGTGTCTTGTTCATGGCATACAGCTTGCAGTTTTGGACGTTTTGTACGAAAAGAATTGTGTGCATGAAAATGACGACAACGTTGAAATAGCAACAGACTTTGATGAAGTACAGGACTCAAGCCAATCAGATTATGAAGGAGATATTTGTTTTAAAGAAGAATGTGGAGTTGCTGTTGTAAATAGAAACACCGAGGCAGATCTGCTGGCCAATATTTCTCCAGTAATTGATAAGGTGTGACAGATTGTTCGCATGTTCAAACAATCCCCAACAAAAATGACATTCTGCAGAAGTACATTTTAGAAGATCACGGAAAAGTGCTAAAGCTCCTTTTGGATTGTAAAACAAGATGGAGCAGTTTATTCATTATGTTGGAACGTTTTAATTTTCTCAAGATTTCAATTCAGAAATGTCTTATAGATCTAAGAACACTCAGTGGATCAAGCTCCTTCTTTTGAGCTATTAACTGCTTAAATTCGTTGGGTTTGAGGAAAGTTATGCGTGGAGAATCAACTTTACTTTTACTGTACGTTAACTTATCTTGGCATATTTTGGCATTACTGTACGTTAACTTCTCTTGGCAAATTCGTTGGGTTTGAGGAAAGTTATGCGTGGACAATCAATTTTACTTTTACTGTACGTTAACTTCTCTTGGCATATTTTGGCATTAGTGTATGTTAACTTCTCTTGGCAAATTTTGGTATTATATTATAAAAATTAATATAATATAATATAATGCTGCGGAGCATTATAAATTGATTTTCTCGCAAATAAATGTTCAAAGTCCGTGAACATCATAACTCAAAATCTACTTGACCGATTCTTTTGAAATTTTACACACTATATCTACACATATCTACAGTCAGGTAACCACGAAGAGTTTTTTATTCTCCATTCTCTTCCCCATTTTTTAACAACAAATTCCCGAAATTTTATTACAAAAATTGTGTTTTTCACATCAAAATGCTGCAAAAAAAAAAGGAAAAAAACTCTTCGTCACTACCTCAGGAAACATGTTTAAACGCATTTCGATTTTTTTATTTCACATGATCCGGTATGATGTTCACCGCAAAACAGCAACACCACCGGAAATTCGCTGTCACGTACTTATTTATTGAAATTTTTAACTGAAAATTTTTTCAAACATTCTTCAAATGTTATGCTATAATGTGTATATGAAATAAATAATCCAACATTATTCATATCTTCAAAAAAGAATTTTGAAAATACGACTTTTTTAACTTTTAAAACTACTACCCCCCCCCCCCAAACCCCTTAAATAAATTTCCTTCTTTTGAAGCTCTTTATTTTAACTCATACTCTCTGTCTGTCTGTCTGTCGTGGGGCAAACCCATTCTCCCTTATCCAATTGATCTGAAACTTGGCCCATAGTCTTATTGTGAGTACAGATTCATTTTGGGGTAGTCACACACAGTCACGCATAGTCACTCACAGTCACGGAGTGACCTAAATGTCTTTTCCCCTCATCCAATCCATCTTAAACTTAGTCCATACACTTGCTGTAAAAAAAGATTAACTTCGACATAGTCACGCACAGTCACGCATGGTCACGCACAGTCACGGAGAGATTTAAAACGGATTTCCCCTCATCCAATCAATCTGAAACTTGGTCGATATACTTGCTGTAAAGAAAGATTAACTTCGACATAGTCACGCACAGTCACGCATAGTCACGCACAGTCGCGGAGTGATTTAAAACCCATTTCCACTTATCCGATCGATCTGAAACTTGGACGATAGACTTGCTGTGAAAAAATATTAACTTTGACATAGTCACGTACAGTCACGCATAGTCACGCACAGTCATGGAGAGATTAAAACCTCACTTCCCCTCAACCGATCGATCTGAAACGTTGTCCATAGACTTGTTGTGGCCAAAGATTAATTTTAAGATAGTCACACACAGACACGCATAGTCACTCACTGCCACGGAGTGATTTAAACCCCATTTCCCCTCATCCGACGATCTGAAACTTTGTCCATAGACATGTTGTGACCACGGAGAGATTCAAAACTCATTGTATAAGTTAATAAAAACTTTGTTTGGGTTAGATTATTTAAAGCAAGTTTTCAATTAAAAAAAAAAACATTTGTATACACAGAAAAAAAAATGCGCCAACCGGATTGATATAAAGTATAATAACTGAATTTTCGATTGTATCAACAGAATTTTTTTAGCAACTAACCATTTTCAATTGTGATAAATTATTTTGTATTTAATGTAATTAAATATAATTTATAATTACAATCATCTCAAATTTCGTTTATTACGAGTAACTTTATCGCAATTCGGTTGACAATAAACACAACGAGTCTGTGTTCCCTGTATAGAATATTTTTTATTTAAAAAAATTATAGTAAAAAACGAAAGGTTTTATTAAAAATTATTATTTAAAATGTGTGATCTGAAACTATTGGATCAGCTGGATTTTGTAAAAAAAAAATGGTTAAGGTTTACTCACGAAAAAAGTTTACATAATCAAAATTACACTCAGGTCTCGTTTTATGCAATAGATGTGCTCCACAGATAGTCCCATGAACTCAAATCGCATAAAACGAAACACTACTACCATATAAATACAAAGACAAGTGATACGTTCCGAAATTTGCAAAAAAAAAAAAAAATCGTATAAATTCAAATTATAGTACTTTAAATGTACCCAACCAAAATTATTACTTTCGTGTTTATACCCTATACCACTATGTGGTTTGGGTATAATGACTTTGTGCTGCTGTTTGTAACAACCAAAAATATTTGACCCAGACCCATCTTTAATTATACCGATCGAATCAGAATCACTTTTTGAGTTGATTTAACAATGTCCGTCCGTCCGTCCGTCCGTCCGTCCGTCTGTGTGTCCATGTAAACCTTGTAATCAAACTGCAGGTCGCAAATATGAATATATTTTGATGAAATTTGGAATATAAGCTTTTATCAGCCATGGGATGAACGCTGTTGAAATTGGTGAGAATCCGTCCATGTTCAGACCTAGCCCCCATACAAATTACCCTTATGAAATCGACATAAATTGCCATAAGATCCAAATTGTCATATAGATCTTACTCAAATTGGGTCTATATGCATTCATTACATCCATTAATGAGTAGTCAAAAAATGCTCCCTTTGGCCCCATATAGAGCTGCTTCCCGATATTCACCTAAATCTATTAAAAACAAAAATATTGCACTGATTCTTCTCAAATTTTGTTTGTATATGTTTTTGCAAAATACAAGAGACGTTACCAACCATGGTCAGGATCGGTCCATTTTTGGACCTAGTCCCCATATAGATATAGAATCCGATATGAACTTTTTCAACATTTTTTCAAATTTGGTTTTTGCTTATTTTCTATGTCCAGTTAGTTGGGCCTAAGAGATAGGGTTTCTAAACGCATGGTAGAGGGTATCGTATAGTCGGTCTAGACCGACTATAATTTTCTTACTTGTTTTATATTTTATTTAATAAATTTAATAAATTAATAGTTCATAATTTAAATTAAACATTCAATATATTTAAACAATTCAGATCATAAAAATACAAATCAAAATAAATCAGAATCACCAAATATCATTTTAATCGCTGTAATGAGATGGAATATTACCACGTTCACCACTCGATGAGCTTACTTTTTGTTGAGTTGGGGCGATAAGGTTTCACAGTCTTTACTTTCTGCCTTTTTCTATAAAAAAGAGTTAGTAATCAGACTTTGGAAGGATGATTAAAGCTTGCCTATTTTTTTTCGAAGTAAAGGACGTCGCACAGTGGCGCCCTTAGAACAAATGAGGTTGCAAACTCATTAACTCATAAACTTATAGGAAATTGTTCAAAGATTAAAATTTGCTACCTTCAATAAAATCAGATTTTTAGTTTAGAAGATATAACACAATTTTTAGGAAATGTGGTCCAGTTACAGGTAGAATATAAAAAAAATGGGTAACTAATCGTATTTTTTTTTTTGTTTCTATTGGCTTATGTATTTATTCAGTACTAGCTGACCCGGCAAACTTCGTTTTGTCCGAAAGAGATTTTTTGATTGAAATAATTTCGAAATTTTTTTATCGAAAATTATCGACCGTTAATAGATGACGCAATAATATAATTTGTATACAACACCTTTCGAATTCAGTTGAATTCAATATCTTATAATTATACGGATAGCTGACACGACGGTCTTCGTCCCGTCCAATATTTGGCGAAAATAGAATAAAATCAAGTATTAATTAAAAAAAAAAAGAATAGAACAATGATTGTAATCAATTTAATACTGCACGATATACAACATTTTATGTTTTCTGCTCCGGAGCGTAAATGAATAGTGAGGATAGTTTCCCAACTCGGGACCACGCAACATATAGCTGGCTGTGTGAAAAGCATGACATTCTCAGATTTATGCCGCACACTTCCAGGGACTGTTCTTGTGACTTGTTTATCGTCATCGTCAAGTCAAGGGAATTCGCGGAATTAAGCATCTCCCTTGAACCGCCGTTTCAAAATCCTTGCCGCTATCACATTACTCATTAATTTCGTCACAATTAGTCGGGTTCCATTGCACAGTTTCGGGGCATAAGGATGACAGATCCAACTTTAATTCAAATTGGGAGATTCCGCGTAAAGCAGCGTGCATAGTGGCTCTGGTGGTGGAAGCAATTTGGCAATTTCACCTTTCCGCCCACGCAACACAATCCAGGCGGTTCTTTCTCAAATTTAACTGCATTGCAATGCTCACAAACGACAGACATCTGGCCGATGTGTGCGAACTGTATTGAATGCTGGGCTCATATCGAAAGGGTGCATGCTCAATGTTCACCTGAATAATTTTTTGTAGCCTACGTTGTCTTTCAAAAATCGCACATTGTGATCTGGCTTCATCACTTTGCCGAGTACGAACTTTTCTTCTGCTCAATCATTGTTGCTCATTGTGTGCTTCGTTGATCTCTTCTGACTGCCGCGCACGATTTCCAACCATTCGAACTGATTCCCTTCCAGTAGCACGTTCCTCCTCCATTCGACGTGTTGCGATATTTCGGTGCTGCGTTGTATCTTGAGAACGCCGGCCAATGTTATCATGAACTCTTCTTGGCATCGTAATAAAAATGATGAAATTATCCGAAAGTTAAAAAGAATATTTATTTTTAAAGAAACAGTTATTCAATAATAGACCAATTTTGTGATATTAAAGCGCTTATGTCAGCTTAAATATACGGAAGGTGACACGCCCACTTGTCCAATCCCGCCCATTTTCGCCAGGGCTAATCACAGAAGTAATAGATGAACTCACACAAACTTGCAAAGTTCTCTCTATCATTATACTCGGTATATGTACATTATATTTAATCACTACTTTGTAGGGGATGTACCCTGCCCACTTATCCGATCCAGCCTTATTTCGTCAGGTGTACTTACACTAATAACAAATGACGTCACATAAAGTATCAAAGCTCTCCCTGTCATGATATTGAGTCTGATATTGAGTGATTCATTTTTTTGTAGGTGCCACACCCACTCTTCCGATAACGCTAATTTTTACAACAACTACTCACAGTAACTCACAGCAATAATAGATGACCTCATACAAAGTTGCAAAGCTCTCCCTAAAACAGTACTCAAGATATATGATGTTAAAAATTAATTTTGTATGGGAAGTACCACGCCCACTTATCCGATACCGACAATTTTTGGTATGACTTCCGTATTAATAATAGATGGCCTCACACAAATTTACAAAGCTCTCCCTCTCATAATACTCAATATATATGATGTTAAAATGGAATAACCGCGTGCAGCGCCATCTGTTCAGACTTTTTGTACTTTTCTTTTTTCCTAAACCTTCGCGTCACAGTTACAATCAAACTCGCAGAAGCAAGTATCCCTTTTGGTCCTGTAGTTTTCAAGTTTTAAGCGGACGAACAAACCACGATTCATTTTTTCACTATTTTTCAACTTTTATGGAAAATAAAACATATTTTCAAAATATATTCTTTGATTATTCCTTTACCTAATTCAACACAGTCCAGCTGCTCCTTCAACTGCTAGGCATAAAAAAGTTAAAAAGAATTTGTTTCAGAAATTGTATGGCATTAATCCCTGGTACAAATACAGGATGCACAAATAAACTTTTCTTTTAGATTAACAGGTACGCACTTAAAAGTAAGAAGTTAACTTCGTATACCTCTCCTGAAACTAACCAAATGAGAATCCAAACAAAGAGTTATACTATTTAAGCTTTTTCCAATATAACAAACTAAAGCATAAAACAAACCGAAAGAGCTGTGTATCCTTTCCTGCAGAAAATAGATAAATTTTTCAAACAAATGTGCTAATGTTTTTTAAGATCTAATTAATTATACCCTATACCACTATGTGGTTTGGGTATAATGACTTTGTGCTGCTGTTTGTAACAACCAAAAATATTTGACCTAGACCCATCTTTTATTATACCGATCGAATCAGAATCACTTTTTGAATCGATTTAACTATGTCCGTCCGTCCGTCCTTCTGTGTGTCCATGTAAACCTTGTAATCAAACTGCAGGTCGCAAATATGAATATATTTTGATGAAACTTGGTATTGAAATTGGTGAGAATCGGTCCATGTTCAGACCTAGCCCCCATACATATGACCCCTATAAAATCGACATAAATTTCCATAAGATCCAAATTGTCGTATAGATCTTAGCCAAATTGGGTTTGTATGTGTTTATAACATCCATTAATGAATAGTCCAAAAACGGTCCCTATGGGACAACTCTTTGTCATATGCCCCACATAGAGCTGCTTCCCGATCTTCACTTAAATCTATCAAAAAACAAAAATATTGCACTGATTCATCTCAAATTTTGTTTGTATATATTTTCGCAAAATACAAGTGCCTTTACCAACCATGATCAGGATCGGTCCATTTTTGGACATAGTCCCCATACAGACATAGCATCCGATATGAACTTTTTCTTATCTGCAGCCAAAAAAATTAATAAAAATGCCACTCAAATTTGGTTTATGCTTATTTTCTATATCCAATTAGTTGGGCATAAGAGATGCGGTCTCTAAACGCATGGTATAGGGTATCGTATAGTCGGTCTAGACCGACTATAATTTTCTTACTTCTTTTTTTTTTAATATAGATGTGCATATTTTTCATATTTAAAGTCAAAAAACAGTTCTGGAATTCATTTAGTATACATCAAAATAGTGAAAAGGAACTATTGATCAACAAAAGGTAGTGCACAAGCCGAACTGGGACAGATGACAATCACGTTGGTAATAATGTACTTGTCAAAAGTTTCAGAACTGCCGCTTTCATACTACTTCATATTTTTTGTATAGGAGTTGCCACGCCCACTAATCCTACCCCGCCCACTTTTGTCTCACTACTCACATTATTATTTGATGCCATTCGGCATGGCTAGTAACATTAATAATCGGTGACCTCACACAATTTTCAAAACTTTCCCTGTCATAGTACTGAATATATATGATATTTAAAGGTTACTTTGTATGGGAGAAGATCGGTTTTATTTTAAAGAAACAAAGAAACAAATATGTATATCGCTCATTTACAAGAGGACCGGCATAACTCAAAAAACGCGATTTTTGAGTTAATGTTGCAAAAATATTGATCACACCGTAATCTAAAACATATCAAAAAAATTGTATTGATATCTCTTTCTCACATAGAGTGGCGACCAAAAGTGTTTTGCACTTTAGTAAGCAGTTAGGCACAATTAAAAACTTTAAATGCATTTATCTCGGTATCGCTTTTTTTAGTTAACCCTCTAATGCCCGAAGTTGGCTTCAGGCAACATTGTATAGTTTAGCTTATAACTCCCTTAATTTTTATTTTTTCCTCCTTCGGTTTCTTTCTCAGAGTAGCTTGATATATTGTGCAAGCCAAATTGCAAATATTTTATTGTAAGTATTGATATAGATCATTTGAGAGCTAATCTTATTATATTGCGCATGTAAAAATTTTTCCTGCAAAAAGTGAGTTTACAAATAATGAAAAAAGTAATAAATATATTTAAAAATTTAAATTTAAATGCTTAAATATATTGTTTAAAGGTAAGAAAATTAGAAAAACAATATTAAAAAATACTTTTAGATGGAGGTCAGTCATTTTTCAAACACAATGTTGCTTATAGGGAACATTTCATAACGGCGAAACCAGGATACATAGGACTTTGAAATTGATATCAATTCATATTTAGGTCTAAACTACATAAACTTGAAAAATGTTTAACCAAGCCCCAATTAATTCGGGCATGATAGGGTTAAGACGGTCTTCTCGCAAATGGGCGATATATGTTTATATAACATAAGGGGAATCAGTAAATAAGATAGACTTATTTGGGGCATGATAAAAAAAAGGTTGGGAAACATTGATCTTAACAAGGCTTAAGTAAAAGAAAGGCGGTGGCAATGATGATATTATTAGACGCTTGTGGTTTTTCTTTGTGGAGTTATTTACAATAATTGCTATAAAACAGTAAAAAAAAATTACTTTTATGATTTCTCTATCTAAAAAAAAAAAATAATAAAAACGAACATACATTGGACGCCAATAATTGATTTATCAATAATAAATCAATTTATCAATAATAAATTAATTATCATCATAATAAGTGAGATGGTTTTTTGCTTGAGAGTTATAATTGAATTGAATTGTATTGAATCTGAAATCAGGCAAAAATTAAGACAATTTAATCAATAAAGATTAATATAAACAGAAATCAAGAAATTATCATTAACTTATCAAAACAATTTAAAATAAATTATTCTAAATTGAATGGGGGTTTGGCCGGTTGGTTGGTTGACTGGTTGGCTGCTTGTTTATTGCTTCTATAATAAGTTTAAATATCATTAGCTCTTAAGTATTCCCAATTAGCAAGAGCACATTACACATGTGAAATGATAAGATCTCATCATAATGTGTCGGCTTAACATCAAATACTTGTTCAGAGAGTGAGAAAGCAATAAAAAAATATATTATAAAAAAAATAAACAAAATGAAATGTCAGCAAAACCAAAAAGTTACCATTACTTGAGGGTTGCCAAAACAAAATTATAAAATTTTGTATAAGTATTTCGATTATCATGCCCGGTTGTCACTATGTCATATTCACTAACAAAAAAAATTGCTTTACCTGACATTTCGTCATTTTCTGTTAATTAGGTTTTCATTACATCAGCATGTTGGCAATTTCATTTTAGATGTCAAATGTTACCATGTTACAAACGGTGCAATGACAACAATTGTCATTGAAAATTATATTTTTTGATTTTTTGTTTAATAAGTTTACAAAAAAATAAAATGAAATTAGAGTCTACACCTAATAAATTAGATGTTTCTTTGGATCTTTCTTGATCTTGATTCGCATTACCTAAACAAAAGTTACAAAGAAGTGGCAACACTGATCTTGATCATCAGAAACCACTTAAATTAAACAAAAAACACATAAAACGTTAATAGACAGACAGACATATTATACCCGTCGTGTATTATATATTATTTGTTTTTGTTTAATGACTAGGCGCCACATAGCGTCATCTTTTTTTTGGCTATTTATGTGAGACTAGCGCTTGTTTATAAGTAAGAGGGAATAATAAGCGGTTATCTGGAATTATTAATACCCTTCACACGTGTTGATCAAAAATATAATAATGTGAACCAAATTGTAAACAATTATTAAATAAATATTTTAAAAGTATAAGTTAATCTTTTAATTAATATCAGACTATTAACAGAATAATTTATTTTAAAATTCTAAATAGCTTTTCGCCAGGTCATGTTACAATTTGATTCATAACTTTTATTTGTGTTGCTCTAAGAGCCATATAAATATTTCACAGACAAAAGCAAAGAAAATTTTCTAGCAACAATATTTATGTTGCTAAACTTAGCAACATTGTATACACTTATATCAGCCCTCTTGCTATGTGGGACCAATTGCCAGTTTGCTTATATTTTAATATATGGCTCATGAAAATATTGACAAGAGGAATAAAACAACTATTAACAAGTGGTTTGATGAAGAATTTAGATGCAGTGGATGACAATACATTGGAAACTTTTATCAAATTCTGAATTTTTAATAAAACAAATTATGTATTTTTTTGCGAAATCACTCTTTGGTTTGTTCTCTATCGGAAGTTAACAAATTTGTTACAAAAAATACAATAAAATATAGATGTAAAAACAATTTAAACTTTTAAACTTCTGCACGAGACTTGATTCAAACAAGAAAAACAGAGGCTAGTATGAAAGAAAATGTACAAAATCTGAACCGGTATTTAAAAATTTAGAGTTTCGGACATTTTCTTTAATCTTTTTTACCCAAATTGTATCTTTCAATGTTTCCTAAATAATGTTTTAATTTTATAATTAATTATAATAAAATAATGGCAAGACTAAAGTTTTCAAAACTGAGATAATTTTGCTGATGGTCTTAAGCAAAGGAAAATTTGTAAGAAATGTTCTAGAATCAATCCATAATTTTAAAACATATATCAAGAAATATCGTGAAAGAGGTAAAACGAGTCAAACACAGCATAACTTAAGAGCAAAAGAGTTAAAAAAAATGTCCCAAAATGCTACTTAAGGAGATTATTAACAATATGAAACTAAAAATATGTGCTCGAACTGTTTCCTGACGAGAAATTGAGGCTGATTTTGGTTATTATCGTCCAGTGAAGGAACTACTGATATCAGACAACAATCGTCTCGCTCACAAAAATTTTACTAAAGAACACATGAGCTGATCTAGACGGAATTCGAATACATTCTCTTGTTAGATGCGTCCAAGTTTAATTTTTAGAGTCCACGATGGAGGAACGTTTGTACGACGACCAAAGGCAAACAGAGTGGACCCAAAATATATACAATATTAATAGGCAAGGCAATTTTTTGTGACATATTCTACACCTTCATATTTGCAGATGGGCACCATCTGGTACATATCTTTCTTGAGTAAAATTCATTTAAAGTTGCTACTAACACATACATAAAACACATATATATAATCTTCATGCAACTATACAATGCTGTGTGTATGTTTATTAAATTTGTTTTGAATTTATAATTGGCTAAAATTGATTAGCATACTTTTAAGCTCTTATAAAATTATTTATGAATGAAAAAATAAAATTTCCTACAATTTGCACTCGAATTTCGAGGGCTGAGCTCTGCTAGTACAAATAAAACTATTAAGTTTGACAGTGGCAATATTATGGTATAGGGTTGCTTTTCGGGCCAAGAAATGGGTCCAATTCAGTTAGTAAAATATACTCTAACTGGAATTGGATACAGGCAAACTCTAAACGACGTAATGTATCCGCGGAGGAAAATATGACCCTGGTCTGGAAGTTCTCATATGACAATGACCCAAAACACCCTTCTAAAGTTGTAACCGAATGGCTGCAATCTAAGATCTCAATCTCAACACCGTAGAAAATCTATGGGATATTGTATATTGAAAAGTACGGACAACACGAAATTGCACAAACAGCACGGTACTTACAGAGGCAGTTAATTTAGATTGTACTAAAGGTTTCCATTGTTCTGTCAAACAGCATAAAAGTGAATATTTTCAAGTTTTTTTGTTTTTTTTTTATTTTCATTTACATATGTTAATATTTTTATACCCTCCACTCCAGTGTGCAGAGGGTATATATAAGTTTGTCATTCCGTTTGTAATAATTAGAAAAAAAATTTTGGACCCCATAAAATATATATATTTGTGATCCTTATAACAATCGGAGTTGATATAGCGATGTCCGTCTGTCCGTCTGTGGAAATCACGATGACGGCATCAATCGGGCAGCTAGGGTGCTCGTTGGCATAAAAAATGATTCAGTAAAATCCTGAAAAGTTTGCTATTTAAAATCGTCTAAATCGGTCGATTAGGGCCCGAGATTTGAATGAAGAACTAAAAAAAGTCTTGAAAAAATATAATTTTCTATGTTGTTCTTGTCACGATCACGCACTTAATAGGATAGCTAAGGTGATCATTGGAATGATTCAGTGAGAATGATTCACCAAATTCGTGGGAAGATTTATATTTCAAAAATCATTAAAATCGGTGGGATAGGTCCAGGGAAATCTCTGAAAAATTAAAAAAAAAATGAAAAATATGATGTTTCTATATTGTTCTTGTTGTTATTCTAAATGTTGTATTGTTGTCAAAGCTGGACTTGTTGTTTTGGTGGTCATTGTGGTAATAATATAATAAAAACTAACCCTTTGTACATTTTTTTTTATCAACTCTGGTAAAAAAATTTAACAGTTTCCATTGTTTTGGCATCACTAACAAAATTTATCAGATCATTTATGTTATTGCCACGATCCTGCCTGCAAACTTTCAGATCGATTGGGTCACGGGAAAGGGGTTAAAATCGATCCAAAATTTTTTCGACAAGCAGACACTACGAGTTAATATAAAGGGAGTAAAAATTCACAAACATCTAAAGCAACTAATGCTAAAATACCTAGTTGTTAATAAAAAAAAACAATGTAAATTTAGCAAAAACAAAATTATGTATTAATTTATTTAAAGAGATAAACACAAAAATAACGTTTGATGTATTTTTTGTGTGTAATATTTACATATACATACATACACATATTAAATAATACAAATAATATACATACATATATTCTATATATGTATATCCATAATAACTGCATGTTAGAAATAAATCGGTATATTATTTTATTTACATAAAATTCTGTAATATTTTGTTGTGGGGAAAATACATTTCTTTTGCATTAACAGAGTGTCACTTCATTTTGCTCAGCGTGACTATGCCACAGTAGATGGCGCCACAATTTTTGTTCTAATTAGCTTTGCAATAGTTAGTTCTATTTTAACATGCATGTCAATATTTTCAAATAGATATCATACAGCACAATGTTTAGAGTATACACGGACTGGTCTTTTATTTCATATGTTTTTTTCATTATTCTTTTACAAATATGAACATAAGTTTGGCATATTATCTTTTTGTTGTCTTTACAAAATAGAGTTACCGAGTTATCAATGAGTTTTTTGCTTTCAAAAAAGTTCTACATAGTTATATAGAATTATTATTCTGCTTAACCTACAAAATATCTGATTGCGATTGCATCTAATTTTTAAAAATTGTTTATAATTGCTAAAGCATTATTATTCACATAAATACAAAATTGCACTTTTTAAATTTTCCATTAAAATTTTAGAAAATATCAATTCTAAAAACTGGAATTAAAATTTCCTATTATAAATTAGAAAATATTAACTGAATTTCAGAAAATCATATCAAAACGTCGGAAATAATAATTTTAAATTTAGAAGACATCAATTGTATCTTTAATATATAAATTTTATTCGTTAAACACAAATTGAAATTCCAAAAAAAAACACGAAATATGTTTACATTTAAAAAATGTTTACATTAAAAAAAAAATATTGGCATTGGCATAATAGTTAAAAATCGTTAAAAAAAAAAAAAAGAAAATAGCAATATTATCAGTAAAATTTTTAAACGATATTCGCTATTGTTAAAGTCAGCTGTTGTTGTTATCTAAACGACAACCATTTTTGTGTTGTTTATTCAATCGATAAAAACTTAAATTTTTAGGTTGAAATGTCGTCATACATAAATAAAAATCATAAAATAGTGAAAATATTTAGCTTTTATTAAAAAACGTTTTTATATAAATAAAAAAATTAAATAGCATATTCAATTCATTATTTCATTTTCAAATAAATAAACAGAAATAATAGTAAAAAAATAAAGATATTAAACATAAAGATAAAATCATCCTGTCAAACACGAAGTAATTTATTTTTTTCTATTCTTCTTTCTGTTTTTCGCTTATTTTGACAGAGATGCGACTCGTCTACAATTTAAATAAATAGAAAAATAGAGATGTCGACTGTCGTTAAGATGTCTGCACTTAGTGAATCACTTAATCCTTAGTGCAAACACCAATAGCTGTCTATATATTTTGCGATTGTCGGATCGTTGAAATTTACAGAATCGGACTACAGAAAACATTGATTTAAATTCAATGAATTTTAGAAAAACTCAAATGATATTTAAGAATTGCGAACACAAAAATTTTACATAAATAAACGCAATTTGATGAGAATGTTATTTATTTATTTATTTTTCACAATTTTTTTGGATGAAAATTTTAAGTTTTTCAGAAAATAAAGATAACAAATAATTTTATTTAAAATGTTTGGAACATTTGGTTTTTTGCGTTTGGCATCCCTAATTTGATTATTGTTATTATAAATTTATTCTCTATGTTTTCCAAATATGGCAATATTTTAATAAAAAAGTTGAGAGAGCTTTTTTTTGGTTATTATTTGGTTACTCCATCCGACCTATATGGCCGCAATGAAGAGATATTTGGCCAGTTAAAAGAAACTATACAGCCATCTCCAATTAGCACGATTTAATGCATGTAGCCACCCTACACAACCATTACCTTTGCACTGGAGGTTAGGGCGAGCTATTTAATTAGCAAAAACTAAATTAAACGATATAACCTAAATATATAACCTAAATGCATAGGTATATAACCTAAATGCATGCCGATCAGCAACCACAATGACCAAAAAGCAAACACCGAAATAATACAAAAGACGAAAACCAACCCAAAGAATTTGCTGAAATAATCTGGTATTAAGTTTAACAAATTGTTTACTTTTTCCAATATTTTGTTTACATTTATTATCATTACTCAAACCGAGGTGGAGGGTATCAAAGATTCGGCACAGCCGAATTTAACACTCTTACTTGTTCTTTTTTAAATAAATAAAAGGGTTTTTAATTTTATGATCCAATTTTTTGGTATTGACCGTTCGAGTCGTCAAAAATACATTTTGTTAAAAGTTTCCATTGTATTCATTAAAAAAAAAAAACTTTTTCTTACTTTTGCAAGTCTTAAAGGGGGATAGGAATACTTATGGGGCAAGAGATTTTTGAGAATTTTTTCAGTTTTTTTAAAGATCG
Source organism: Cordilura impudica (assembly GCA_963682025.1). Lineage (NCBI taxonomy): Eukaryota > Metazoa > Arthropoda > Insecta > Diptera > Scathophagidae > Cordilura > Cordilura impudica. Next base: position 85,084,601 of record OY821520.1, read on the forward strand.
GTAAGGGGTGGTGAAAATATTTTTTTCTCTAATGCTTTTTTCACAAAACAAGATAAATTACTTCTGAAGTGTATTTTGTATTTCCCAAGTTCAAATCGCAACAACTAGAAAAGTAGACAATAGTATGATAGGTCTTACTCAGTTTCGGAGAAACATTAAAAAATAAAAGAAAACAATACAAAATAATTATTTGATCTGTTTTTCCACTTTTACTGTTGCTTTTTGTAAGCTCGCGAATGTCTATTCAAAATTTATTTTCATTGACGATTCATTTCTTAAATTTAAACCACATCTTATATATTAAAAAAATTTATGAAAACTAAAGTCAGCCCGTCTGGCCGTTCTATCCGGCCGATTTCTTTCACATATATGTCATCAGTCATTGAAATTTACTCAACTACCACCTTACTCAATTTATACTCAAACGCGATTCTTCCCTGTACATTTCTTATGAGACACATTCACTCAAGCAATTCGAATACTCATAGCTCCTCTTCTAATGAATGGATCTTGATCGTTTCACTCTCAGAACAATCAGTGGATCAAGCTATTTCTTTTGAGCTATTAACTGCTTAAATTCGTTGAGTTTGAGGAAAGTTATGCGTGCACAATCAACTTTACATTATACAACACGAAAGTTAACGTACAGATTGAGGAAAGTTATGCGTGCACAATCAACTTTACATTTGCGTTTTGTATTACCATCACGACAATAAAAAGTGTTGAATTATGAATTGGCTAAACTTGATTAGCATACCTTTAGGGTCTTATAAAATAATTTATTAAATGAAAAAAAAAATTTCACTCGAATTTCAAGGGCTGGGATCATCTAGTTTTAATTTAAATTGTAAATTTTTGAGAAATAATGAAAATTTTTCCGCCTTCGTATATAACTCTTAAATAATTTTTTTTTTAATTGAAAATAGACCTTTACTTTGTCCCAGTTTGGATTACACCTATCATAAAAATCAAAGTATCAAAATCTAATTTTATAAATATATTTCGAAGACCAAAATAACGGATTTAATTTTTCGGCCATATATTGCCTATTTCTAAATTTTTACTTCTGATGTTATCAAGGTATGCCATTTTTTAGCAGACTGAAAAGTGAAATGTAAAAGCATCCATTATAGATTTCCTTTTTAGGATAGAGTACGACAAACGGAACGACTAACCTATATAACCATATCAAAAATATTGGCAGGTATAACAATAAAGTTATAAATAACCCAATAATAGTGAATTAAAAATAACATCGTGGGCTTCATTCCAGAACGTCGTATCCACCAAATTTTCCGATTCTGAGATATTTTGCCAGTGCATTCCATTTAACAAATGTAATATTGTGATATTTTGCCAGTGTTTTTAAATTGTTAAATAAAAAAAATATCTCAAAAGCAGTTATATTGGCAGATAAGCCCTTCTGGTATAAATTTGGCAAAAAAAAAACTTTATAAGAAACAAAACAGAAACTTTTATAGCACACACGTTCAATAAGCTTCAAATTATTACTTATATGTAGTATAATTTGATTTTTATTAATGGAATTACCAGAAACATTATCATAAATTATAAGACGTGATCGAAGATAAGAACATATTTTTAAATTTTATTGCCTTTTTGGGAGTTTGCAAATATTGTTCGATCTTGCTTAGTTTGTCTATTATTAGTTAAGGATTATAATTTAATATTATGATTGCAAACTTTTGTTGTTTTTATACAATATACAACTCTGCGGTTAGGGTATAATGAGTTTGTACTGATATTTGTAACTACTGATGGTCTCATAATCACTTTGTCCGTCCGTCCGTATGTCTGTATGTCTGTCTGTCTGTCTATCTCTCTGTCTGTCTCTCTGTGTGTACATGTCAAACTACAGGTAGCAACTATGAAATATTTTGATGAAATTTATGAACTTTGGTTGGCCATAGAACGATCGCAATTGAATTTGGTGAGAATCGATACATGTTCAGACGTAGTCCCAATAGAAGTGACCCATAAGATATCATCTTAAATTGCCATAAAATAGAGATTATTATATATACAACTCAGTCAAATATCCTGTGTATGTGTTCGTTGCACCCTTTTGATCAGTAGTCAAAAAATTAACCCTATAGATATAGTCCCCATATAAATCTTCCTCCCGATCTTTGCTTAAATCATAAAATCTGTAGTCACAATCGATAACCGCCTAAGGCGACTTAAGAATGATTTGAGTTATGTATACTATTATATTCTACTAAAAAAAAACTGTATATTTACGTGAAATACCCATTTCTCTAACAATTTGGGGTTATTTTGAATGTTAACATTTTTTTTATCTTTATCTGTGAACGGGATTTCCTGGGAATGAGCTCATGTTTCATATCCACATTACCTGGAATTTGCGGGTTTTTTTTTAATCAATAATTTAATAATAAAAAAATTTTTCGTTTAAAAAAGTAAACAAGTAAATGTTGTTAATAATAGTGATAAATGACAGTTTCTTAATACTTTTCTTTTTTATTTAATAATATAATATTCATTGTTTAACAATGATGATGATGCTTCCAAAAAGTATTTTGCTTCATGTGCAAAACAGCTATATAAGCATTTATTTGTGGCTCTTAATGAAATGAAATAAGTTGAAAGTATAATACGGGACCTGGACTTGTATGAGACGTCCTGAAATTGCACCTAAACATTTTATATTGTATTCGAAAATATTACCATATAGAGATAAGTACCCGTAAGCCTCCAAAAAAAGTTTTGAAAAGTCTTTAAAATAGTATCGCATAGAAAAATTAATTTCCGACCCCATAAAGTATATATATTCTTGATCCTTATAACAGCTCGAGTCGATATAAACTATTTACTTAGATAAAGTTACGATAATATTGTTTGCCATTATTTCGATCAGGTTGGTATTTAAAATGGGGTAAATCGGGCTTCACTGTGCAGAAATATGGCCTAAAATTTGTAGACACCTCAAAAGAAAATCAAAAAAACCCAGTGTATTTCGTATGATTTCTAAGGTCTCAAAACATTCTTAAAGTCGCACAGTAGGTTGAATGATAGTCAAAATGAGGATTAATTCAGGGAAAAAAATATTTTTTTACAAATCTATAATATTAATAGGCTAGGCGATTTCTTGAGACTGATGTTTTGTTCTACCATTTTATCCCGATTTTGACCAAACGTATATTGTTTGAAAGGTATTTCTTTTTAGCCGTTTTGCAGTTAACAGATTTTTTAATTTTTTCCTTTATTATGAGTAAATTGCATTTAACACATACATAAAATTATACAATGCTATGTGTGTGTTTATTAAATTTTTTAATGTGTTTGTAATAAAAATCAGTTTGTTTTTTGTGTTGATTTGTGAATTGGCTATAATTGATTAGCATACTTTTAGGGTCTTTATTTAAAGAAAAAATAAAATTTCCTAGAATTTGCGCTCGAGAGCTGGAATCTGCTAGTTATTATTATTGCATTAAAAACTACCATTTGGGGGAAAAAATAATTTTAAAATTGTTTTTAAATCTGTGAAGCGCTTTTTTGTTTTACGGAAAAAATTTCCTTGGTTCACAATTTTTGGTGTAACTTTAGATTCTAAAGAGATAAATTAATGAATCAAATTGCAAACTATAGTACTTAATGCTCAATTAAAAAAAAAACAAATAAGCAGATAAATATGTTTTTATATTATACTAAATTTAATATCAAGTATTTGAATTTTTATTTATTTATTTTTTTTAATAATTATGCTCCATTACATCATATTTCACACCCATCATAATTATCATCACTTTTATATTCATCATCTTCATATTCGTCATCATTAACCTCTTCTTAACTTATTGTGTTTTGCAAAATTATTAAATCCAGTGCCATCTGTGGTAAATGATGCATTTTTTTCTTTTAATTTTTTTTAGCGGTAAGTAATGGATTTGAACTAAGTAGAAACCTATTAAATATATCTTCATTCGACTTCTCCCGACTGCATTTACGCGCATAGTGTTCTCTATAATTTTTAAAAACTTTGTTTCGAGCTTCTTGAGCTTCCTCAGATAGTTGGCCAATTGGCAATATTGCATGTGATACTATTTCTAACCCGTGAATAAAGAATTTATGTAATGTGGGAGGCATATAAAACTTTTCAACTTGAATCTCATGTCCACAGGATATAACAATAAGTATCGCATGCAATCGTTCATTTTAAGTATGTTGAACTGAAAAAAATGTTATTCCAGAATTTCTAATATTGAGACTTACTGTTTTCTTCAATAAAGTAAAAGTAGTGATTTTTATTAAATATAATGCATTTGTATTTAGACGATGAATTTTTCGCAAACCGGAAACTTATTGCATTTTAAAGAGTTTTCTACACTTTGTTTTATCATTGTAATTTTTCACTTTCGTCCCACTGTAATATACATGGCTATACGATACCCTATACCTAGACCGACTATACGATACCCTATACCATGTGTTTAGAGACCCTATCTCTTAGGCCAAACTAACTGGACATATCTATATGGGGACTAGGTCCAAAAATGGATTGATCCTGACTATGTTTGGTAAAGTCTCTTATATTTTGCAAAAAATATATACAAACAAAATTTGAGAAGAATCAGTGCAATATTTTTGTTTTTTGATGGGGCCTATGACTAAGAGTTGTCCCGTAGGGACCATTTTTGGATTACTCATTAATGGATGTAATAAACGCATACAAACCCAATTTGAGTAAGATCTATATGACAATTTGGATCTTATGGCAATTTATGTCGATTTCATAAGGGTCATTTGTATGGGGGCTAGGTCTGAACATGGACCGATTCTCACCAATTTCAATTGTGTTCATCCCATGACCGATAAAAGCTTATATACTAAATTTCATCAAAAGATATTAATATTTGCGACCTGCAGTTTGATTACAAAGTTTATATGGACACACAGACGGACGGACGGACGGACGGACATCGTTAAATCGAATCAGTTAGTGATTCTGATGCGATCGGTGTAATAAAAGATGGGTCTAGGTCAAATATTTTTGGCAGTTACAAACAGCAGCACAAAGTCATTATACCCAAACCACATAGTAATATAGGCAGTGCTATTTTTCTAAAAAAAATATGTTCCGGAACGCATGTTTTACTAAATATTTACCTCAACTTTTTTTTATAAAAGGGCATTATAATGAAGTATACAGTTTTTTTTAATTCAAAATAGTTTTATTATTCAAATATTATAAACAAAAATAATCAAAAACATAAATCACAAAAAAAAAATATACGAAAAATTACAAAAAATTCCACACACACAGCATATTTGCATCATGATCAGCATCCCTTCTTCGCTCCTTACTCTGAGTGCTGAGAGCAGAATGATGTCCTTTGACGATCCATGATTCAACATATTTAGTAGGGTGAAAAAGACGAAGCGGTGGTCCAACAATACGCAAAAAAAGAAGCGATGAAACAGTCTTTGTGTGAAGTGATGCTCTTCCAGATGTGAGAATGAGATTCATTTGAGAAAAGCCGCGTTCGCATTCACTTGAAGAAATCGGTATCGTATCCAGCGCATTTTTCAATAACATTAAATTATTCGGTAAAATTTTATGACTTAAATAGTCTCGAAATCCACGGACTGCTTCTTTTTCATTTATTTGTAGTCTTTGTGCCAAATTTCGTATTTCCTCTTCTCCAAATGTGAGCGGTAGGTTTTCTGGCCAATTATTTGGATATAAAATACGAGTCGAATTAAAAAATTTAGTGTCATCATTACTTAGAAGTCGTTCTTCGATAGATCTTGACTGTTCACCGTAAAATGTATTTGGATCGATAGCAGGTTCATTTTTCTTATTACTTTTGTGTAGCTCAATCCCCTCAAAGGTTAAATTATTACTGGCTATGACTGCGTGTTTGTAATATGTTCCTGACACGATACGTCTTTCTTCGAAAATTTGACCGAGCGACTTAATCTTTACATCCGCCTGGCAAATATTAATGTTTCAATCTTGCAGCTCCAGACTTAATTCAGACAATTCCTGAAGAGCATCACACATCAATCCCAAATCCAAAATAAATTCGATTGTTGTAATCTTTCTTTGCATGCCCTGGTATATGCAACGATCTTTCTTATCTCTTGTAAGATCATTTTCTGCTTCTCTAAAGTGTCGAACCAATGCAGAAAAATTTTCCCACATAGCAGAAACGGAGCGAAAACTTGATGCCACCCATCGAGTGCTCAAAACTCTACAAATTTTCAGAAGCTGAATTTCTAACCATTTTGCACATTCATGTAATTCCCTGCTATTCTTCGGAGATGCATGGTAGATAACGTATAGTTTATCAATAAATGATTTAAACCTGTGTTTTCCTGATAAAGCTTTCAAAATATTACCCACTGCTAACTCCAGTCTATGATTGGCACAGTGCCAGATAATGATTGACGGAAATTCATCTGTTAATAATTTACAGACTCCACTCTTTCGTCCTAGCATTACAGCTGCACCATCGCATGCCACACTCACCAAATATGTCCTTCATATTTGTTTCGTTATTCCATACGATTGTAAACATTCTAGTAAAGCCTGGAATATTCCATTTGCAGTAGTACTTTGGAGTTCTATCAAATCTAAATAAAGATTAACAGGAGAACTCATTCCATGGCTAGCAAGGCACACTCTAACGTAAATTATTAATGTTGATTTTTTGCTAAAAGTTGTAGACTCGTCGATAATTATTGATATTTTACTCATGGAACTAATTATTTTGGCCACTAAAGATTTTCTCATTGCGGTGCTGATATGAGTAATAATATTTGTGCAAGCATGTACGGAATGTAAAATTCTGCCCATATTTATACCGTTAAGTTCTTGTAAATCTACTTCCATTTCAAAATTATGAAAAGATTGATTTTCTTTTGCAACTTTGTATGCAGTCCGAAACAGATGAGAGGTTATTTCCTTTTCAACAACCAAGTTTTTGTGTAGAATATTTGGAAGAGTTTCTTTTTCGGCCTCCGTAACTAACTTGCATGCAGCTTTGTGACCGGCGCTTTCCTTGTGCTCAAACATTTTTTTCTCAAAGATGTTAATTGTTGAGTTCGGTTTTCACCGTTACTGGTTACTTCATTGTTGAAACACTCTTTACTAATTCGCATACCAGATTTTTTCTCAATATTAAGACTTCCGAGTTTTTGCATATATTACAGCCAAATTTCCTACATTCAATAGTAAGCCAATCATATTTCTTGGTAAACTCATTCTTTTGCTCCAACGTCCAACAGTCTGGCCAGTCATTGCATGTAGAAGTAGAGGAAGATGTAGAAGGTAACGTTGTGTCACAATGAGAACAAAGTGTTACCTTCTCTGTTTCAGTTTAAATATATTCGGGTTTGTCTTCTGTTGTCCGCGGTCTTTTGTTTCCTTTGTTGTCCATAAGGAATTTAAAAGAGAACTATTATATAAAATTCAAATTAACTGAGATCTTTAAAAATATACATATGAACAACCGCCTACTCGGTTGAATTATTTTTTTAGGACTACAAATTAAATAAAATTCAAATTAACTGAGATCATTAAAAATGTACATGTGAACAACCCGCCTACTCGATTGAATTATTTTTTAGGACTTTTCTATGATTTTTAACTTAATAATTTTTGAAAGTGAAAATTTAAAAAAAATGTGATAGGTAATTTTTTTAACTTTTAAAACATTAAAAATAGAAAAATTGGTCCCGGAACTAAGTTCCGGTTTATGAATTTTCTGAAAAGAGCTTCCGTTGTTCCGGTGCGTTCCGGTAGAAAAATAGCACTTAATATAGGGTATCACAATGAACAAGTGTTAGCTATTAAGTCTGCAGCATATTTTGATTTGCAACTGGGGATTGTCAAATGAAAAAAATTATATATATTGCGTAATAGCAAATATGCGCAAAATATTTTTTTGGAGTCCTTAAGCTGAAACCTCATAGTAACTTACTATAGAAACAATTTTACCCAATCTCACCCAATAACACTTTAAAACTCTATATTTATTTGGGATAATATTCAAAAAAATTTTAAAAATACTTCTAAAACCTTTTCAAAAAAAAATTTATGAAGAAGATAGTACAATACTTGGAGTTGAAGCTTTCCTTTAAAAGAAGGTTTGAATTTAGAACAAATAGCCAAAAAAAAAAAATATACTTGAAATTCGTAGTCTTTACTTTTTACCACTTTGCACTTAATTAGCGCAAATTATTGAACTTTGAGAGAGTATAACAAAAAAAGTAAACAACGTGGAAAAATTTGTTGACAGCAATTGTTGGCGAATTTTATCTGCTTTAACCCGGTACCAAAGTTTATTACAATATATTAATTTCAACTTTTGAATTAATCCTCACTTTTGACACATTTCAACCCGAAGTGCGTCGTGTGTGCTATTAACAAAGAAGGCCCAAATTGCAATACTACAGCCATTAAAATTACAGTTAGATGGGTAGCAAATTGAAGTAAGCTACCAATTAATACTGATAATGATAGATGGAAAAGTAGGCCAGGCTTTGACTAACACGAAGGCTGCATCCAGCTGCATCAATGCCAAGCAATACCAAGCAAATTAAATCAAGTCCCGACAAAATCACTAGAAAATGCTGATGCGTATGAATTTGGATTATCACCACTACATGAAAGAATACGAGTTATGGAAGTTAAGAAGTTCAAAAAAGAAAAATGTTCAGGACGAATATCGCAAATTTGGATTGATTATAGATCAGCCAAAACAAGGGTAGGCAATACCGCAAGAATATTCTTTACCAACCCAGGAACAGAATCTGAAATAAAAGGAGTGGATTTAAACCTTATTTTCAGATTAAAAATAATCCTAGAAGTACTTGAATGCAATGAAGAAATTGACTCCAAAAATTTGGAGATTATGCTAAGGAAACTGCAAAAATACCCATAGAGAAATATGTCTGCAACAGTTCACAAAATTCTTTATCATGCAGAAGATGTCATTAAATATCATTTGGTGCCACTTGGAGATCTATCAGAGGAGGCTCAGGAAAAAAGGAATACGGATAACAGATTTTATAGAGAACACAATTCAAGAAAAATTTCACGAAATTCCACAAATAAAGATCTATTTAATATATTATTGGCAACGTCAGATCCGTTCATCTCCAATCTCCAGTATTCGAAATCAATGGAAAGTGAAACATCGGGACTTAGATGAAGAAGTCAAAAACCTACTAAAGAACAGAAATAACACAGAACAAAATATGGAATATTTGCAGTCAATATTTGAATCAAATGAGTAATCTATAATATTAATGGGCTAGACGATTTCTTGTGACCGATGTTTTGTTCTGCCGTTTTATCTCGATTTTTACCAAACGTATATTATTTGAAAGGTATTTCTTTTTAGACGTTTTGCAGATTTACAGATTTTTAATTTTTTTGTCTTTATTTTGAGTAAATCGCATTTAAAGTAAAAAAAAATTACATATATCGCACCTGTACCTCTAAAGTGAGTCAACTCAAAATTTACAAATTTTCAGTAGAGGCAAAAAACGGTTTTTTTAATATTTACTATAAAATTTAAAAACAGTTGTTTCATTGTAAAGAATTGCGAATAATAAGTATACAACAGTAGTTGTTTTTTGAAATTTTTCAGCGATCATCAAAAATAACAAGTTTTTTGGGTGCAGCTCAAAATATGTCTTTTTAGTGGATTCTAAAGAAGCTACTCTTATAACACAAATAGGGTTACAACTGTATTATTTTTTTTTTTGCGAAAGACTAGAAAAATCTATGTAAGATTTTTACAGTGGATAGATATGACCACTGTGTATAGTTTTCTTGCAAAAAGTGAACATTGAGTTGACTCACTTTAGATGTACAAGTGCGATATGAAATGCGTGTTTTATTAAATTTGTTAACGTGTTTGTTAATGAGTTTGTTATCTTCATTCACAATAATAATAAACCATAAAGGTGTTGGTTTGTGAATTGGCTAAGTTGAAATAAAGCTTCCTAGAAATTGCACTTGAATTTCGAGCGCTGGAATCTGCTAGTAATTGTAACTGCATGAATAATAATTATAAGTACGAAAGACATAGTATTAGTAGAAAACAATAATAAACAGAACCACCCATTGTTACAAATGCTATTAAAATCTATTGTAGTTTTTTAAAAGGTTTTTTTACCCACATATGTGTGAAATGTTTTAATAAATAAGAAAGTTTCAAAAAATAAAAGCCCTTATTGTCATATCAAAATCAGAATCATTGCGCTAATGTTCAGCAGATTTATTTTGCAAAAATTAACAAATTTGACAGCAAAAAATGATAAATTTTTCTGTAGTAATAGCAAGACTATTAGATAATAGTACTAACGTTTTTTAAGTGGAAATATTCTTTGAGTGTAAACAAATTTGCAAATTTGACAGCAAGAAATTTTTAATTTTTCAATAGTAATATCAAAATTTCCAGTTGATTTCACTTTTTTTTTAGTGTACAAATTTTTTTGAATGTAAACATTAAAAAATCCCATTATTACAAAAAATGCTTGTAATTATTATTTAAATCCAAATATGACGTTTTTAATAAATAAAAACCCATATTTCACGTTAATAGTTAAAAAAATTAAAAGTTCAACTTTAACCTAGAATTTATTAAAAAGTACTCAATCACTTTTAATGAAATTAAAACAGACTTAAGTTCAACTAAATATCTACTCGCTGGAAAAAGAAGTACTAATATATTTTGATCAGTTCAAAAGTTACAGAATTTTGGCCAATGGAAAACAATTTTCAGGCACAGTGGACCATTTGACGAGAAGGCGGTCAAAAATCTATAACTTTTGATTGGATTGGAATTTTTGTTTGGTAGGTGAGACTTTAGCCTTTAAGTTTTGCTATAAAACGTACTTCTCGACCGAAAATTTTCATTTGTAGTTGAATTTTAGTACAAAAGTGAAGTGTTAAAAGGTAAAAAAAGGTTTTTTTTAATATAATGTCATATTTTTTCAGTTAATTTTACAACTAATACTTTTTAACAATTTTTTAAGTTAATTTTTTCAGAAAATGCCAAACATTGGCCCCCGTAAACTTTTTAGTCCTAATGTGCACAAGGGCAAAAGGTTGTTTTTTTGTTTTTGAAAGATCACGAGTTAAAATATAATTTATTAAGCAGCGAACGTAAAAGTTTGTATGTTTTTGCTTTAGTTAAATTTTTTTTATTGTCTTTTTAAATATTTCTATATCAATTTTTATGGTAAATTTATGAAATATAACAATTTTATTGTAAATTTACAAAATATATAAATTTTTAAATCAAGAAAATTTTTTAACTATATAAAAAAAAGTTAGTGTAATGAAAAAGTACTTTAAATCAACTAATTTTAGTAAAAATTTCTTCTAAATAGCCTTAATTTTCATCTTCTAGAAGTTGTTTAGCTTCTTCGTCTAATTCAATAGAGGTAGTTTTCCATTTTTGACGAATGTTGGACATATATGGATCTGAAGTGCACAACAAAATAGTGCTAACGTCTTCATTAGTACAACATCTGGACATTTTCCTTGTGTTGTGCTCGCGAAAGAATCTGTAGTCTTTGTTCCTTTTTTCTTGCGCTTCTTCAGATAGATCTCCTATTGGTAGCATATTGTTTTGAATTATTTGTTAACCATGGTACAAAATTTTATGAACTGTGGATGGCATATATCTCCAAGAGTATTTTTTATTATAAAGTATAGCTGTTTTATTGGCGTACTCTCCAAATTTTTTTGCATTTATCTTTCTGCTGCATGCTAGAACTTGTAATATGATTTTGAATCGTCTTATTAATTCATGACCTACACCTGTGATAGATGCTGCAGTTTCCGAATCGGAAAAAAAATTTCCTTGCAGTATTTCCATCATTTGTGATTCCTTCCCCTTGTTTTGGTTGGTCGATTACGAGGCCTAGCTGTAGATATTTTTGTTGAATTTTGTTTTTTTTTTGCTTTCTTTTTTCTTCATTTTCTTTGTTTTTTCTCACTGTTTTGCCTAACGGACCAAATTCCAAATCATAACCCAATTTAAGAATATGCTCCATGAAACGTATTCTAGCATGAAGAGGGGACATTCCAAATTCGTAGGCTTCCTTAAAACTATCGTCTTCTGGTGGGGGTGGGCTTAATTGACTTGATGTCTTTTGGCATATAATGTAGCTTGACGTTGACTTTGTTCCAGTTAAAGCTTGTGCAACTTTTCCATCAATCATTGTGAGACACATTTTAAAATGTACTTCAATGTCTTGGTCATCAAATTTAAATATTACTGGTTGAAGTTTCTTAATTTGATCTTTTATTTTTTGAACTTCTTCAGTTATGACATCTTTGGTTTCCTTTTTGAATGCAAATTTTATTGGTCTGCAATACTTTGTTGAAGAAGGAATTTCATTTTTCCATATATCAATTTCTGTTGCTCTACTAGTTGACGGCTCTAAGACGCTATACCTTTTAGTTAAGCGCAATGGAACGAAAGATACCATAAATAAATTAGCATCTGATGAATTTTCGGCATTAAATTGCTTGTATTGTTTCTGACCAGAGGATCCATCACATCCCCATTTAGAAATTAATGTAATGCTGCCATTACCAATTTTTTTTAAATGATCAGTATCAAGCGTATTTAGCAATCGTTCTGCGGTATGTTCAAGGAGATCTTGCAAATTTATTTCTGCTGATGTTGAAGTGACACTAATAGCAGATTGTGAAGGTAAGCATTCTTTTTTGGCGGAAACTAAATCTCGATACTCTGGAAAAATCCCACAACTCTTTTCATTGGTTCGCTTCCATAATTCCTTATATTGATTTTTGGTCAATTTCAAATCCAAAAATAGGGCGAACGTTTCTTACGGCGTAAATTTCTTATCTTCAATTGGTGTAGGAATGCTTTTCAAAATCCTCTTTGTGCGCCTTGGGCTCGCTTCTACTATTTTTTCAATTGTTTCAATTTTATTTTTTTTATTTTGGGTTGGTTGAATTTGGTGCAAAAATTAATCCTTAATAATTCTTTGAGAAATTTCTTCATTGATATTCTCCAGCTTGCGCCTTCGAGATCTTTCACTACATCCGTCAATTGGTTTTGCTGGTCGACCCTTTTTTCCACTTTCGTTGGCAGTTGTAGATGCACTCTCAAAAATAAGTTCCTTTATTAACCAGTCTTGGTAACGTTTGTACATCTTTACCTTGCTATGAGAGCATTCAATGTACCGTCTTTTCAAATTCGATGCAAAATTAGTAATTTTTCCTTTGTGCATTTCAATGTCTTCTAGGTTACAATTCTTAAAGAAGCCGTTGCTCACTATGTGCAAAATTACATCGTCTACATCATTTCGTTGAAAATAAATATCTGCCAGATCTCTGTAACAGTACTTAGCCATTGCACAAATTGTAATGAATAATAATTGTGGAAACATTATTATAAATACTCTTTCTTGCAATTGTGTAAAATAAAAATTTTTATCTATTATTACCACTTTTAGAAGCATCAAAAACCCACACCCTAACCCCTTTTAAAAGGTGAAACATACCTGCTCATATCTTAAAGGGCTATGTCGCATTTTGTCAGGTATTTAAACTATATCTAATTCAGACTATTAATGTTTTTGAAAGATACCTATGTAAATGTACCTGTAACAATTAAGCGCATTATATCTCAACCCTTTTTTATAAGTATACTAGCTGGACCCGGCAAACGTTGTTTTGCCCTCAATGAATTTTTATTTTAGTTAGAATCTGTATATACCTATATAAAATGTGTGACGAAGATCTCCAGATAATAAAATGAGAGCTTCACCAAAAAATCTTTCATTGCCTTTCAAATCTTTTATCAAATCAAATCACAATGTTTGTGAGCCATGGTACATTCATCCCAAATAAAAATACTGCATTTTTGCAGAACTTTTGCCATACCGGAATGTTTTTTGATATTACAGACGGCATTCTCATTTTTTTGTACGTTTAACGGTGATTTGAGTGCTGAATGAGCTGTGCGGCCACCATGCAATAATGTAGCGGCTTTTTCCTTCTTTTTCGTTAGAATATTTATATATAAAAACGTTTGTGAGTTTATTTATTAAAATTTATATAAATTTGACAACTCATTATTTTTCGAACGACAGCGCCATCTACCGGGTCCAATAAAAAAATGTTTCTAACATACATATATGTACATTCTTAGTTTCATTAAAATCACACCATAAATAAGAATATTCGAAATAACTTTACCCAGCGCCACCTATCGGGTCCATTTATACATACAAAAATTTCTTATGACGAAACATACGTTCATTCTGAATTGCAGTCAAATCGCGCTGAAAGTAAAAATTTTTGTTTTTAACTTGACCCCAACGCCAGCTAGAGGGTTAAAACTAAAAAAAAAACACAGAAGAGCTCGAACCGAACCTATGCTGGAAATCCTACCTCGACAGCTCTTATGGTTCCGGAGATCATTCGTTACAATCAAATGCATCAACGTTTTTATATATACGCCACGCCCCTTTGCTCACTAACAACTTTATATAGCTAAGGTCTTATTATTTCGCAAAAATATCCTTTTGTGAAAATTTCATGACGATCCTCCCAGTAGTTTAGAAGATATTACGATTTTTTATTTTTCTAAAAAGGGGCGTGGTCCCGCCCACTTTTCTTCTTGTATGTATTTCTATTCATGCTAATACCATATGTACCAAATATGACTGCTGTAGGTAAAAAAATTCCCGTGATATGACTTTTTCAAATTTTGGGTTATATGGGCGTGGCACCGCCCCTTTGTCCAATCAAAAATTTATATAGCATATTATTCCTTCCAGAGTCACAGTAACACGCTCTGAAAATTTCAGGAAGATCGGTTCTTTGGTTTGGCCTCCTATAAAGCACAAACAAACACACATTCATTTTTATATATATAGATAGATTGAAAGCAGATTAATTATGATTTAAGGTAAAATGGGGCGAAAAAGGGGGACTTGGTAATAAAAAAATGTATGGCTACCTTACCTGTAGATAAAAAGTGCATAAAACTTTAGATAAATACATATTACAAAAAAATTATTTTGTATAGCAAACATTGTTAGTGGTATAAGTAAAAAAAAGGGGGCGGTGAAATGGGCGTGGTTCATAGTTATATGGCGACGTTAACAGTATTAAGAGCAATATACTACCAAATAAAAAAATCCGTTGGAAGGAACAAATTTGTACAGAGAAAAAAAAGTTTAAAACTTTCAAACAAAATTTGGCGTGAAAAGGGGCGTGAAAGGGGGCGTGGCGTAAGAAATGTTTATTTCTACCTCGCCTGGAGTATAATGTGTATACAATTTGAAGTAAATCTGTTAAAAACTATATGGGAGCAATTACATAATTTTAAAAAAGTGGGCGTAAAAGTGGGCGTGGTCAAAAAAAAAGTACCCTATTAATCATGCCAGAGTCCCAGTTAAATGCTGTAAAAATTTCAGGAAGATCGGTCCAGAGGTTTGGTCTCCTATAAGGTACACACAAACAAACAAATAAACAAACACACATTCAATTTTATATATATAGATAACAACTCCTGGCAACTCTACCGACACGCAAAAATTACACCGCGGTGCACCGGTACGACCAACTTTTGTATTCATAACACTCAGACGGACGGACGGACATCGTTTAATCGACTCAGAAAGTTTTTTTGAGTCGATCCGTATAATAAAAGATGGATAAAGGTCCAATATTTTTGGCAGTTACAAACATCACCTCAAACTTAATATATCCTAACCACATAGTGGACAACTTTTGTATTCATAAATTTTGCAGAAAATATCTAACCTTGGGTCAGAAAAACTGTTCTGGTGCACACGGGCGGAAACTGGCGGGTATATAATGGGGTATAGGAGTATAGGGGAGGGTTCGGACTATAGAAGAGTGCAAGATTTTTTCTGACTGCTTTTGACTGGCAGGAGTTATGCTCTATTAAGTAGGAGATTTTCGGAACATTTTGACCTTTTTTAAAAAATTTTTGTTAAATTTCCGGAATGACTCAGTGATTTTACATTTTTAACATTAATAGTATGGAAGCCACAAAATTATACAAAATTTATTTCACTTCAAAATCTTTTAAACCAAAAAAGGTACAGTCATTCAAAAATAAAAATTTACAAAGAAATTTATAATTTTAGCAAAATACTGAGAAAGCCCATTTTCGAAGACCCTGTTCGCTGTGATATAGTTGAGATAGAGTCGCAATTTTTTGGCTCCCGAGGTTTACTAGTATTTGCTTTCAAATGAATAACATAACTTTAAAATCGGTAACAAAAAAAAAATGGTTTTTCTTCAAATATGGTCCACTGTGCGCCGGCTGCGTTAAATAATGAGTTTCATTGGTGTTCTATGAAGTACTTACGAAACTTATATGTAGGTTTTCTACTCTAGTAATGAAAAAAATTCAATTTAGTAAAAAGTAATTAATTCTTTCTATAGACGACATGATCATTATTTTTAAAAACAAGAAATTAAAAAAGAAACTGGCCAATAAGAATTTACTTTAAATTTAATTGGATACGATTTTAAAGTTTTAGCATCGGTAACAGTTTTTAAGTGGTAGCCGTATCCAATATTTGTTGTAATATGGAGTTTAAGATGCAGGTGGACGGTAGCAGATATTCGGCACACCCGAATTTAACAGTATTACTCGTAGTACTAAACGAAAAAAAACTGATGAAAAAACATTCACAGAAAAAATCAGGAGGCAAATCGTCGCATTCGATATCGAGTAAAATCAATCGAAATTCTATATTTTGGTTTATTATTTAAAGGAGACAGACAATCGTCAGACCTCGTTTCACTTTTACTATTAACTATGGGCCATAACTCGTTAGCTGTGACAGAGTAAAATTACTCTTAGTATTTTTTTTTTTTTTGAAAATAAACGACGATTCCACCCCAGTTCAATTAATGACAGCAAAAATCATAAAGTGTCACGAATTCACTAAGGAATATTCTTGATAATAGGTCTGACAAATGCGAACGCAACAAAAATTATCAGTCACTAAAATGAACTATTTTGCGTAACTCTAATACAAGTAGTATTAACCCTTGTGCTCATCTTGAAAAAGTGAGTCTGAATGCCGCAATCCCAAATGGTCAACAAAATTTTTCGAAAAACAATTGAACACATAATATGAAGAGATACTAATTTTTGATTAAGGGCGGTAGTGAAATTTATGAAAAAAATGTTAAGACCTAGTCCCCATACGAGGGCGGTCCCAGAAGAACCCGACGTGACGTTTAGATGGCTGCAGTAGTTTAAAAAAAATTATTTGGTTAAAAGTGGCACCCTTATAAAACATTTTTTTTTTTTGAGCCACCAAAAAGTAAACGATCTCAGTGAATTTGTAAACATGAACAAAATTGGGCAGCGTTGTGTAATTCATTACTTTCAGTTGAAAGGTCTAAGTCCAACCAATATTAGTCTGCTTTTCGTTTACGACTATAAAATAGTTGGTGACAGAGTTAAAACGAGGGCGTACGAACTGCCAAGAGGAACAGCATAGTGGTTGACCAATTGAGGTAGCCATGGCAGAAATGATTAAGAAAATCCCAAAAATGGTATTGGTGAATCATCGGCTGAAGTTGCGTGAGCTAGCTTAAATGATAGTGCTATACATCGCATTTTTACTGAAAATTTGGAGATGAGAAAGCTTTCCACAAGACAGGTGGCGCGTTTGCTCACATTATAAAAAAAACAGCGTCGTGAAGATGTTTCAATAGAGTATTTGACGATGTTTCACTGCAATAAAGGCGGATTTTTGCTTCGATTCATAACCATGGATGAGACATAGTTTCTTCCTTCACACCTGAGATAAAGAAACAGTCAAAACAGTGGACTGAAATAGGACAAAGAAAGCCAAGATAGTTCCATCTACAGGCAAGGTTAATGCGTCTGTTTTTGGGATGCGCGTGGGATAATTTCTATCGATTATAATCGATAAAGTTAATTATCTTCCAAAAAGAAAAACAATCAACGCCGTGTATTATGCTAACTTATTGCAACGTTTAAGGGGGGGGTAAGGTTTTAAAAGCGAAAAACAGGCTTATTTTCATATATTTTTTTGCAGATATAAAAAATAGAAAACTGAATCTAACCACACTGTTCGTAGGCCTGACTTTAGGTGAGTGTGTTAAAGCGCTGACCAAAAAGTGCAAGTACGAGTGTATGTGAAGGTTTAGGGTTCAAACCTCACGGCCGCCCTAAGTAGAAAAAAAATTTTCATATAGAAACAATCTATTCAATTAAAAACATAACAATTATCACAATGTTCAATAAATCGCTGATGAAGGCTGAAATGCCAGAAACCGGTCCGATTAAGAATACAGTGCAGTTATGAATTTTTGAAATATATGCTTTCTTCTTCTTTACCACGCACCATTTAGATATAAAAAATGTTGGATTATTTATTTCATATGCACCTTATAGAATAACATTGGATCTTTGAAAATATTTTGAATTATAAATTTTAATAAATAAGTCCGTGACAGCGATTTTCCGGAGGCACTTCGACAAAAAGTTGTTTTGCGGTGAACATCATAACTCGTTACCGGATCATGTGAAATAAAAAAATCGAAATGCGTTTAAAATGTGACATGTTTCCCGAGGTAAACAGGAAGAGTTTTTTAATTCTTTTTTTATTTTTGGCAGCATTTTGAAGTGAAAGACAAGATTTTTGCTATAAAATTTCGGTGAATTTGTTGTTAAAAAATGGAGAAGAAAATAGAAAATAAAAAAAGCTCTTCGTGGTTACCTGGTGATTTATGTGAATTAAAGTTTTTTAAAAACTGATTTATATACGATATAGCATATGAGGCTGGTCTCTGGAAACGCTGTATCTTCTTTAGTTTTGCTCCAATTTAATTGAAATTTTGACACAATGCAAATGCAGGTCGGGTTATTTTGAGACTGCCCGCATACAATGATCCCTATGAGATCACATAGATCTCGTTTGCGTATGTTTATTACACCGATTAATCGGTGTATCAAAAAACTTAAATATTCCACAATTATTCTCAAATTTGGTTTCTATATGTTTTTGCGTGTCCATTTTTCGATCTAGTCCACATATAAAAATAGGGTTCGATAAGAACTTTTTCATATCGGTAGGCATTAAATTTGTTTTCTATATCCCATTAATTGGTCCAATGACCCTTTCTCTAAACTTCTGGTATAGGGTATCGTATACTCGATCTAGACTGACTAGAATTTGTTTTGTTTAATTTTTTCATTTCTGGTTATAACTTTGTAATTGAATACTCTCAATTTCCGTGTGATATTGTTTTGATTTGAAAGTGTCATTTTTTCAAAACGGCTTTAACATAACAGCCTTGGAGGTTATTTGAAATCACATCCGAAGAAGTTCTTCCTTTGGAATCAATAAAAATATGATTCTTTTAGAATGACTTCACATTTTTTCTGCTGGGTTCAATATTTATGAATAACATTATTATTTTTTTATTTATGTATGTATTGGTATTGATTCTACGTGTAGTAATAACATCAAAAGCTTAACTAATATTTATACGGAAAATGTTAAGGCTTTCACTTTCGCAATAGAATTCTCACTTCTCTTCTGACTCACTCTAATTATAATCGGTATACATATGTATATGTGAAACGTTTGTAATTCAAAACAACGAAACATCTACGAGTATATTAGAATTATACATAAATCAATTCGATTATTAGAAAATACGATCACGATTTTTTAAATAGACATTTATAGTATCAAAAACCTAAGTGACGTTAATGCTTAACAAATACGAGTAATGTTATGCGTGGGCGTGTTAAAGCAATAAATTAGTTTACAAAATAACTCTACCGAATAATCGGTTAATTTTTATGAGAATATTTACTGTTAACATATATTTGGCAGTCTTAAAATTTTTCATTCATTTAAAATTATTCAATTTAAATTAGTGTTTGCCTTAAGAACATAACTATATACGGCCACCTCGTATTCTGTTTCTATAATTTAGTTTTTTTTTTTTAAATAATGACGATTATTTTACAGTCATCATTTTTACCTTAAACATTTTTATGATAAACACAAATTTGTTATAATGAATTTGGCGCTATATATATGGAATATGAAATAAAATTGGATTTTAAATATTTTTTATTGCTATAGTAATAATATCCATATTTTTTTTTAAGACGATTATGTTGAATCTAGACCAAAGTGAAACCATTCATAGAAAAACAAATTTACTTAATTTTATATTTTTATTTTTACCCCTTGTCCAAGTTTACCCCTTGTCCAATTCTAAAAACCTTCCTTATAAGTTAAGTGAAAAAAGAAAAGGTTATAATTTATATGTATATGTGACACTTTTCCACATATAATCTAATATCAACATTCATTCTAAAAACTCTTTTGTCCGTCAAAGTTGAAAAAAAAAACAAATAAGAAAATTATTGACGGTCCAGACCGACTATGCGACACCCTATACCATCGGTTTAAAGAATTGGTCTTAGGTCCAACTAATTGGGTATACAAAATAAGCACAACAGCAAAACTGAGTGAAATTTTCGTTAATTTTTATGCCTGTAGATTTAAAAAGTTCGTATCGGATGCTGTATTTATATGGCAACTAGGTCGAAAAATGAACCAATCCTGACCATATTTGGTAAGGCCACATTTTTTGCAAAAGCATACAAAGGGTTTTTCAATAAGAGCGCTACAAAAGTTTTTTTAAATAAAACAAAAACGGTTTTGGATATCAATGAAATTCTTTATTCCTGTGAAAGTACGTTCGATGCCATTATGTATGGAAATCGATCTCTTTTGCATGGCCACCACGGGCACGCTTGCAGAAGTCCAGACGCTGAACCCAATTTTCGACGGTTTTCAAGCATAAATCGGCCGATACTGCTGCAATTTCACGTTCGATATTCGTACGAAGTTCATCAATCGTCGCTGGCTTGTTGGCATAGACCATAGACTTGACGTAGCCCCACAGGAAATAGTCCAACGGCATCAAATCGCACGACCGAGGCGGTCAATCGACTGGACCATTTCGTGAGATAACACGTTCTCCAAACTTGGTTTCCAATAAATTGATTGTGACATTCGCTGTGTGGCTTGTGGCGCCGTCCTGTTGGAACCACATGTCCTCTAAGTCCATATCATCCAATTGGGGCCAAAAATATTCGGTTATCATTGAACGGTAGCGATTCCCATTCACAGTAACTTGCCGGTCTTGATCATCACGGAAGAAGTACGGCCCAATGACGCAGCCGGCCCATAAACCGCACCAAACCGTAATTTTTTCGGGATGCAATGATGACTCATGGTGTACGTGTGGATTGCTGTCTGACCAATAACGCATATTTTGTTTATTGACGAAGCCATTCAGCCAGAAATGAGCCTCATCGCTGAAGATGATTTTTCGATGAAAATCCGAATCATTTTCAAGTTGTTGCGCAGCCCAATTCACGAACAGTTCTTGCGTGAGTTTGATCTCGTAAGGATGTAGGCCAAGATCTTTTCGCAAAATTCGCCACAATGACGTCACAGAGATGCCCAACGCTTGAGAACGACGTGTGAGAGATACATTTGGGCTTTCTTCAACTGAAGCCTCAGCGGCAGCAATATTCTAGACACTACGGGTACTTCTTTGTCTCACTGGCACGGGAACATTTTGTACTGTGCCTGTGGATTCAAATTTTTCCACTAGACGCTCAATTGTTGATCTGCTAGGACGATTATAACGACCATAAATTGGACGTAGCGCTCTTAACGTTGAGGCCACTGTCTCCGAATTTCGGTAGTAAATTTTAATAATTTCGACTCGTTGTTGGCTCGTATATCTTTCCATCATGAAATGGCAAACCTTACTGAAGAGAAATGTCAAAAGAGCGGCAAGAAATATGGCGTCGTTTGCTGTCCCTGTCTTTCTACTTTTGTAGCGTCCCTGTTGAAAAACCCTTTACAAACCAAATTTGAGAAATATCTGTGTAATATATATATATTCTTTTTTTTTTTAGATTTAAGTGAAGATCGGGAAGCAGCTTTATATGCGGGCTATGACTAAGAATTATCCTATAGGTTTTATTTTTGGACTACTGATAAATGGATGTAATAAACATTAACAAACCCAATTTGACCAAGATCTGTACAATAATATGAATATTACGGCCATTTAAGTCGATCTCACCAATTTCAATAGCGTTCATCCTATGGCTGATAGAAGCTTATATACCAAATTTCATCAAAATATATTCATATTTCCGACCTGTAGTTTGATTACAATGTTGACATGGACGCACAGACAGACGGACACGCAGATAGATAAATAGGCAGACAGACAGGCGGATGAACGGGCAGCACTTATTCGGTTCAGAAAATTATTTTAAATCGATCGGTATAATAAAAGGTGGATATGGGATCTAGCCCCCACACCAGTAACCCCCTATAAGACCAACTAAATTTTTCCAAACTATCATATATATCATATATATATCAATAAAATATGGTGTGTTATACCCACTAATCAGTGGTACAAAAATAAATGCTGGAGGACCATTTTTAGATGTAGTACCCATATACCTGATATGCACTTAAATTTATCAAAAAATAAAAATATTGCATAGATTTTGTTTAAATTTATTTTTTTATAAATGTTTTTGTGAAAAATAAGTGACTTTGCTAAATATGGTTATTACCGTTCCATTTTTTGACCCAGTTACCCATATAAAAATATCATCAGATATCAACTTTTTAATAACTGCATGCCACAAATTAATAACAACTAGCAGATTCCAGCACCCGAAATTCGAGTGCAATTTCTATGCAGCTTTATTTTTCAACTTAGCCAATTCACAAACCAACACTTTTATGGTGTATTATTATTGTGAATGAAGATAACAAACTCATTTACAAACACATTAACAAATTTAATAAAACACACATAGCATATGTATAATTTTATGTATGTGTTAGTAAAAACTTTAAATGCAATTTACTCAAAATAAAGAAAAAAATTTTAAAATCTGTAAATGTGGTGAACAGCAAAAAATAAATACTTTTTAAATAATATACGTTTGGTCAACATTGGGATAAAACTGTAGAACAAAACATCGGTAACAAAAAATCGCCTAGCCTATTAATATTATGGATACCATTAAAATTTGGTTTATGCTTATTTTCTATTTCAAGTTTTTTATACATCAACACTCAGCGGAAGTGCACTGCGTTGATATCAGCAAAATATGTTATGACTAGGAGGAAGGAGGAAGTAGTACTTGCGGATATTTGACTTAAATTTATCTATATTGTAAGTGCCAGGAAAGACGTCCGCAGGAAGTTTATACCACATATGGCTTGTGCGGCTAATAAACAAACTTTCGCGGTTTTGCGTTGTGAGATCCACTGGAAAATAGACTGCAAATGGTTGAAATCTTCTAAATGAGCGGTTAGTGGAAAGAAAAACACGGGCTCTATGGATGAGTTCACTTAGATATCCCCATTATGATATCTATTGTACAGTGTAACACAACCAACAATCAGACGGTTCTGTGTCAATAGAGTTGGTTACCCTACTGTCATTGATGACCACCTTTGCAAAAGGTCGGGAAGCTTCAAAATAGACCGCAAATCCCCTGCCCATATATGGGAGTCGTATTCCATTTTTGATCGGATATAGGTGATAAAAAAAGTAAAGAAATCAGATGGGGTGAATTGGTTCTAACACCGATTTAGGAAACCTAAGCACTTGAAAACCTCTTTTGACAATTTAAAAAATGTGTCCAACGGACATGCCACTGAACTTTCATGCCCAGAACATCAAGAGCGTCTGATTCCTCACTATCTACATCACCCACGAATACAGACGACATTGATGACTCCATGGCCCGTCTAATGGCCAATAAACAACTTTGGGTCTTACGAGCATTAAAATCGATCCTTTTTACTCGACCCCAATCAGAGATTGTCAAAAGGTCTTGATTGAGTGTTTCATTCATATATTGCCTCGTGGCTAAAATCTCCGTAAGCCTTGGCCTTGGCCTTGCTGTCATCTGCAAAAGACTAAATCGGACTGGAAATTTGACATAGAAGGTCTTTAAGAACAAGTAAGAATATTATATTTTTATCATATTTCGTATATAAGCTTCTATCTGCCATAGGACGACCGCTTTTGAAAGTGTTGAAAAATCGGTGCATGTTGAGACCTAGTTCCCATATAAATAACCTGTATGAGATCGACTTAAACTGCCATAAGATGCAAATTATCATGTAGTGCACGGTCAAATTGGGTTTGCGTGTATTTATTATATCTATTAATCAGTAGTCTAAAAATAAACTCTATAGGACAATTCCTAGTCATAGCTCCATATAAAGCTGCTTTCCGATCTTCACTTAAACCTATCAAAAAGAAAAATATTCCACAGATTTTACTCGAATTTGGTTTGTTTATGTTTTTGCAAACAAGAAGTGACTACCAAATATAGTCAGGATCAGATATGAATTTTTTCAAATCTGCTGGCAAAAAAATACTAAAAATTCCATTTATGCTTATTTTGTATACCCAATTAGTTGGACCTAAGACCAATTCTCTAAAGGCATGGTATAGGATATCGCATAGTCGTTCTAAGCCGACCATAAATTTCTTACTTGTTTATTTATATTTAAAATGTATCATTTAAGCTTAACTAAATATATCGAATTTCTAGGTATGTAAAAGGAGGCACAAAAAATTTTACGATCCCAAAATAAAATGTATAAATTAAAGTTTGGATTTTTGCGTATAACAATTCAAAGTAAATAAATATTAAAGTAGGTGGAGGGCGACCTCACGACGCCCTACAACAGGAGTTTCGGGCAATGGCCAGATCATACTGGTTGACGTCACTTAAGGTCATTAAAAATAAGCATAAACCAAATTTGTGAATGAGTTTGTCATGTGTTTGTTTTGTGAAGATATTTTTTTATTTGCTACCTGCAGTTATTTGCTGGATACAAGATTGAAAGGACATAGCTAAGTCGGCTCAAACGTGAAGGTTAAGCTTATAGTGCCCCGCTGTAGCATTTACAAAACATAAACAAATATGTAAATATTCACTAAACGAAAAATTTATAACAAGAATATGAACGAGTACCTTAAAGAAATACATACGAGTACTTAAATTGTTAATGGTTTTTTTTAACGGAAGTCTAAATCTTCTTTCGCATTATTTTTTTTTTTTAAGAAAACAACAAAATTTCGATTTGTGTGGTTGATTCCAACTCTATGTAGAGGAAAGAAAAATAAAAAGCAAACGCCAACAGACCCATAAAAATTATTTTTTTTTTCCAAATCTACCCACATGCGCTATATGAGCTGAGTAGATCGTCACTTTATCATAAAATGTTGTAAAATCACGAATGTTTTACAAAAAAAAAAAAAAACACTTTTAATACTCAAAGTAAAAAATAACTTGAAAAAAATAAACCATACACGCACGCACAAACACTCACGTAAAATGCTAAAAGAATTAATGAATGAAAAATACTATGTTTTTTGCATTTCATTCATAAAATCAGCATAAACCAGAATATATATGTATATATTTTTTAGTATTTAAATGTCTGTGCATGGGCAAATTTGTAAAAAAAAAAAAAAAAAAAAAAAAAAACGAAAAAAAGATAACAAATGATATAGAGGCCGAGTTAAAAATGTGTAAGCAAATAACATATACGTCCAAGTTGAAGTGTATAATTTGGTACACTTATATCCAATTATATACAACGTTATACTCTACTGTCAACAGTATATGCCATCCCTAAAATATGTGGTTTTTCACTAATAGTTTCCGTTAAAAAGTCATACAAATATTATACTCTATACCACTATGTGGTCAGGGTATAATGACTTTGTGCTGATGTTTGTAACTACCAAAAATATTTTACCTAGACCCACCTTTTATTATACCGATCGACTCAGAATCACTTTCTGAGTCGATTTAGCGATGTCCGTCCGTCCGTCTATGTGTAAACCTTGTACTTAAACTACATGTCGCAAATTGAACATGTTTTCATGAAATTTGATAAGTAAGCTTCTATTGGCCCAAGCACGAACTCTATTGAAATTAGTCAAAATCGGTTCATGTTCAGACCTAGTCCCCATACAAATGACCCCTATGAGATCGACTTAATAAATTGCCATAATATCAAAATGATCATATAGATCTCGGTCAAATTGGGTTTGTGTATGTTTATTACATCCATTTATCAGTAGTCCAAGAATGCACCATATAGGACAATTCTTAGTCATAGCCCCCATATGAAACTAATTCCCGATCCTTACTTAAAGCAATCAAAAAACAAAAATATTCCACAAATTTTTCTCGAATTTGGTTTGTATATGTTTTGCAAAGAATAAGTGACCTTACCAAATATGGCCTGGATCGGTCCATTTTTCGGCCTAGTCCCCATATAAATATAGCTTCCGATGGGAACTTTTTCATATCCGAAGGCAAAAAAAAATAATAAAAATGCCACTCAAACTTGGTTTATGTTTATTTTCTATATCCAATTAGTTGGGCCTAAGAGATAGAGTCTTTAAACGCATGGTATAGGGTATCGTATAGTCGATTCGGACCCACTATAATTTTCTTAATTGTTACAGATGGAGTTTTGCATTAATTATTATATGCAATAGAAGCATTTGTTTATTTTTTTAACAGGTAAACAGAAAATAGAGACATTGGTGAAAAGAAGTTCTTTTTGGAGATTTCTTTATTGGCTAGAGGATTAGCGTGGGCTTTTTACAAAACGACAGGTAGTGGCAGGTATATAATTTTTAATTTTGTGCCTGATAGGAAGTATTAATAATTGGAAAAAACGGCCGAATTGTTACGTCGCACTATGCAATATGCAATGATATTTTTAAATTTCGGAATAACTGCCGCAATCAAATCAAGAATTACTTGATTTGATTACTTGACTTAATTACTTATATGTTTTATTGAACTGACTGAAATTAAACCTAAGAATTTCAAGACGAAAATTTTTTTATTGATTGAGCTGATACCTATTTTTCTTTCTATTTTTTTTTTTTTTTATTTTAAATAGCATATTTCAGTATGCTAAGGTTGAAAAAATAAACATTGCAGAGACTTTTATTTTCTGTTTAAAAATATTTTTACGAACATAGAATAAAAACAAGTAAGGAAATTATAGTCGGTTTAGACCGACTATACGATACCCTATACCATGGGTTAGAGACCCTATCTCTTCGGTTTAACTAATTGGATATAGAAAATAAGCATAAACCAAGTTGAGTGGCATTGTTATTAATGTTTTTGCCTGCAGATAAGAAAAAGTTCATATCAGAAAAATCTGTGCAATATTTTTGTTTTTTGAAAGATTTAAGTGAAGATCGGGAAGCAGCTCTATATGGGGCCTATGACTAAGAATTGTCGTATAGGGATTATTTTTGGACTACTAATTAATGAATATAATAAACACATACAAACCCAATTTGACTGAGATCTATATGATAATTTGGATCTTATGGCAATTTATGTCGATTTCATAGGGGTCATTTGTGTGGGGACTAGGTCTGAACACGGACCGAATTTCACCAATTTCAAAAACGTTCTTCCTATGGCCGATAAAAGCTTACATACCGAATTTCGTCAAAATATATTTATATTTTCGACCTATAGTTTGATTAGAAGGTTTACATGGACACACGGACGGACGGATGGACGGACGGACGCGCGGACAGACGGACGGACATCGCTAAATCGACTCAGAAAGTGATTCTGAGTCGATCGGTATAATAAAAGATGGGTCTAGGTCAAATATTTTTGGTAGTTATACCCAAACCACATAGTGGTATAGGGTATGAAATCCCTATTTCTCCAATCTTGAACCTTTAATTTTAGCTACATTTGCCTACAATTGGAAACAACTACCAATACATTATCTAATAAACAGCTTTTACATTTTAAATCAATTTCAAGTGCCCCTAGGTGCCCCATTTTAATTAGTTGCATTTATAATGCTATTAACATCAGGGGTCGAATCGTCGCAATCGAAATTATGTTTTTATTTTCCAAAATAAACAAGTAAGAAAATTATAGTCGGTCTAGACCGACTATACGATACCCTATACCATGCGTTTAGAAACCCTATCTCTTAGGCCCAACTAACTGGACATTTAAAATAAGCTAAAACCAAATTTGAGTGGGATTTTTATTAATTTTTTTAGCTGCAGATATGAAAAAGTTCATATCGGATGCTATATCTATAAAGGGACTAGGTCCAAAAATGGACCGATCCTGATCATGTTTGGTAAAGTCTCTTGTATTTTCCAAAAACATATACAAACAAAATTTGAGAAGAATCAGTGCAATATTTTTGTTTTTTAATAGATTTAAGTGAAGATCGGGAAGCAGCTCTATATGGGGTCAAAGGGATCATTTTTGGACTACTCATTAGTGGATGTAATGAACGCATACAAACCAAATTTGAGTAAGATCTATATGACAATTTGGATCTTATTGCAATTTATGTCGATTTCATATGGGTAATTTGTATGGGGGCTAGGTCTGAACATGGACCGATTCTCACCAATTTCAATAGCGTTCATCCCATGGCCGATAAAGGCTTATATACCAAATTTCGTCAAAATATATTCATATTTGCGACCTGCAGTTTGATTACAAGCTTTACATGGACACACAGACGGACGGACGGACGGACGGACGGACGGACATTGTTAAATCAACTCAGAAAGTGATTCTGATTCGATCGGTATAATTAAAGATGGGTCTAGGTCAAATATTTTTGGTTGTTACAAACAGCAGCACAAAGTCATTATACCCAAACCACATAGTGGTATAGGGTATAAATACTAAGAGTCATTTTAATTTGTCACAGCTAACGAGTTATGGTCCATAGTTAATAGTTAACATAAAATGAGGTCTGACGAATGTCCGTCTTGTTTAAATACTAAACCAAAATATGGAATTTCCATTGATTTTACTCGATATCGAATGCCACGATTTGTCCCCTGTATTTTTGAACTGCTCGGATTGACGCAACATTTTGAAGGTAGTGGTTGGGTCAATGTATATCATTTATATGATATTATATACGATGTTATATATTTACTTTGTATGGGCAGTGCCACGCTCACAGCTCCGATCACGCCCTTTTTTGGGCGAATACTCGCATTGATACTACAGTACTACATATATATGTTAATAAAATAAGTCCAGAATATTATTATTTAGAATTATTAAAATATTATCAACAAGTTTTATCAAAATCCTTGCACAAATACATATTTTTTCGATATTTTGTTTAAAAAAAATGTAAATCTCCTTAAATTTAACTTTTGACCTTAAAAGGCACAATTTATACTGCTTCAATTTAACCTTAATTTACAAGATTGAGAACTTATATCAAGTGGTATAATATTTTGACAAAAGATATTGGAAGTATGAAAACACGAATAATATGTAGCCTAACAGTTGAAAAAGTATGAGAATCACATTTTTCTTCATATCCGCTGAAATAAAAAAGCTGCCCTCGCTAAATTTAGAACAGGATACCTACAATATTTGGCATTTTTAATCACATATATTTTGTTAATAAGACCTTAAAGTCCAATCGTTTATTTCGGTAAATTTTTTAAACAAAATTTTTGAAAAAGTAAAATTGGAGATTTTGAAATAATGCTAAAAACTACGTATCATTTTGCCATTAATTTAGAATGGCATAACAATAGACGATATGCAAAATTCTTTACGTGAGATCATTTTGGGATTAGGAGAATGCAGAAATGTTGTTGTTGTAAATTATTTCAATGTCTTTAAAAATGTAAGCTCGTTTTTCTTAATCAAGTGGTCTGCGGCGCATTTATTGCCTGGGGAACTTGATATAACTTGGCTGCCTTTAAACCGATAATAGATTTTGTTGTTTTGTTACAAAGAAAATTTATTCTAAATAAAGGGTTATTAATTAATTTAATTGAAACGCAATTATTAATATCCAAATTTTTGTGAACAAGTAAGAAAATTATAGTCGGTCTAGACCGTCTATACGATACCCTATACCATGCGTTTAGAAACCCTATCTCTTAGGCCCAATTAACTGGACATAGAAAATAAGTAAAAACCAAATTTGAGTGGGATTTTTATTAATTTTTTTGGCTGCAGATATTAAAAAGTTCATATCGGATGCTATATCTATATAGGGACTAGGTCCAAAAATGGATCGATCCTGATCATGTTTGGTAAAGTCTCTTGTATTTTGCAAAAATATATACAAACAAAATTTGAGAAGAATCAGTGCAATATTTTTGTTTTTAATAGATTTAAGTGAAGATCGGGAAGCAGCTCTATATGGGGTCAAAGGGATCATTTTTGGACTACTCATTAATGGATGTAATGAACGCATACAAACCCAATTTGAGTAAGATCTATATGACAATTTGGATCTTATGGCAATTTATGTCGATTTCATATGGGTAATTTGTATGGGGGCTAGGTCTGAACATGAACCTATTCTCACCAATTTCAATAGCGTTCATCCCATGGCCGATAAAAGCTTATATACCAAATTTCATTAAAATATATTCATATTTGCGACCTGCAGTTTGATTACAAGGTTTACATGGACACACAGACGGACGGACGGACGGACGGACATTGTTAAATCAACTCAGAAAGTGATTCTAATTCGATCGGTATAATTAAAGATGGGTCTAGGTCAAATATTTTTGGTTGTTACAAACAGCAGCACAAAGTCATTATACCCAAACCACATAGTGGCACACCTCAAAATTCGACCAAAAAATTTTTTTTCGTACAAACCGCTGTCACCCTAATGTACATGTACATAGTTTTAGAACTCTTGCTGTCGTACTACTCCAGATATTATATGTTAATATTAGATGTTAAAAATTAACTTTTTATGGGAGGTGCCACGCCCACTTGAAAAATCTAAAAAATATAGCCTATTGTTCCCTCCGGATAGGCAGTTACCTTCTGTAAAAATTTCAAGACGACCGATCCAGTGGTGAAGCCTCCTATAAACCACAAACAAACAAACATTTTTATACCCTATACCACTATGTGGTTTGGGTATAATGACTTTGTGCTGCTGTTTGTAACTACCAAAAATATTTGACCTGGACCCATCTTTTATTATACCGATCGACTCAGAATCACTTTTGGAGTCGATTTAGCAATGTCTGTCCGTTCGTCCGTACGTCTGTGTGTCCATGTAAGCTTGTAATCAACCTACAGGTCGCAAATATGAATATATTTTGATGAAAATTTGTATATAAGCTTTCATCTGCCATAGGATGAACGCTATTGAAATTGGTGAAATTCGGTCCATGTTCAGACGTAGCCCCCATACAAATGACCCCTATGAAACCGACGTGAAGTGCCATACGATCCAAATTATAATATATATCTCAGTCAAATTGGGTTTGTGTGTGTTTATTATATCCATTAATCAGTAGTCCAAAAATAATCCCTATAGGACAATTCTTAGTCATAGGTCCCATATAAGCTGCTTCCCGATCTTCACTTAAATCTATCAAAAAACAAAAATATTGCACAGATTTTTCTCAAATTTGGTTTGTTTATATTTTGTCAACATATAAGTGACTTTACCAAATATGGTCACGATCGGTATATTGTTCGACCTAGTCCCCATATAAATATAGCACCCGATATGAACTTTTTCATATTTGCAGCAAAAAAATTAATAACAATGCCACTCAAATTTGGTTTATTCTTATTTTCGATATCGAATTAGTTGGACCGAAGATATAGAGTCTCTAAACCATGGTATAGGGTATCACATGGTCGGTCTAGACCGACTATAATTTTCTTACTTGTTATATTTGTTTTTTTAATCTCAATTATCTTATGTTCTACTATAAAAATAAAACTACGTCAGTCATTAAACTATTATATTTTTTCAAAAAACCTTTTTTCCTCACCTCCATACAAAACCCCCAATGGGCGTCATAACTAGACATAAAACGTGAAAGTAAAAAAATTAAAATATTTGATTGAATTAAATAAAAGTATGGTAAAAACTGCGGATATTCAAATTGAAACTCGTCACCATATTATTTCCCTATACAAAATTGGGGAAAATAATCAAGCTGTTGCAAAGGAGCTCGCGTTGAATCGAGGAAAATATTGTGAAAAATTCAAAAAGGATGGCAAAACTGCGACAAAAACGAAGCGGTCGACCCAGAGTAACAACAAAACGTGCGGATCATGTAATAATAACGACAAGTAAATGAAAGCATCATCTAACAGCTCCAGAAATAGCCGGCTACATAAACAGCAGCCTTATAACAGCTGGAATCGAAATAAAAAAACCTCATCTTCGCCCAAAGATTAGAGTGGGGTAAAAAATATGAAAAACTAACTTCCAACGATTGGTGCACAGTTCTCCGGTCCGATGAATCGAACTTTGAAGTGTTCGGCACCAAGAGACGAGTTTATGTGAGGCGTTCAGCTAAAGAAAGTGCGTTGGATGAATGACTAGTGCGAACAGTCACGGGGGAGGTTTCGTAATGGTTTAGGGTTGCTTTGCTCTCGAAAATGTTGGTGAGTTATTTAGAATCGAAGGAATACTCGATAAAACCCAGTACCATGATCACTAGATTAAGAATTGTTGGTAGGAAATTCATATTTCAGCAAGATAATGGCCCACAACATACAGCAAAAATTTGTGATCAGTATTTAGAGATCCAGGAATCAGCTGGAACCTGTATGTCGTGAAATTATACTTAATAGAGATGGTCACATTGATTAATATAAAATTTAAGAATAGAATGTAGTTTCAAAAATATTTATCTAAGTAGTAAAAGTAAATAATAAAGAACATATTTTATTTAAATTTGAAGATTTTTCGTTGAAAAATAAAGAGATATTGAAATTTTAAATTTAAGGAGGAGGGGTGGCAGAAACTTTTGGACGGTAGTGTATATCAAATTTCATAAAACAAAAACAGATGTGTAAAATATTCGATCATCTTTGCCCAGCCCAAACCCATTTTTTATCTTCTAAAGCAAATAAATCCAGGAACATGTTATCTGTTAAGTTGCAGTAACTCAGACTTCATCAAGGAATTGATTTTTGGTATTTCCCTAAACTACCATCTTCATTTTCTAAAGGAATATGTGTTAGGTACAGAATTCTCAGGGAATTTTTTTTTTTGCTTTGCTTTTTATGAATAAGTACATTTTCATTCAAAAGTATATTTTTTAAATACCATTTTATTTAAATGTACTTTTTCTTATTTATTTATTTATTTATTTATTTATTTATTTATTTATTTATTTATTTATTTATTTATTTATTTATTTATTTATTTATTTATTTATTTATTTATTTATTTATTTATTTACTTATTTACTTATTTATTTATTTATTTACTTATATATTTACATATCTATTTCCATATTATATTTATAATAAATTATTAGCATAATGTTATGGAAAAAGCTCAAAGCTTATTGAGGTTTTTAGTTTAAATATGATTATAGAGGTTGCAATTTTTACAGAAGAAGCCAATATTGTTGAAAGTAACATAGTAATTTTGAACTTATTAATATGGCGGCAACTCGTAGAAAGGTGATCGGTGTTTATCGGGGATGAATCCACAGAATGGACTCTGTTTTTGAGAAGTTCCTGTCAATTCTGTACGTGGGTTAGAAATTTAATTGTGTTCACATTATTTTGATTTGATCATTTCTTGGTAGTATGTTGTTATCCATTGTCTTATTGAGTTCTTAGGTTTATTTTTCCTGTACTAGTCTGTGGTCATGTTCATATTATTATATTATTTTTTTGTTTAGAATTTATTTTTTAAGAAATTTTTAATATAGTCAGTTGATAGATTTGGTGTGGTTGGTCTCATTACCTATTATTCCCGATTCATCTGGAATCCAAATTCAGTTGCCTTTCAATAATTATTTGTCTTATCATTGTTAGGTGTAACTGGCTATTGTTAACGTTTCCTATAGCGTGAATCACAGCGAGAGGGTCAGCAAAATTACCTTTGAGGTTTTAATATATTTAACTCATTCGTAGATTGCTATCATTTCGTATCTTTATCTACTATACTGAAGCTAGTGCCTTTGTCTGATCTAAATCCTTTTTATTAAAATGTAATTTTTTAAACTAACAAGTATCTTTCTATTAAAAAATAAGCTTTTATTTAAAAAGTACATGTGATTTAAAAAGTACCCTTTATTTAAGAAATCTCTTTTTACATAAAAAATACCTTTTACTTAAAAAACACCTTTTACTTAAAAAATACCTTTTATTTAAAAAGTACCTTTTATTTAAAAAGTAACTTTTACAAATACAAAATACTTTTTATTTCAAAAGTACGTTTATTTAAAAAGTACTTTTTCTTTAAAAAGTACGTTTATTTAAAAAATACCTTTTATTTTAAATGTATCTCTTTTTTTAAAAAGTACCTTTTTATCAAATAATACCTTTCGTTTAAAAAGTGCCTTTTCTTTAAAAAGTACTTTTTATTTAAAAGGTACATTTAATTTAAAAAGTACCTTTTATGTAAAAAGTAAATTTTATGTTAAAGGTATTTTTTGGTTAAAATGTACCTTATATTTAATGTACCTTTTATTTTGTTTTTTTAAACTGCTTTTTATTATAAATGCCCCATTTTAAATTAGCTTCTGTTTAAAAAGTACTTTTTTGAAAGAGTCTTTTATTTAAAAGTTCTCTTTCATTTAAAAAGTATAGATTTTATTAAAAAGTACCTGTTTATTAAAAAGTAAATTTTTATTAAAAAGTTCCTTTTTATTATCAAGTAACTTTTGATTAAAAAATACATTTTCTTTAAAAAGAACCTTTCATTTGAAAAGTATTTTTAATGTTTTATTTTTAATGTATTATTGTATTATTTATTTTTTATTTTGAATTTTTAAATTTTTAAATTTTTAATGTGTCTTTCGTATTAAAAAGTACCTTTCTATTAAAATGTACCTTTTTATTAAAAAGTAAATTATTATTAAAAAGTATATTTTTATTAAAAAGTGCCTTTCATGTAAAAAGTACTTTTTATTTAAAAAATACCTTTTATTTCAAAAGTACCTTATATTTCAAAAGTGTCTAGACTGTATTATATTGGACTGAGTACGCCTAGGTCATACCAGAGATACACATGGACATTTATTTAATAACAATACAATCCCCGACGCTATTGGTCTCTACCACGTTTTCTTATAATTTGTGAAACGAATAATAAAAAAAAGTATATTTTATTTAAAAAGTACTTTTTATTTAAAAAGTTAATTATTAAAATTTACCTTTTTAAAGTACCTTTTATTTAAAAATACCTTTTACTTAAAAAGTTGTTTTTATTTAAAAAGTACATTTTTTAAAGTCTCTTAAAAAGTACCTTTTTATTTAAAAATACCTTTTTATTAGGAAATACCTTTTATTAAAAGTACCTTTTTATTAAAAATCACCTTTTTATTAAAAATCATCTTTTTAGAAAAAAACCTTTTTATTAAAACCTTTTTAAAAACCTTTTTAAAAAGTGCCGATATTGAAAAAGTGTTTTGTAATTAATAAGTAACATTTTTTTTAATTATGTTTTTATCAATAACTAGCTATTATTAAAAAAGTAAATTGCTATTAAAAAAGTAACTTTTTATTGAAAAATTGCTTCTTACCAAAAAAGTAAAGTTTTATTTAAAAAGTACTTTCTATAAAAAAATTGCTTTTTATCAAAAAAAAAAAAAAAAAATTTAATGATAAAATCAAATCTTAATAAAAAAGTACTTTTAAATTAATAAGTGTCTTTAATCTGAAAAATCATTTTAAATTTTGGACTTATGGTGTTACGAATTCCACAATCGGAAATGATAATTGAATTCTGGATATTCTTAGAACAGGAATTATTAATAATAAACTTCTTCAACTTTAATGTCTCTTTTTGATATACAAAAATAATATCAAAATTTTAAATATTTTTTTATGTAGAAAAATATTCCGTCTCTAAAAATATTTTACAGATTCTAAGAAAAGTATCCTATGCAGATATTGGCAGATTTCTAATAATATTTTTTATGTTTTCTGATTATAAGAAAGTTTTCTCAATTTTTTTATTAAACAATAAAGAAACAAAATATTTTGTAATCCTTGTGCTTAAGGCTAGAAGAGGTAGTGTGTTCTCTGTGGAATGAAGCTTATTATATTCTTCTTCTTCTTATTTACAAAATTTTTCACCCCACAAAGTGACACGCACACTCACTCTATCATTGTGAAGGAAGCTTGGCTTAAGAAATTGTTTAAACTTACCGTTAAAGAAAAAACTCCAATAAAATTAAAAAATAAATTGCTAATGCTTATAACGTTTATAGAATAGAATTTATTTGAACATAATTATGATAAGTAATAAACTTTTCATATCACACTGCACTATAATAATATTAAAGAGTTGTCTAAAGTGGCGCCATAGATTAAATCACTTTTTTTACACACCAAACATTTGAAAAAAAAAATTTTTATGAGACACACATACAAAATTTCAAACCGCAAAAATTGCAACTGTTGTTGTAGATAAAGTTAATATCCCATTATTTGTATTTTTTTGATACAGTATTTTTTTTGCCGACTTTAAAGGTAGACGACGACGCGTTATATATAGACAGACAAAAGTATAAACAGAGACCAAAATGGACAAATCAAATAGCTGGTAATTGTTTTACAAAATAAAGTTTTCATCAAATTAAAGTAGCGCAGCAGTAACGAAAACAACAACAATACAACCCATATCTTATTGTGATTCACTCGGCGACTACAGTAGCAAACAAAGAAGATGGAGTCGCGAAAAAATCTATTTTTCAAAACTAAATGTTTTTTTTTTTTTAATCCAAAATTAAAACAAAAATAATAACTAAAATTCGTTTTTTACGCATTTACTGAAATTTTTATTTTTTAATTATATTTTTCGTTAAATTCGTTAAATAAGATTTGGAAAAAATTCTTGAATATTTTTATAGGAAATTCTAAAAAATGTCTTTATATTTTCACGTGGTCGAAGAGATTTGTTTCACAAAAAAAAATTATCTTATATTTTTCACACTTTTTTTACATTGCTTTGATAATTAAAAAGAGCCGCGCCACGATGTTATCCATTGGATTCACAAACTCAAACTGAGTGAATATCGTAAAAAGCTGGAGAATTTAAGAGCCGTTGATCACTGAGTATTGTTTTGTTTGTTTTGTTGGTGGCTCCCCATTTACGGTCTTGTGATCGTTTATTTGAAAAAAAAAAACGATGTTAAACGATTACTGAAACAGTGGGACTAATAAAACAAAATCTGGAAAAATAATATTCTTATGAATAATTTGTGAGAGAATTTTTCATTATTCAAAGTTTCTTTTGTTGCTTGAAAAATTTATTAAGAAATGGAATATTGGATGACAAATACTATCATAACTTTTAAATTTTGCAAACAGGTTAAATTGTTAAATGTTCATTTTTATCTTTCCTAATACATGAACTAGAAACATATAATATATGCCAAGTAAGATTCTCCAATGACCTTAAAGATTTTGCATGGAATCTAGGAGATTTAAAATCTAGTTGTAACATAAAAAATCACAATAACTTTTAAACGAAATAAACAGTTTTAATCACTCTTTGGTATATTCGCTATTTAGGGATAACAAATTTGTTAGAAAATATATATTTAAAAAAATAGACTAAGGAAAAAAGTATTTTTTTAGTGATGACAAACCAGTGGAAACTTTTAACTTCTGTACCAGTCTTAATTAAAACAATAAAAAAAAAAGATGGTATGAAAAAAATGTATAAAAACTTAACCATTATTTAAATATTTATAGTTTCTGGCATTTTCTTTCAACTGCTATTTTAACACAATAGTAAGAATCAATTTTTGTGAAGAGTTAAAAACCAGAATAATAGATGATATTTCTGGTGGTATTAAGCAAAAGAAAATTTGTGAGAAATATTCTATAAATAAATCCATAATTTCAAAGATTATCAAGAAATATCGTGAAAGAGTAATGGTGGCGTCTCAATATTACGGAGCAGGTCCAGTAAAACGCGTCATAGGAAGAGAGTTTAAAAAATGTCAAAAAATTGTACCTAAGAAGTCAGTCTGAAACTAAAAATATGTGCTCGAACTATTTCCCGATGAACAATTGAGGCTGAGCTTGATTGCTGTCATCCTGTCACGAAATCTCAAAGAGTTGGTTAATTCAGAGTTGCAAAAATTTCTTTGGATATCCTCAGCAATTTATTTGAGTCTATATCCCAGCGTTTTCAAGCAGTACTAAAAAATAATGGATACCCAACAAATTATTGAAACCCAAAATAGTGGTCAAGTTTTCAATTATTGTACAGTAAATGTCTCCAATGTGTTGTCATAAAAATTAACCCCCGTATTCATAATGAAAAGTTAGCTGCTGCTTACATGTCGCGCTCAACGAGGTTCTTACTAGTCAACCGATTAGCCTTAGTTTTTAGTTAGCACGTAGTTTATTCATAATCAATTTTTTGTTGTCATCTAATAGCTTTAAAAACAACTCTGAAATTTGTAATGCCATCATATTTTTTGCATTAATGCCACCTGATATAGTGAAAATCAACTCTGTGTACATATCAATTTGTGTGATTTCACTCCTTCATTTTTTAAAATTAATATTTACAAGTGTTAAGTTTACGACAAAATTATTTTAATTTGAAAATTATGTAAAAAAAAATGTTTAAAAGATCCGCAAAGAAAAAAATATTTATTTGCACTTAAAAATAATTTATATATTTTGTTTTGCTTAGTTTGACACACATCAGCTGTTTTAACATACTTAGTGTTTGAAAGGTTGTTGATCTGAGTTTAGCAAACGCAGCAGCAAGTGTATTATAAATAATACTCATGCTAGATACTGCATAACTTTTCATTATAAATACGGCCGTAATACTTTTTTTATTTTTTTCTGAACCTAAGCTATTTTTTGAAGGGACCGAAATAGAAGCAAATGTCGGAAAACTGATTCAAGTATACCATATTCATCCTTATGAACTAGTCTATGATAAAATATATTATTCTTTAAAATTTTTATTCTTATTTTTTCGAGCAAAAATAACAATTATTTTTTTATTTTTAATTTTTTCTAGCGAAAATAACAGTTATTTTTTGATTTTTATTTTTTTGAGCAAATATGACAGTTATTTTTTTAATTTTTATTTTTACGAGCAAAAATAAAAGTTATTTTTTATTTTAATTTTTTCAAACCAATATCAATGCTAATATAAAGTATATTTTAAACTTCAGAATTTAGTTTTACTAACATTAGTGCTTACAAATTTTCCACTGACAAATTGTACCGCACCTCTCCTAGAAGCAATTTAACGGTTGAAAAGGATCTCTGTTTTTCTATATAGTTATCAATTTCATAAAAAGCTTTGCGAACATTGTTATTAATTATTATGCCGTCATCGTAATTATCAGAGGAAAAGTTTAAAATTTCCATTTTCCGCAAACCACTCTTTAGTAAAGAACATGATTTTGAACACTACTTTCATGTACTAAAAAATAGTTCAACCAAAACTTATAGAAGTCACCTAACAGCAACTGACTCTTTTGCAGTTTTAACGTTAATACATTTACAGGTGCTAGAACTGAGACAAAGTTTTCGATTGATACCCATTCATGAACGTTGAGTTGATCAGATGATGGTAACTTACTTATGCAAAACTCCTTTAACTCCAAAACAATACCAACTTTTATTTTTGCTCGAAAAAATAAAAATCAGAAAATAACTGTTATTTTTGTTTGAAAAAATAAAAACCAAAAAATAACTGTTATTTTTGCTTGAAAAAAAAACTTATTTTTGCTCGAAAAAATAAAAATAAAAAAAATAACTTATTTTTGGCCGAAAAAATAAAAATCAAAAAAAAGCTGTTATTTTTGCTCAAAAAAATAAAAATAAAAAAACTGTCATTTTTGCTCGAAAAAATATAAAAATAACTGTTATCATCTGACTTTTATGAAAAAAAAATTACTGTTACGGTCCATGGTTTTTTGTTAATAATTTTTCTTTTTTAAATAAATAAAACATACACATTTTTAAATTAAAAAAAGAGTTTTTATTTTTATGATCCAGTTTTTTGGTATTGACCGTTAAACTATCCCAAAATATATTTTATTAAAAGCTTCCATTGTACTGTCACCCACTGCAGAAGTCAGTCCACTTCAGATTATAAGTGTGCTTTGGTTGGCGACTTACTTTTTGATCTTCATCACTCTTTTTGCAGGAGCCCAATATCTTTCTATTGGCCTTAGTTCTGACCCGTTTCTTTGTACCATTCAACATTCGATTTACTATAATAACATGAATCAAGATCAGTCTAAAAAAAACGTTTTTTTTCCTTCTTTTCATCACTTAAATGCTGCAATAAGTTAGCATAATATTCGCCGTATATTGTTTTTCCTTTTTGAAGATAATCAATAAAATTTATTCCACGTGCATCCCAACAAACGGACGCCGTAACCTTTGCATGCAGATGGAACTGCCTTCGTCTTCTTTGGACACGATTCTCCCATTTCAGTCTACTGTTTTGAATGTTCCTTTGTCTCAGGTGTGAAGTGGTGGACCCATGTCTCATCCATGGTTACAAATCGATGCAAAAACTCGGTTTTATTTTGCGGTGAAACATCGTCAACCACTCTATCGAAACATCTTCACGACGCTGTTTATGTTCTAATGTGACCAAACACGGCACCCATCTCCAAATTTCGGTCCATATACGCTGTATAGCACTTTTCACCTAGCTCACGCACCTTAAAGAGAAAGGTAAAATGGTTGATTCAAATTTGCGAATAGTAAATAATATAATGAAACTTTTGATATATCCACCAAAATGTTGGAATTGAAATCTGAAAAAAGTAGCTTTGGAGGTACTTTTTCCGATTTAGATTCAGTGTCAATGTTGGACGATTATTTGCAACCACTAAGATTCAAAGAAAAGAACTTATCAATAAATTCTGCCGTTACTTTAATAAAGAATATGAGTACCAAAAAATCAGTCAAAATATGTGCGTGCAGAGATGTCAAATTCAGGTATTAAAATTGCAACTCCATTCTCAACCACTTTAAAAAATTAAAATTGGTGCCTTCATTTCGATGGAAAACAAATGGAAAAATAGGAAATTCATATAGTTGTGCTTAAAAATGAAACACGAGATATAATGTTAGCCGTATTAGTTCTTGACATTGGGAAACCGTTAACTATTTTTGATGGTATCAAAGAACTCTAGAAAAATTTGATTTGTGGAGGATCATAAAAATTTTAATTTATGATACTACCCGGGTCATACTGGACTAAAAATGGAATTGTGACGTTACTACAAAATTATTTCAAATTCATGTCCTTGCCACCGCTGCAATGGACGAATCTTCAGACGGAAAAGCTACCTCTCCTAAAATTGCATACGAGTTTGTGCCAGAATTGATTAACAATAGTGCCCAATTAAAGCAAGAATATCAACAAAATACGGAGCGATTAAACGTAATCAACACAAAGTTGCATGATGACTGCAGTACTAGTATGAATTAGGAAAATCTTTTGGAATGAACAAAAAAAAATAAACTTATAAACATAAATATCAAATGTATTTCGCCGCTTAGCGGCAATGCTGACAATGAATTAAAAAAAATTCGTGAATTTATTTCTGAACATTTTTTTCGAGTCTTTACAACAATCACTATCCAATTTTACACTTGCTTAACAAAACATTGGATGAGAGAGGATCATTAATTGCCGAAAACCCAGCAACATTTGCGCGGAACTCGAAATTTAAATAGGTCAAAATATTTTGTACTACACATGCAAAACACCACGCACTTTAAATCTTAAGTTCATTTTGTTTGCTATAGATAATTTTTAATTAAGTACCTTGACATTGTACATATGTAAATATATTACATTTTAAATATTAATAAAATGTATGAACATTTAATTTAAAAAAAAAAAACTTTTTTTTTTATGGGTTTAAAAAAAAAAAGAGGTTTATGCGGAAGGTTTTTGCTTCGGGATGGCTCAAGTAAAGTGATTTCAGTATCATTTTAAATAAATTTTATTTAAATTGCAATTTCATTTGTTAATAAAGTATTTGTAGAAGTTTTAAGCAAATGTGTGTAAAAGTTTAAAAAAGTTAAATAGAATTTGAACTTTTGCCTAGAGTTCATATTATCACCAGTATTTTCTACAAAATAAATGATTACTAGCACATTTTTTCCATAACATCCCACTGTACAATGATTTTGTTTTGATATCTTTGATATAAAGTTGTTTTGGCGCTTCTTAAGTTTACTCATACAACTCATCAGCACACATGCTCATACATAAAATACACAAAATAAATGCCGGTAAATTATGTTGTATTCAACTGAAAACTCTCTGAAAAATAACAACAACAACAAAAAAAATCAATGTAACCACAATTGATCATTTTACCGAAAGAAAAAAAACTCGATTCATTCATAATTTTTCTATTAACAAGCATTGAGTCCATTGAAAATATTCACTCATTCTCTTTGAGTTTCAATATTGTACTTCGTATTAACTATAGAATTTCATTTCTGTTTCGAAAAACGTGCTGAAAGTTTTTCTTTTTTTTTATACCCTATACCACTCTGTGGTTAGGGTATATTGATTTTGTGTTGATGTTTGTAACTACAAAAAAATATTTGACCTAGACCCAACTTTTAAAAATACTAATCGACTTAGAATCACTTGTTGAGTTCATTTAACGATGTCCGTCCGTCCGTTCGTCCGTCTCTATGTCTGCCTGTTTATCTATTAGTGCGTTTCGCCAAAAATGTTTTTTTTTATTTTTACAACTCTGAAAGTGGAATATGAATTCTTACAGTCCAAAAGATTTTTAAGAATATTTTAAGTACTTTTGTAGGTCGATACGGTGCCCATTTATTCATTTATTTTTCTCTCTTACTTTTTTGCCACAAAACAAAACAAATTAATGCTGCAGTAAATATTATTACCTATAGGTGACCTTTGATGAACTTGAAATTAATAATTCAATATTTCTCAATTTCAAATCTCAATAACTCGAGATATAGGGAATATTTGTGCTTAAAATTAAATCCGATAGACATCCAAAATATCGTTCATTTGAAAGCAATCTGTTTCCTATCACTTTAGGAGAAATATTAAAAAAATAATGTCAAATAAAATAAAACTTAATCATTTTCCCCTAAAAATTAGATCTACATATATCAAAACATGCAACTTTCATGATGGGGTTCAAATGGAAGGTATCGTGAAGATCTATATACGAACAAATATTACCAATTTCTCGAGTAATTAGGGTTTGAACTAAAAAAATTAAATTTTACTTTTAAGTTCATCAAAGTTATTTATCTATTTTTTTTTTTTGTGGGTGACAATACATCGGAAACTTTTACAAAATTCTGAATTTCCCAATTTAGTTTTTTCATATCGTTATTTCGCGGTAAATCCTAAAAGTATGATTTTTTTGTGAAACCACTCTTTGGTGTATTATCTTTCGAAAGAAAACAAGTTATACAAAAAATAAATAAACGAAAAAAAAAATATTTTTTAGTTGTGCCAAAACAATGGAAACTTTTAAGGTTTTGTGCCAGAGTTGATCAAATCCATAAAAATAGATGATAGCATGAAAGAAAGTGTATAAAATCGTAATAGTTATTTAAATATTTATAGTTTCTGATAGTTTCTTTCAACTGTTTTTTAAACACAGTTGTATTTTTCAATTCCAATAAAATAATGGCAAGTATATTGACAATACTGAAAAGTTAAAACCCAGAATAATAAAAGATTTTACTGCTGGTATTAAACAAAAGAAAATTGGTGAAAAATGTTCTATGAATAAATCCACAATTTCAAAAAATATCAAGAAATATCGTGAAAGAGGTACTGTGACGTCTCAATATTTAGACACAGGGCCCGTAAAACGAGTCAAAGACAGAATAATTTAATAGAAAGAGT
The DNA here is from genome assembly GCA_963682025.1 of Cordilura impudica. Classification (NCBI taxonomy): domain Eukaryota; kingdom Metazoa; phylum Arthropoda; class Insecta; order Diptera; family Scathophagidae; genus Cordilura; species Cordilura impudica. The sequence goes on from OY821520.1 coordinate 85,128,656, forward strand.
GTTTAAAAATATCTAAAACTGCTACCAAAAAGTCATTACTAATCTGAAACTAAAAATATATGCTCGAACTGTTTCCCGATGAGCAATTGTGGCTCATTTTGGTTGTTAACGTCCTGCGGGACCACTGATATTGGAGAAAATTCCTCTGGCCAGCATAAATTTTGCTAAAGAATACATGAACTGGTCAAGAACGGAATTGGAATACTGTTCTCTTTTCTGATGCACCCAAATTTATTTTAAGACACCATGATGGAAGAACGTTTGTACGACACTCAAATAAAACTATTAAGTTTGGCGGTAGCTATATAATGGTATGGGGTTGCTTTTTGGGTCAAGGAATGGATCCAATTCATGTTGTAAAAGATACTCTAACAAGAATTGGTTACATGCATTTTGGGCATTTTTAGAGTAAAAATTAGAGTAAATTCTTACTAATTTTTTTTATAATGAGGACATTATTGATCATCGATTTTATTTGATTAAATTTTTTGTAGTCGATTGTAATCGATACTATATTGTAGTTTTATAAATAATATTTTGTATAGAAAAATTCGAATTTTTTAAATTCAATTCAAAGTCTTTCATACAAATTTCAAGCGTATCGATACGTTTTTTATAAAATGTATTAATTCAAGAAAGGTTTTTTGGGTCAAAAAATTTAAGTACAATAAAAAGTTTATTTTCGAAAATTGATTACAATAATACCCTAAACTAGAGTTAACTTTGAAATTTCAATTAATTAGGAAATAATAAGCAGCTTGTCAGTGGAAGAATCTACTGAAAGTGATGAAAACTTTAGAGAAAGTTCTTTTGAGTTAGTTTCGAAGAAGCACTAAAAAATGCCTGCTATATTAGTCCGTTTATACAAAATGAACTAATAAATATAATTGGGGAAGCCGTTGAAACGACTGACATTAGTGGAACAAGAGAGTTAACTTTGTGCAATCGTTTTAACTCTTTTTTATCTTGCAACTAAGTTAACTCATTAAAATTGACTTCAAATAACTCGTTTTCATAAAATTCAATTCTGAAATAATTATAACTAGCAGATTCCAGCCCTCGAAATTCGAGTGCAATTCCTAGGTAACTTTATTTTTCAACTTGGCCAATTCACAAACCAACATTTTTTTGGTTTATTGTTATTGTGAATGAAGATAACAAACTCATTAACAAACACATTAACAAATTTAATAAATACACACATAACATATGTATAATTTTATGTATGTGTTAATAGCAACTTTAAATGCAACTTACTCAAAATAAAGGAAAAAATTTAAAAATCTGTAAATTTGAAAAACGGATAAAAAGAAATACCTTTCAAATTATGTACGTTTGGTCAAAATCGGTAGAACAAAACATCGGTCACAAAAAATCGCTTAGCCTATTAATATTATAGAAATTTATTATAGAAATTTCATATTATAGAAATTTATTATTTTATTATAGAAAATTTTACCCATTTGTTTACTATTAGTTCATTTCGTTGTAACGGGTGATTTTTTAAGAGCTTGATAACTTTTTTTTAAAAAAAAACGCATAAAATTTGCAAAATCTCATCGGTTCTTTATTTGAAACGTTAGATTGGTCCATGACATTTACTTTTTGAAGATAATTTCATTTAAATGTTGACCGCGGCTGCGTCTTAGGTGGTCCATTCGGAAAGTCCAATTTTGGGCAACTTTTTCGAGCATTTCGGCCGGAATAGCCCGAATTTCTTCGGAAATGTTGTCTTCCAAAGCTGGAATAGTTGCTGGCTTATTTCTGTAGACTTTAGACTTGACGTAGCCCCACAAAAAATAGTCTAAAGGCGTCAAATCGCATGATCTTGGTGGCCAACTTACCGGTCCATTTCTTGAGATGAATTGTTCTCCGAAGTTTTCCCTCAAAATGGCCATAGAATCGCGAGCTGTGTGGCATGTAGCGCCATCTTGTTGAAACCACATGTCAACCAAGTTCAGTTCTTCCATTTTTGGCAACAAAAAGTTTGTTAGCATCGAACGATAGCGATCGCCATTCACCGTAACGTTGCGTCCAACAGCATCTTTGAAAAAATACGGTCCAATGATTCCACCAGCGTACAAACCACACCAAACAGTGCATTTTTCGGGATGCATGGGCAGTTCTTGAACGGCTTCTGGTTGCTCTTCACTCCAAATACGGCAATTTTGCTTATTTACGAAGCCATTCAACCAGAAATGAGCCTCATCGCTGAACAAAATTTGTCGATAAAAAAGCGGATTTTCTGCCAACTTTTCTAGGGCCCATTCACTGAAAATTAGACGTTGTGGCAGATCGTTCGGCTTCAGTTCTTGCACGAGCTGTATTTTATACGGTTTTACACCAAGATCTTTGCGTAAAATCTTCCATGTGGTCGAATAACACAAACCCAATTGCTGCGAACGGCGACGAATCGACATTTCACGGTCTTCAGTAACACTCTCAGAAACAGACGCAATATTCTCTTCTGTACGCACTGTACGCATTCGTGTGGTTGGTTTAATGTCCAATAAAGTAAACTGAGTGCGAAACTTGGTCACAATCGCATTAATTGTTTGCTCACTTGGTCGATTATGTAGACCATAAATCGGACGTAAAGCGCGAAACACATTTCGAACCGAACACTGATTTTGGTAATAAAATTCAATGATTTGCAAGCGTTGCTCGTTAGTAAGTCTATTCATGATGAAATGTCAAAGCATACTGAGCATCTTTCTCTTTGACACCATGTCTGAAATCCCACGTGATCTGTCAAATACTAATGCATGAAAATCCTAACCTCAAAAAAATCACCCGTTATGTAACTAGATTGGAAATTACCAATGTAATAAATGAAAAAAAAAAAAGATATTTTCTTGTTTTTTGACTGTCGTTAAAAATACACTTAATACAGGTTTTCGGGATGGTTATAATTTTTATTGACAGAACTTGAAAAGTTGTATCAAGAGGTTTCTAAAACCAGCCCTGAACTACCCGGAAGAGTAGGAACGCAAAAGTATCGCTCAGATATAAAAACAGAGAGCGCGACAGTATTTATTCCATATTTAGACGAAATAATTTCTAGTCTAAAAGATAGATTTAGATGTCAGGAAAATATTATAAAATCTCTATATAACGTAGTTCCTATCAACGTTATAAACTTCTCATGCAATGATTTCGAAAATCTCATAATTTTTTACAGAAAGAAGAAAGAAGCTTTTTTACGTTAAGAAGGACTAAAGGCCTAGATAGCCACACGTTATTAAAATGTATCCGTACCGTACATGTAACGCTGGCATTTAGTGCAATTATAGAACGTAAAAAAGGAACCAGCATGTTGCTATGTAAAATTAATCAAACTTTATCAGCTGTCACGTACAAACGTATGTAGCACAAATTTATTTTCGATAACTGCTCTAAATGATTTTCGTGTAACAGAAAAAACAGCAGACACGTTTGGTTACGGTTACGTGTGGCTAACTAGGCCTTAAAACATATCTTCGTAATACCATGAGCGTGGAAAGGCTTTCTTCGCTAGCATTAATATCAATATATATTGGTAGAAAGTAATAATTGATAAAATTATTGAAATATTTTTAGCTTCAAATGGGAAATTAGATTTTTAAATAGTTCTCGTATGTACATTGGTCTCATAAATAAACAACCTGTTTCTGAAAAAACACACAAAATTTTCTTTTAACAATAAAACGTAGAGAAGTCACAAACAATGTATTCGGCTTTCTACCGAAAAATTAATATTCGCTATTGGGTTTAAACCAAAAATTACTCATACGGCAACACATAAAGCAACGCTGCTTATTATCTTACTTCAATTATTCCAATTGGAAATAGTAGCTCCGACTTGGTGGTTGAAAACAATTTTTAAAAATATCTTCAGGACAACTATAATATTCGTGACATCTCTAAAAATAAGTTTTTTATTTTATTCATAAAGAAGACTTCAACAATAAATTCTTAAATAATTTAACTGTGAAATAATATACAAATCCTTTTTTAATGTAAATATATTTCGAAAAACAAAAATAAAAAAATTGGTAGGCCCCCCGAATCGAATTCCTGCATGCGTCCCTCTCCCCATATAATATTCAAATCGATATAAACGTTAAATTCTTTGCTTGCAAAAAAAAACATGACAACAATCTCCTTTAAATTTGGTTAATGTTTATTTTTTATGGCCATTATTATACATTTATAAGTATATATATATAAGTATATATACGATCATTTTCCGAAACTCGTGTTATAGGGTATCTGTTAATCGGTCTAGACCGGCTATACGAATATCTTACTTGTTCATATCTACCAAACATACAAAACAAACATTAGTGTTCTTGTTGCTTCGTTATTTTCCTTTTTTTTCTTTTTTTTTAATCAAAATTAATGTCAATTTATATTATATAGTCTGACACTGGCGCTAACATTTGTGTTCATGTTTAGTAGATGTTGCTGTAGTACATGTTTATATTCAATTAATTTCTTCCTTTGTGTTTTGTTATTTTTATCTTTCATTTTTTTTTCTATTTTAACAACTTCATAGCGCCACTTTAATTGTCTCATTTTATGAACATTGTTGTTTGCAAAGATTCGAATTTTTAAAATTTTATGATCACAAACTATTACTGAGTGGAAAAGTATATGTATATTTATTTTGTGTTATTGACGGTAATATTCTTTAGTTCGAAATTTGTTGTGGTTTTCTAAATGTGAATTGGTTTTTCTTAGAAAATCGTTGCGTAGCTGTAAGTATATAAAGTCTTTAGATAGTATTTTTTGGACATAAAGTATAAGCAGAGATGGGTTTTAATGTTGCGTTCTTTCCATTAATCAAACTTAGGGATGGATTCTTAACAATCACACTTGGAAATGGATTTCATGTATATTATTAGATAACCGATAAATAACCTATATAATCATGGATTTAAGAGACTATATAAAAATTTTTTGAATTTGGATGAATAAAAGTAAATTTTTCAAATCGTTGGATTCGGGATTTTAAAAATTTAGCTCTGGGATTTAATTTTAAATTTAACAAGTAAGAGTGTTAAATTCGCTGTGCCGAATCTTTGATACCCTCCACCACGGTTTGAGTCTTGATAATAAATGTAAATGAAAAAGTAAACAATTTGTTAAACTTAATACCAAATTATTTCAGCAAATTCTTTGGGTTGGTTTTCGTCTTTTCATCGTGGTTGCTGATCGGCATGCATTTAGGTTATAAATATCATTTGACGTTTTCTAAAATTAATTCATTGAATTTAAATTAATGTTTTCTGTGGTGTAATTCTGTAAATTTCAACGATCCGACAATCGCAAAATATATCGACAGCTATTGTTGTTTGCACTAAGGATTAAGTGATTCACTAAGTACGTACATCTTAACGACAGTCGACAAATCTATTTTTCTATTTATTTAAATTGTAAACGAGTGGCATCTCTGTGAAAATAAGCGAAAAACGCGAAGAAGAATAGAAAAAAATAAATTACTTCGTGTTTGACAGGATGATTTTATGTTTATGTTTAATATCTTTATTTTTTTACTAATATTTCTGTGTATTTATTTGAAAATGAAATAATGAATTGAATATGCTATTTAATTTTTTTATTTATATAAAAAAGTTTTTTAATTAAAGCAAAATATTTTCACTATTTTATGATTTTTATTTATGTACAGGGTGCGGCTAAAGTAACTATATGATTTGTTTTTTAAATAACTATTGAATGGAATGAAAAAAACAAAAAAATTTATGATAAAAAGAAAGTTTATTTTATGTTATTTTTTTACATTAATTATGAAAAATAATATCAGTTAAATGAGAACCGTTTTCTCTAACGCAAAAATGTGCTCTTTTTATGGCATTTTCCATAACTTTGTTGAGTGTTTCTTGTGGTATACGATCAATTTCTTCTTGAATGTTGTCCTTTAGTTGCTGCAAGGTTTGGGGCTTATTCACATAAACTTTGTCTTTGAGATAGCCCCACAAGAAAAAATCCGGTGCAGTCAAATCTGGCAAATGCGCTTCGTCGGTCATCATTAAATTTGACAAAAAATTTTCATTTTGATCAACGAGATTTAAAACTGCTCTAGTATATTCCAAGCGCAATACAAAGTCCTCAGGATTTAGTTTTTGGACTACTTGGATTTTGTAAGGGAAGAGGTGCAAATCGTGTTTTAAAATTCGCCGAAAAGTGCGGTCAGAAAGCTGCAACTGGGAAGATCGTCTTCTCGTTGATCTCTGCGGATTTTCTTCGACGCTCTGTCGCACAGCATCAATATTTTCGGCCGATCTGCCAGTTCGAGGTCTGCCCGTACGTCTTGAATCTCCGACAGTCCCATATTCAGCAAAATTATTCACCAACGAACGAATGGTTGGACCCGTTGGAGCAGTTCTTACACCATAAAATCTTCTGTATGCACGTTGAGTATTAATTATCGAACGATGATTTTCAATGAATAGAAAAACAATCTGTATAGCGTTCCATTTTTAAATATTCTCCCAAGTTTAATTTCTGAAATAGGAAAAAAGAAAAAGTTAAATACTCGCAAGCAAAGAAGTTACAATTGTTTTACATCATATAGTAACTTTAGCCGCACCCTGTATGACGACATTTCAACCTAAAAATTTAAGTTTTTATTGATTGAATAAACAACACAAAAATGGTTGTCGTTTAGATAACAACAACAGCTGACTTTAACAATAGCGAATATCGTTTAAAAATTTTACTGATAATTTTGCAATTTTCTTTTTTTAACGATGCGACTATCGTTAAAAGAAGTTACTGAATCGCGATACTGAAAAGCTATTAATTTCTCCTGAATGTCAATATTTTTTTTAAATGTAAAAATTCTTTTAATGTAAACATAGGTATTTGGTGTTTTTTTTTTTTGGAATTTCAATTTGTGTTTAACGAATAAAATTTATATATTAAAGATGCAATTGATGTCTTCTAAATATAAAATTATAATTTCAATTAATTGTAATTTATAATTGGAAATTTTTAATTCCAGTTTTTAGAATTATTATTTTCTTAAATTTGAATGGAAAATTTAAAAAGTGCAATTTTGTATTTATGTGTATAATAATGCTTTAGTAATTATAAACAATTTTTAAAAATTAGATGTAATCGCAATCAGATATTTTGTAGGTAAAGCAGAATAATAATTCTATATAATTATGTAGAATTGTTTTGAAAGCAAAAAACTCATTGATGAACTCGGTAACTCTATTTTGTAAAGACAACAAAAAGTTAATATGCCAAACTTATGTTCATATTTGTAAAAGAATAATGAAAAAACGTATGAAATAAAACACCAGCCCGTGTATACTCTTAACATTGTTCTGTATGATATCTAGTTGAAAATATTGACATTCATGTTAATTAGAACAAACAAAAATTGTGGCGCCATCTACTGTGGCATAGTCACGCTGAGCAAAATGAAGTGACACTCTGTTAATGCAAAATAACTGTATTTTCCTCACAACAAAATATTGCAGAATTTTATGTAAATAAAATAATATACCGACTTATTTCTAACATGCACTTGTTATGGATATACAATATACAATATATATATGTATATTATTTGTATTATTTAATATGTTTATATAAATTTATAAATAAATTTATACATAAAATTTTTTTTGCTATATTTACATTATTTTTTTTTTTTTATTAACAACTAGGTATTTTAGCATTATTTGCTTAAGATGTTGGTGAATTTTTACTCCCTTTATATTAACTCGTAGTGTCTGCTTGTCAAAAAAATTTTGGATCGATTTTAACCAATTTCCCGTGAGCCATTCGGTCTGAAATTTTGCAGGCAGGCTCGTGGTAATAACAGAAATGATCTAACAAATTTTTAGAGTGATGCCAAAACAATGGAAACTTTTAAATTTTTCTACCAGAGTTAATAAAAAATGTACAAAGGATTAGTTTTTATTATATTATTACCACAACGACCACAAAAACAACAAGTCCAGCTATGACAACAACACAACATTTAGAATAACAACAAGAACAGTATAGAATCATCATATTTTTCATTTTTTTTTTTACTTTTTCAGAGATTTCCCTGGACCTGTTCCACCGATTTTAATGATTTTTAAAATAGAAATCTTCCCATGAATTTGGTGAATCATTCTCACTAAAAATGATCACTGTAGCTGCACTATCCAGGGCGTGATCGTGACAAGAACAACATAGAAAATTATATTTTTTCAAGACTTTTTTTAGTTCTTCATTCAAATCTCGGGCCCTAATCGATTGATTTGGACGATTTTAAATAGCAAACTTTTCAGGATATTAATGAATCATTTTCTATGTCAACGAGCACCCTAACTGCCCGATTGATGCCGTCATCGTGATTCCACAGACGGACAGACGGACAGACGGACATCACTATATCAACTCCGGTTGTTATAAGGATCACAAATATATATATTTTATGGCGTCCAAAATTTTTTTTTCTAATTATTACAAACGGAATGACAAACTTATATACCCTCTGCACACTGGAGTGGAGGGTATAAAAATTATATATTTTGGTTAAAACAAAATTAAAAATATTTTTTTTTAATTTACATATATTCCATAGTTTAGAAAAGAAAAAAAAAAAGAAAATGTTCAGTGATCGATTCACGCAACTTATAGGCAACTTCGTGATTTTTATTTCAAAATTGTTTCAGCGATTAGGTTAATTTTTGGCTGAATGGATTTTTTAATAAACAAAACTGCCGTGAGACTACAACAGACCTTACAGACTCCATTATATCCAGAAATGGCACCGTTTGGAACCGTTTGGTTTACACGCTGGTGGCATCATCGGACCTCAAAAGTGAAGGCGGAGCTCGCGTTTCGGTCAATATATGGATGACATTGATCTGGGCGAGATGTGGTTTCAACAGGATGGAGCTAAGTGCCTACGGCGACCCCAATCATTGATTTATTTATATAAAAAATTTGCGATAAGTTGATTTCGAGCAATGGTCCTGTCAGTTGTCCTCCAAGGTCATGCTATATGACACCTCTCGATTATTTCCTGCGGGGCTACGTGAAGTCACTGATAAACCAGCAACACTTGACGCCTAGGAGGCCAACATTGTTCGTGTTACTCTTGTATATTGTTATATATGTGATTGTGTTATACTTTTTGGTTGTTGAATTAGTTGTTATACTTCGATATTGATATATTAGTAATAGTGTTATACTTGTGGGTTGGTTGCATTATATAATATATGTTATATTGTGAAATTTTAAACGTTGTTATACTTGAGGGTTGTTGAATTAGCTGCAATAATCTTTGAACCAATATATTCATACCTCACACCGTTTTTGTCTTACTCTGATTTTGTGATTGTATTGTGAAATAGATTTTTACCCCCTGAGCGTATAGATGTTTACACATCAAAAATATCTTACGTTTCACCTGATAAACTTATTCATTTTACACCCTAACTACCACTCACTCTGTGGTCATGAGTATAATGAGTTTCTGGCTGATGTCGGTAACTACTAAAATTACTTGACCTAGACCCACTTTTTATTATGCCGATTGGCTCAGGATTACCTTCTGATTCGTTTAGCGATGCCCGTCTGTCTGTCTGTCCGTCCGTCTGTCTGTGTGTCCTACATGGACCCTATTATCAAATTACAGGTCGCATATATAAATATATTTTGACGAAATTTGGCGTATAGGACCGACAAATCTGGTCTGCGTGTGTGTATTACACCCATTAATCAGTAGCTCAAAAATGGACGCTGTAGGACCATTCTTAGTCATAGCCTCCATATAAAGCTTTTTCTCGGTCTTAAATAAAATCTATCAATAAACAAAAATATTACAAAGATTTTTCTTAATTTGGGTTTATACTATGAGTGACCAAAACTACATTTTTGACGACTTGAACGGTCAATGCCGAAAAATTCAATTATAAAATTAATTTTTTTTTATTATTAGTTAGAAATTGTATCTTTTATTTATTTAAAAAGGAAAAATATAAACATAAAATAACTAAACTTTAGCTATTTAAAATGTATTTCAATAGAGAACACACCAAAAAGTGATTTCGCAAAAAAAATCATAATTTTAAGACAATGTAAAATTATTAAAAAACAAAATTGTAAAATTTTAAATTTTGTAAATGTTTATAATGTATTGTCACCGACTTTATATATTTTCGTGAAAAAGAAGTGACTTTACCTTAGATGGCCCTGATTGGTCCTAGTCCCCGTATAAAAATATTTATTTATTTATTCAACAATCTCAAAGTCAATTAATGCCAATCGATTACAGTATATTTGACAGATTTCATTTCTTATTAATATAAAAATTATAAACGAAACTTATATACACGAATATGGGTTACATCTCCCCAGATAAGTGGCAACCAATAATAAAAAAATATATATACTTTACAATACAAATTTAAAGTAGCGACTGTTTCATTTATTCTTAATCAAGACATAGAACAGGTGATAAGGCAAAGTTCAAATTAATCCAAAGAGCAAATTTTTAAAACATGATACGAAAAGTTTCTTCGGTCGTATGGTAGAATTGAGTTCCATAATCTTGTTACTCGTACTACAAACGATTTTTGAATAAAAAGTGTATGAAAACGTGGGATTAATAAACAATGCGTCCTGGTTGAATGTGAAAAAAACAAATCTTGACCCTAGATAGGCTGATGATGATGGTTTATATACCTTACAACATAGTAATAGCAACTTAATGTTAACAAAATCATTAAAACTGCAATCCAAAAAATCGTAAACATATTCCGAAATATGGTTCCGAACTCGTATGAAATAGCATGTGATATGAACTTTTTTATATTAGCAGGTAACACATTTGGTTTATGCTTATTTTCTATATTCACTTAGTTGGTATTGGGTAACGTATGGTCGTATAACCGACTATATTTTAAGTACTTGTTTCCCCTGCAGAAGACCTACGAGAAGCATCTGTCACAGTCGACGTTTGTCAGAAATATCTAATATCTACGCCTATCCCTCCGGGAAGGAATAGATACATTTCTTTATCTACATAAAATTTCAAAACATCTATAACGTCTTTGACAGAATGGACAGGGATTTTGACTTCTTGTATAGCGTTATTTAATTTATTTTCTGTAGAATTTTTTTCCCGAAACATATTGTAGTCGGATGGGCTATCAATGATTTTTTTTAATAAATAAATATACAGCTTTATTTTTAAAGCAAGTAATTCCGAGATTAAAAAAATATAATAAAATTCCGGGTTTTTAGTATTTTTTAATCGGGATGGGTATTGTCAGCCCTTATACTCAACTGCTATTTAGACTGTTGAAAGACATTAATGATTTTGAGTCATATGAACTGATTTCTAACAGATTCCTGATATAGGGATAATCCCTCAACAGTAATACGATAGACTTCTTCAAAGTTAAAACATTATTTTTATACTATCCTAAATACCTCTAAGAGTCTTATGATTCGGAGTTATTATTATTATTATATATATATATATATACTTTATATACCAAGACTAAGTTCAAAAATAAAGTTGCAATTTCTTCAGAATTATACTTTAAGATAAAAATTATTTGCACTAACAGTTATTACAATTTACGCTTATAAAGATACATATTAACAAAATTTTTAATATTATATTACTTCATATAAATGAAAGCATTCACAGAAACATTGCCCAAAGTCTCTATTAAAAGTGTTACTTACTTTCAATCTTGAGATCCAGTAATCGGTCCTAGAACAAATTGATTTTATTATTAGATTATGGTTCAAGGTCATCAATAATTGTCAAACAGAGCATTTTATTTATTTTAACCCTTAATAATGTCCTCTTTATTTTATGACAACTCTAAAAAAAACAATCTTAATTCTACGAACTCCTTTTGTAGCAACCAATTTTATAAATCTATAAATAATGCAGCAAACCAATGACCTTAAAGATCATGTCCTATTTGCAACCATCAGGCAATGTTAGCAAGTAAAAAAGAAAGACGGCCTAAGCCAACTTTGGGATACCCTATACGATAAGTTTCGGAAAATGGTCTTAGGTCTAACCATATTGGTGGTGGTCATTAATTGACATAAAAATAAGCATGAAGCAAATTAAGTGAGATTGACTTGGAATCGTTTTCCCTGAAAATATGGTATAGTTTACATAGTCTATGATTGTTATATGGAGACTATGTACATAAATTTTCCGATCGAGACCGTATTAAGAAAAATCCAGATAAGATCCGAAAACTTTCACAAAACAAATTTTAAATTTTCACAAGTTCATGTATGTATAGTATACATACATTATATATGAACACACAAACGGTCGGACAGACATCGTTAAATCGACTCAAGAAATGATTCTAAGTCAATCGATAAAACTTATCATATCATACAAATGCTACCGGTGCTGCTGCTAAAGCTGTTAATGTTTATGTTGCAACCAGAAAATAAAACATAAAAACAACCAGAGTGCCAACAACAATGTAATGAATCGTATCATTAGCGTAGTTGTCGTTATTTTTGTTGTTGTATGCCAGAGTTTCTCAAATGAAATTTATTAAAGAAGGTGGGAGCTTTATTTCTAAATGAAAGCATGTTCGGTAATTTGAACTTTAGTCGTTTTGTAAACGACTTAACTATAAATATCTTTGATTAAAACTTTAGTCGTAGATCTATTAATTGCTCCGTTAATTTATCTACAACTTTTTTCAAATACGTTTTTGTATTAAGGTTTCAGCCAACTCTTTAAAAAAAAAACTACAATTAAGATTCAATAAGTCTTTGAGACGAGTTTAAGCTAAAAATGTTTACCTTCTGTAAAAAAAAAAACTATGGCCCTTATTATGATTTGCATTCGATCTTCGCTGGCTATCGAACATCGACTATCGAATGTCAAATTCGTATTATGAGCTGGCAGCACGGTCGAAAATTTCGTTGTACAACGAATTTTCAATCGAACGCAATTTTGCTTTCGATGCTGGATGACAGTTTATAAATCTAATTGAAAATATAAGTTGTAAATTATTTTAATTTCATGAGATTGATCTGCCTTGTGTGCATTGCCGCAGCAGTTCATCTGTAGCAGACAGCAATAGTGCCAGCTGATAAATACGTACTATTGTGAATAATCCAATAGAGTGAAATTCACAATAGCGCTATTTTATCGAATGTGCGCCATAATACCAAATGAAAATTCGTTCGATCAGTTAATTCGACCACAATCGAAAATCGAAAGTTGCTCATAATAGGCACCTATAATTTTTATTCGAATTTTTAAGTGGAAATTGCATAGACGGATATGGCTACTCATTACCAGAATTATGAGCACCTGATTTGCATTTACATTGGAAATTTTTAAAAAATTTGCCAATCCTGTTTTTTTAATAATTTCGCGGTAAATCCTAAAATTAAGTATGATTTTGCAAAAGATGACATATTTGTTCCAAAAAATACAATTTAAAATAAAAATAGATAAACATAGAAAAAATTTATTTTTTTAGTGATGCCAAAATAATGGAAACTTTTAAACTACTGTACCAGAGTTGATTAAAACAATAAAAAAAATAAAATGATGTGAAAGTAAATGTATAAAATCTTAACCGTTATTTAAATATTTACAGTTTCTGACGTTTTCCTTCAACTGTTTTTTAAACACAATTGTATTTTTCTATGTTTTAATCTTATAATTAATGTATATAAAATAATGGCAAGAATAAAATTTTGTGAAGAGTTAATCATCAGAATAATAGATAATGTTACTGCTGGTCTTAAGCAAAAGCATATTTGTGAGATACATTCTATGAATAAATCCATAATTTCACAAAATATCAAAAAATATCGTGAAGGAGGTACGGTGACGATTCGACTAAATCCTAAAATCAACATTTAGGCGCAGTCCCAGTAAAACGAGTCAAAGGCAGGATAGTTTAATAGCAAAAGAGTTTAAAAATAATCAACACTGGTACCAAAGAGATCATTAACAATCTGAAACTAAAAATATATTTTCGAACTGTTTCCCGACGAGTCTGAGTCTGATTGTTTTGGTCCACTGATATCAGAGAAAACCACTGATATCAGAGAAAAGTCTACTGGCTCCCATAAATTAACCTAAGGAACACATGAACTGTCAATGACGGAATTGGAATACTGTTCTCTTTTCAGATGAGTGCAAGCAATGATGGAAGAATGTTTGTCCGTGGATCAAAGGGAAAAGCACTAGACCCAAAATATTCAAATAAAACTCTTAAGTTTGGCGGTGGCAATATAATAGTATGAGGTTGCTTTTCGGGTCAGGAATGCGTCCAATTCATGTAGAGATACTCTACCTGGGATTGAATGGTGGCAAATTCTAAATGACCTAATGTATCCATACGCGGGAGAAAATATGCCCCTGGTTTAGAAATTCCAACATGACGGTGACCCAAAACACACCTCCAAAGTTGTAACCGAATGGCTACAATCTAATGCAGCTAGTGTTTTGGAATTGCCAGCCCAATCAACTGATCTCATTACCATAGAAAATCGATGGTAGATTGTAGGTCGATAAATACGGACACTAAATTACACAAAAAAGACAGATCTCATAGAGGCAGTTAATTCAGAGTGGCAAAAAAATGCAATGGATACCATCTACAATTTAATAGACTCCATGCCTCGGCGTTGTGAAGTAACATTAATATTTAATGGATAGCCAACAAAATATTGAAGCCAAAAATAGAAACCCTTGTTTTGTCAATAGCTTAAATTAATAGATTTAAGTTTTGTTATTTTTTTCTGAAGTTAAGCTTTTCATGTTAATAGTTTTTTTTTCTTTTTAAATAAATAAAACATACAAATTTTTTCATTAATAAAAGATTTTTTATAATTATTGAAAAGAAAAAGTACAACAACTTGAACTCTTTATATATACCAACTTATATATATTTTTTTAAGAATGTAAGTATTATTTTAACGAAATAAAGAATTGAATTGAATTGAATTGAATTGATTTGAATTGAATTGAATTGAATTGAATTGAATTGAATTGAATTGAATTGAATTGAATTGAATTGAATTGAATTGAATTGAATTGAATTGAATTGAATTGAATTGAATTGAATTGAATTGAATTGAATTGAATTGAATTGAATTGAATTGAATTGAATTGAATTGAATTGAATTGAATTGAATTGAATTGAATTGAATTGAATTGAATTGAATTGAATTGAATTGAATTGAATTGAATTGAATTGAATTGAATTGAATTGAATTGAATTGAATTGAATTGAATTGAATTGAATTGAATTGAATTGAATTGAATTGAATTGAATTGAATTGAATTGAATTGAATTGAATTGAATTGAATTGAATTGAATTGAATTGAATTGAATTGAATTGAATTGAATTGAATTGAATTGAATTGAATTGAATTGAATTGAATTGAATTGAATTGAATTGAATTGAATTGAATTGAATTGAATTGAATTGAATTGAATTGAATTGAATTGAATTGAATTGAATTGAATTGAATTGAATTGAATTGAATTGAATTGAATTGAATTGAATTGAATTGAATTGAATTGAATTGAATTGAATTGAATTGAATTGAATTGAATTGAATTGAATTGAATTGAATTGAATTGAATTGAATTGAATTGAATTGAATTGAATTGAATTGAATTGAATTGAATTGAATTGAATTGAATTGAATTGAATTGAATTGAATTGAATTGAATTGAATTGAATTGAATTGAATTGAATTGAATTGAATTGAATTGAATTGAATTGAATTGAATTGAATTGAATTGAATTGAATTGAATTGAATTGAATTGAATTGAATTGAATTGAATTGAATTGAATTGAATTGAATTGAATTGAATTGAATTGAATTGAATTGAATTGAATTGAATTGAATTGAATTGAATTGAATTGAATTGAATTGAATTGAATTGAATTGAATTGAATTGAATTGAATTGAATTGAATTGAATTGAATTGAATTGAATTGAATTGAATTGAATTGAATTGAATTGAATTGAATTGAATTGAATTGAATTGAATTGAATTGAATTGAATTGAATTGAATTGAATTGAATTGAATTGAATTGAATTGAATTGAATTGAATTGAATTGAATTGAATTGAATTGAATTGAATTGAATTGAATTGAATTGAATTGAATTGAATTGAATTGAATTGAATTGAATTGAATTGAATTGAATTGAATTGAATTGAATTGAATTGAATTGAATTGAATTGAATTGAATTGAATTGAATTGAATTGAATTGAATTGAATTGAATTGAATTGAATTGAATTGAATTGAATTGAATTGAATTGAATTGAATTGAATTGAATTGAATTGAATTGAATTGAATTGAATTGAATTGAATTGAATTGAATTGAATTGAATTGAATTGAATTGAATTGAATTGAATTGAATTGAATTGAATTGAATTGAATTGAATTGAATTGAATTGAATTGAATTGAATTGAATTGAATTGAATTGAATTGAATTGAATTGAATTGAATTGAATTGAATTGAATTGAATTGAATTGAATTGAATTGAATTGAATTGAATTGAATTGAATTGAATTGAATTGAATTGAATTGAATTGAATTGAATTGAATTGAATTGAATTGAATTGAATTGAATTGAATTGAATTGAATTGAATTGAATTGAATTGAATTGAATTGAATTGAATTGAATTGAATTGAATTGAATTGAATTGAATTGAATTGAATTGAATTGAATTGAATTGAATTGAATTGAATTGAATTGAATTGAATTGAATTGAATTGAATTGAATTGAATTGAATTGAATTGAATTGAATTGAATTGAATTGAATTGAATTGAATTGAATTGAATTGAATTGAATTGAATTGAATTGAATTGAATTGAATTGAATTGAATTGAATTGAATTGAATTGAATTGAATTGAATTGAATTGAATTGAATTGAATTGAATTGAATTGAATTGAATTGAATTGAATTGAATTGAATTGAATTGAATTGAATTGAATTGAATTGAATTGAATTGAATTGAATTGAATTGAATTGAATTGAATTGAATTGAATTGAATTGAATTGAATTGAATTGAATTGAATTGAATTGAATTGAATTGAATTGAATTGAATTGAATTGAATTGAATTGAATTGAATTGAATTGAATTGAATTGAATTGAATTGAATTGAATTGAATTGAATTGAATTGAATTGAATTGAATTGAATTGAATTGAATTGAATTGAATTGAATTGAATTGAATTGAATTGAATTGAATTGAATTGAATTGAATTGAATTGAATTGAATTGAATTGAATTGAATTGAATTGAATTGAATTGAATTGAATTGAATTGAATTGAATTGAATTGAATTGAATTGAATTGAATTGAATTGAATTGAATTGAATTGAATTGAATTGAATTGAATTGAATTGAATTGAATTGAATTGAATTGAATTGAATTGAATTGAATTGAATTGAATTGAATTGAATTGAATTGAATTGAATTGAATTGAATTGAATTGAATTGAATTGAATTGAATTGAATTGAATTGAATTGAATTGAATTGAATTGAATTGAATTGAATTGAATTGAATTGAGTTCAATTGAATTGAATGGAATTGAATTAAATTAAATTGAATTGAATTGAATTGAATTGAATTGAATTGAATTGAATTGAATAAAAGAGTTTGATGATCCAATTTTTTGGTATTGACCGTTAATTCGTCAAAAATAAATTTTGTTAAAAGTTTCCATTATGTTGGAACTCATACATGTTATATTGGCACTGTATATGTTCCTCTAACCACCAATGGAGCATAGGGCGCTAAGGGTGTTCATTTTGATTTCTGTGATACGTCAGATTAATGATTTTAATCGAAGAACTTGTTTGGCTACTTTGGCATCATTTTGTCCACTGCCATTTGCGGTCGCGGATTTCTGTTGCAAGTGGAATTTGTCCCGATTGTACTAACAGTTGGGTATTTGTGATGGTCCTATGTCAAAATATGCAGAGCTTCCTTCTAAGCCAGCTGTTGATGATAGTTTGAAAATGCTAGGTGATGCTAGAGATGTATAGAGATGCACTGATTCAATGTGAGGGCCGATTTTTTACTTTATAATATTGGAACTAATATATCAGAAACTGAATTCATGTTCCCCAATTCTTAACAACGCCGATGTATCGACTCCTATACTGAGGGTCTTGGTTTTATTGGTGTTAATTTTTAACTCAGTAGAGCGTAGCCTTTCTTGGAGGTCTAATATTGCTTGTGCAATAGCAATCATAAATCATCTGGATATGCAAGATATTTGAGATGTCGGCTGTTAATTTGCCTCTGGATTCTTTTGGTTCCTATTCTCAATGATAGAATATCTTCCATCACAACAAGGATTGAGAATGGTGAAAATATGCTACCCTGAATAACAGAAATAACACGGTTTTGAAGTCTATAAAGAGAAGATGGAGCCTGGACTTGAATTACACATAATTGGTGCTCATTTACTTTCATAAAATCAATGCATCTATGACATTGAAATTATATTTTTTACATACCACTTTGATGAGTTCTTACACCAATTTCGATTTCATCAGGTCACCATGCTAATGGAAAAACGATACAAATGAAAAAGCTGGATGGATTACTTCCAGAAGTTTATTGATGGAGTCATAAGGTATCCCAATATGAAGATACAGGCACCGATTTCGCAGAAGGCGATAGATTTGAACGATATTCAATGTGCTATCAAGCTCAGATGATGATGATCATTCAAATCATGCACCTTCACAGGCTTCACCGAGAGCATAAAATTCAATGGATATTGATTAATTCATGTTTTTTGCTTTTTGCTACATTTTTTATGCATTTCTCGAATTTTTGATGTAAAATACAGCTGGAAAATTAATAATATTTGTTATTATTAAGATGCAGTTTTATCGGATTAGTTTGTTTTACACTTTTTGATGTGTAAACATCTATACGCTCAGGAGGGTAAAAATCTATTTCACAATCTATTTCTCTTAGTATATAGCTGCAATTGTGGCGAAGACAGGAAACAAAATTCCAATTAATTAACGAGATATAGCCGTGAGAGAAATTGCATGTTCTTCGGAAAAATCAAGTTTTAGCCAAAATATACATGAGGCCATAAAATCCGAACAGCAGCTAAACTAGCAATGCTTAGGATTATTGTCCTGTTGGAACACCCAGTTAAGAGGTATATTGTAGCATATTAGTTTCAAGAATTTTAACATAATCAGTTGCCTTAATAATGATCCTGATACTACTCCTTATACCATGATCTTACTACGTACCACCGTATTTAATTGTTTTAACAGTAAACTTGGGGTTGTACGCTGTGTTAGCAGGTCTTCATACGTGATGATCACCGCGATCTGAGTTAAAGAAATTAATTTGGTTGCGTCAGACCAAAGAATATTTCGCCATTTTTATTTAGGCCAATTGATATGCTTTTCATCAAATTTGAATCTTTGTTGTACGTTCTTCTAAACCAACATGCGTACTTTAAGATTTTCACGAATAATTTTTTTTCGGATTATTGTGTCAACATCAATATTTAAGTCGCTGCTTATCTGTTTGGAAAAGGTAACGGTATTTTTCTTACACAGTGCACATTCTTACTTCTCACTGTGGGTGTAATTTTTGGTTTTCTACTACGTGTTTCCTTCTTCGTTTCCCATTTAACATTTTATACCATTGTTTTTTATCTCCGAGTATCTCTGACACCATTCTATAGGAATTTCCTGAGTTAAACAAATCTTTTATATTTTGTCGAGTCACAGAGTCGCAGTACTTCGATCTGCCCATATTTGGCTAGTATATGACACTTTTTTTACCTTTTCACATACAAAATAACTTTTAATAAGTACAATCTCTTTTATTGAAATGACACGTTGTCCTCATTAATTCACTAATGATATTAGAAGATTTCTTGGGGACTGTGTGCAATTACTTGGTAATTTTATAACGGAATTTGTTTTTGTAATTGACAATAAGAAAATTAATTCAGTTACTTATCGTCAATTCTCTCATTTTACTTATTTTCTCATCTTATTTTGATCTTGCACATCACTGTCCTTATTATTTTCCATACGACTGTACGTCTATGTAAGTGTTCTGGAGTCGAAATTTAGGAACGTAATATTTTTGAATTCGAACATCTTCAAACCTTAACGCAAATCGAAAAGACCTTCGATTAGGGTACAACCATGCCTCATTCTTTAAGCTACCACGGATTTAAATTTATTGAGAATCTCTGTTGTTTGGTGTATAAAATGAAAATTGTTTTTGTCGTTATTGTACTATTTTGTTGTAGTTTTACATAGTTGTTGAGTTTATTCTTAAAACAAAAATTATTTTTTGCCCTTAAAAAAAAACAAAAAACGCCGACGCCAGTCGGCAAATTGTGGCGACACGTCTGGAGCGTGCGGCATATTAGTATGTCCCATGTACCAAACTACAACGAAAAAAAATCAACCAACAAACAATGAAATTGACTGAATGTTTAGTTTGTACAATCCAACATGTGTATAATACAGAATGTTATGTGTGAAACTATCAACCTCATCATGATGATCATCATTATGTGACTATTGATCAGTCGGTTGCTGGCTTCCCTCTATAACAACAACAGCAACATCACTAACATAGAAACAAAGCTATACAAATCAAATCTGTATAGTATAATCTTGACATCAGCATAATGACGCCTTAACCAACTGCTGCTGCTGCTGCCTGTTTGTCCAGCCAAAAGGTTTTATTGATAAAAACGGACGTATGAATATCTCGTACTTTTCAATGAACAACACAAAATAACAAAAAAAATTAACAACAGCTCGCGAGATGAAGGGAATATCAACTACGAGTTACAAAAGCAACAAAAAAAAACTGATTTCATCAAATTGTTTTCTGATTGTCAGCGGATAAAACGTCGTCCACCATCAAATTGTTATTCACGTTAAACGGCAAAAACGCCTGGCCGACTAAATCAGTCAGTTAATCATTTGATACGATATTGATATAAAAATTGTAGTAAAAAATATGTGTTGTTTTAATATCCACTCGGGTAACTATGCTGGCAAAGTAATAAACGTATTCTTTAGAACCCGATTTGAGGATAATTAATTAGGTAAATAAGTATACTAGACGTTGTTCTTACTAGTGTTGATCTTCTCAACTTTGTGAAAAAAAAACATTGAGAATTTATTATTCGAAATTTGGTTTAAAGTTTTTTTAAAGAACTTTTTTTAAGTTTAAAATTTAGATACTCTTGGGTATACACATAGCCCATAAAGTCTGTCTTCACCTTACAAATTTGTTTAATTGATATACAATGGGTGAAAAAAATTGGAAACTTTACTTTGGAATATTTACAGTTTCTGACGTTTTCTTTCAACTGTTTTTTAAATACAATTGTATTGTATTTGATTCAATCTTATAATTAATCTATAATATTAATAGGCTAGGCGATCTCTTGTTTTATTCGTTTTATCCCGATTTTGGCCAAACGTATATTATTTGAAAGGTATTTCTTTTTAGCCGTTTTGCAAATTTACAGATTTTTAAATTTTGTCCTTTATTTTGAGTAAATTACATTTAAAGTTGCTACTAACACATACATAAAATTATACAATGCTATATGTGTATTTATTAAATTTGTTAATGTGTTTGTAATAAAAATGAGTTTGTTTTTTTGTGTTGATTTGTGAATTGGTTATAATTGATTAGCATACATTTAGAGTCTTTATTTCATGAAAAAATAAAATTTTCTAGAATTTGCACTCGAATTTCGAGGGCTGGAAGCTGCTAATTATTATAATTGCAAGAATAAAGTTTTGTGAAGAGTTAAAAACCAGAGCGAAAGAAAATTTGTGAGAAATTTTCTATAATAAATCCATAATTTAAAAAATTATCAAGAAATACCGTGGAAGAGGTACGGTGACGACATTTAGGTGGTAGGCCCGGAAAAACGAGTCAAAGGCAGGATAATTTAATAGCATTAACAATTTGAAACTAAAAATATGTACTCGAACTGTTTCCCGACGAATAATTAAGACTGATTTTGGTTGTAATCCTGTGAAGAAGCCACTGATATCAGAGAAAAATCGTCTGGTATATTTGTTCGCTATACAAATTTTTATTTGATGACGGTTTTCTCCGAAATTTGGTACACACGATCTTTGTACTCCAGGTAAGGTCGACATATGCTTCTTACCGGCCACGCCTACTTTTCCGCCCACTTCTATATATATAAAATTCATTTTCTGTTTGTTTGTTTGTTTGGCCGCTATACAAATTTTTATTTTTCAACGGATTTTCCTAAAATTTTGTACACACGATCTCTATACCCCAGGAAAGGTCGCCGTATACTTTTACCGGCCACGCCTACTTTCACGCCCACTTTTTATGTAAAATTCATTTTCTGTTTTATTCATATTTGTTCACTATACAAATTTTTATTTGTTTACGGATTTCTATGAAATTCGGTACACACGAACCCTATACTCCAGCTAAGGTCACCATATACTTCTTATCGGCCACGCCTACTTTTACGCCCACTTTTTTATTCTATTCATTTTCTGCATTTTGGTATATTTGTTCGCTATACAAATTTTTATTTGATGACGGTTTTCTCAGAAAATTGGTATACATGATCTCTGTACTCCAGGTAAGGTCGACATATGTTTCTCACCGGCCATGCCTACTTTTCCGCGCACTTTAACGCCCACTTTTTATAACAATTCATTTTCTGCTTTTTGGTATATTTGTTCGCTATACAACTTTCTATTTGTTTCTCTGAAATTTGGTACACACGATCTCTGTACCAGACGGAAGGTCACTATATGCTTCTTATTGGCCACGCCTACTTTTGCGACCACTTTTTTAATTTTTTGTGGGTTTCGCTCGAATTTACTGCATATTATTCTCAAATCCCAGGTAAGGTCGTCATATACTTTTATCGGCCACGCCCATTTTTTTTAATTTTCTATATACGCTTTTAGTGTTTGTTCACATATTTTAATTTTTCAATGGACTTCCCAAAAATAAATCTCTTTACTTACTACTCTTGAGTTTACACCATCATGAAATGAAGATTTTAAATCAACCTATTAGAAATTTTCCCGTCTTATCTTTTTGACTATATGAGTTGCAACACCCCAAAATTAGTGCAGATTTATTTCATAGGTTGACTACCGCTGCAGGATTATTCCGATTATAAATATTTGCATCTCGCCTTTTTAAATACAATGGAAAACAAAATATTACATTTATTTCCATCTTGCCTTTGGGCTACATTGGAAAGCAACCTTTTACAAATCTTTCCATTTCATCTTTTTCGCTATATGAATGAGTTGTAAAGGTGGAAAAATAATTATTTGCAATTGTGTCTTGCACATGAAAGCAAAGCAAATAGGCCGTACTACCTCAAATGCAAAAAGGCTTAAATAAAACAGGACTCTAGAGAACCTGATCAGACCCAAATTCGTATCGAGTCTCAACGAGTTAGACAATCTGAGTCGAGAAATGCTGAAAGACCTGAGCAAACCCAATAACGTCTTGAAGCCCAAAAATCAGGACAAGCTTTGTAAGAGAAGCGGAAATACCTGAATCGGCTCCAGTGCGTCTAGAAATCCAGCAGCTAAGCCAAGCTTAGTCGAGGGAATGTGAAACTCCGGAAACGACTCAATAATGTCTTCAGGCCCAACGGATAAGACAAGCTAACTCCAGGAAATGTGAAACTCTTGAAACGACCGTAATATCCGTACCAGAAGACTTTTGTAAGTTGGTTTTTCATTGCAAGAGATAGTACAAAAAGTTGTTCCTAACATAACGTACATAAGAGGACAATCTCTTACGATAGCAGGTATCAACTTAGAATCTCCCTGTTTTTCTCATAGACAATTATTTGTCGCCTGCTCCAGAGTTGGGAGCCAGCGCAAGCTTTTCGTATATGCACCAGAAGGAAAAACCAGAATTGCTGTATATCCCCAAGCTCTAGAATAACTAAAATTCGTAACTATTAGACATAATACACTCAAAATAATCCATGTTTCGTTGTAGTGGTAAGCAGGCGTTCAGCACTTAGCCGCCAATGAACAAATTCCCCAAAAAATTAACAAATTCCCCAAATTTTTAAATAAAGGTCCCCAAAAGAAATGAACAAATTCTCCATACTGCTCTCAATAAACATATTTAAAATCTGTAATCTTTTTAATAGCATAATTTCGTGCGCGGAAGCGGTGCGCGGACGCGACGTGCTCGCGGAACACAGCTGCGCTCATATATCGGATGATCTGAGAAATATAATTTGGCAATTAAAATATAATTTGGCAATTAAATTAGCTGCCAAACGCGCGGACGCGACTCGCTCGCGGAACACAGCTCAGTGAAAAGTCTTATGATAAATGTTATCTACGTATGTGCAATAATTGCTATACATATACTACAAGCAGTTGCTTAAAGCAACATTGCGGCACAATTTTAAACGTCGCATTCATTTTCCGTTTTTCTTTGACGTCTCTGCTCAATGATGATCACTTATTGAATAAAGTAATTAAATTTTTAAAAGTTTTGATTGCTTTAATTTGCAAACGATTCCGTTATATTTGATGTTTACAAAATAAATAAAATTAAAAAAAAAAACTTAAGGCGGTTTCGCAGCTTATTTTTGAAGTATTTTTGCTGTAGCGTCTTATAAAAAAAAGTTCTAAATTAAAAAATCACAAAATTTTAAATTGAAATAAAACATTAATTTGTTCCCCCCAAAAAACGTAAACATAGGGAATTTTTTCACCATGAACAAATTCCCCAATCCCATACAAATTTTTTGGGAGTAAGTTAATTTTTTTGAGGAATGGTTCATCGGGGACTTAGTAATCAGCGCCTGGTAAGCATAGTGAACCATTTTTCAAGTCAAAGGCCTTTGGATCCCGGGCAAGACCGGGTAAAAACAGCTAGTAAAATATAAAAGTCTTTTAATGATGCATATGATTATTTGTCTAAAGAACCCAGAACATCTTTTTAACCCAATTATTTTTCCATAATCGCCTCGTGAAAGAAACTTGTGATCACAAAAATACAAATATCTAATATCCACAAGACAATTTTTCAATTACACAACGTGTCTTTGGAACAATTTACCATCATATATCCAAGTACAAAGCACCGCATTACTTTTCAAAAAGGAACTTAAAAATTTTTTTTGAATTTATGTTAATTTTTATGATTAATTTACTTTATTTTTAATAATCTCAAAATTTACTGTAACTCAATGTTAATATTACAAATGTTACTTGCTATCACTGTAATTTATAAGATTTATTCTTGTTATGATAGCAATTCAATAAAACAATTCAATTCAATTACACACACAAGACAGATCTCATAGACGTGAATATCATCAACAATTTTAATTGTTTCCAAACCTCGGCGTTGTGAAGCAGCACTAAAAAATAATGGATACCCAACAAAATATTGAAAATAGAGGTAATTATTGTATAGTAAAGATTTCCAATGTTTTTTCAACAGCTTAAAAAATAATACTTTTAGTTTCGTTATTTTGTTTCTGAAGTTAAGCTAATTTATGTTAATACATTTTTTCTATTGTAAATAAATAAAACATACAAATTTTTAAAGTAATAAAAAAGTTTTCAATTTTATTATTAATTTTTTTTTTTGGTTATTGATCATTAAAGTCGTCAAAAATATATTTTGTTAAAAGTTTCCATTGTATTGTCACCCAATATATAAACAAAATATATAAATCACTCCCGATCACCCGATCTCAATCTATTAAGCATTTTTGGGATATATTAGGGAAAGAAATTCAACTACAGAGACTTTGCGAAGTGTAGTTGGCGAAGGTTTGAGCTGAGGAAACAGTGAAGTTCTTAAATTCAAGGACAAGCTATTGAAATTTGTTTTAAGACTGAACGCAGATTTTTGGTTACACTATTTACTTGTTGTGACACTTACATCTCGTTGTACCAAAAACGAAGAGAGAATGTAAAAAAAATATATATGAACACAAAATTGATTTCAATTAATTACATATTCCTGTTATGTTTTTATATCACTTACACAAATTTGTAAGGTGAATGTAGACTTTATGGGCTATGTGCATTTTTTAAGTAAACATTTATTAAAAAAAAAGACGCGTGACTTTCGATGTCAGTTTTACAGGAGCAAAAACAATAGCAACAATACATCGCAGTAATCATCATAAATATGATCGGTATTGTGGCAGGAAAATAAATGCGCAGACAGATTTAAGTGACGCCACATGTAAGGCGCCCACTCGTTGTGATGCATCAAGAATCCAACTAACTAACCAGTGGCTAAAACAAAATTATAAATTGACCACAACGGGTATTGATGTATGAAATCTTACAAGTTCCTTTTCATTATTTTTCTGAAATTATTTTTTGCTATTACATAGCAATTATACTTATTTTTAAACTCATATTAATAATTACTAGCAGATTCCAGCGCTCAAAATTCGAGTGCAATTTCTAGGCAGCTTTATTTTTCAACTTAGCCAATTCACAAACCTACACTTTAATGGTTTATTATTATTGTGAATGAAGAAAACAAACTCATTAACAAACACATTAACAAATTCAATAAAACACACATAGCATATGTATAATTTACTCAAAATAAAGGAAAAATTTAAAAATCTGTAAATCTGCAAAATGGATAAAAAGAAATACCTTTCAAATGATATGCGTTTGGTCCAAATTGGGATAAAACGGTAGAACAAAACATCGGTCACAAGAAATCGCCTAGCCTATTAATATTATAGAAGATGAATGAAGGAAACAAACTTTTTTTTTTGCAAACACATTAACAGATTTAATAAACACACACATAGCGTTGTATAATTTTATGTATGTGTTAGTAGCAACTTTAAATGAGCATAACTCAAAAAAATGTAAAAATTTAAAAAACTGTATGTCTGGTGGACAGCTAAAAAAAGATACGTTTGGTCAAAGCCCGTAGAAAACTGTTTAACAAATCATCGGTCACATGAAATCGCCTTACCTATTAATATTATAGATTTTTAAAAATATATTAAATTTAAACATTTTTAAAAACTTTTGAATTGTTGTACGGTGGTACAGTGTTAATGCATAGAAGCAGAGTTCAGAAAAAAACACACACTAAATAAAAAACTCGTACATATATGTAAACAAACATAACTTAGACCAACACACACATATTTTTATTTTCATACCAATTATGTTTGTTTTTAAATTTTCTTCGGTGCCCAACACAACCATGACTGTGTTCGTTTTAATATTTCGTTATTTACACGAACATTTTTGAATCACATACTTTTTGTTTCAATCACACATAAAGCACACATTTTTGAGTGTTGCTTTATTTGAAGTTCATGTTCTGGTACGTGTACTGAAAAAAAACACAGAACAAGTACAATAAACAGGTTAGAGTTCAGTTATATTTTAAGTCGTGTTGTGGCTCGTGTAGTAAAATATAACTGAACTCGAACCTGTTTATTGTACATGTTGTGTTTTTTCTCACTACACGAGCCACAACACGACTTAAAATATAACTGAACTCGAACCTGTTTATTGTACATGTTCTGTGTTTTTTTTTTTTCAGTACACGTACCAGAACATGAACTTCAAATAAAGCAACACTAAAAAATGTGTGCTTTATGTGTGATTGAAACAAAAAGTATGTGATACAAAAATGTTCGTGTAAATAACGAAATATTAAAACGAACACAGTCATGGTTGTGTTGGGCACCGTAGAAAATTTAGAAACGCACATAATTGATATGAAAATAAAGATATGTGTTGGCTGCTTTTGAACAGAACATTGTGTGTTTCATGTGTGTATTTTCTGAACCTTGCATAGAAGTTAAATCCTTCTATAAAAAACCATCATTGATTTTATAAAAACACAATAAATAAAAAATTATAATAAATACTAGTCAAAAATTAAAATTAATTTTTATAGGTTTATTACCCTGCCAAAAATCAATTTTGAATAAATACTTTTCCGGAAAAGGATTTACTGTTGCATATTTTATGCATTAATAACAGAATACATAGCTTTGATTGTTTTGCTCTTATTTTTGGGTATTTTAATGTTTCTAAAAATGATATATATGATATGATATGCCAAAAGAATTAATTTACAAAATTTATTTAACATATTTTTAACTTTTTTTTAATTTTGTATTATATTTTAATTCATATTTAAAAAGTTACCAAAATTTTAGAATTTTGTGAACAAATTTTCATCAGAAATCTTTGTCAATTTGAAAACACAACTTCCCTCCTTATACATGGCAGATGTTCGTGTCTATTTAAAATTGATATATACACTTGCCAGAAAAGGTATCCCCTGTATGATTTTTTTAAAATAAATTGTTAAGCTAAAGCCAAAGTTTTTGCGTCGATTCTTAACCATGGGTGAGACACGTGTCCACCACTTCACACATGACACAAAAAAACAGACAAAAATGGGAGAATCATGCCCAAAGAAGGCGAAGACAGTTTCATATGCAGTCAAAGTTATGGCGTCTGTTTTTTGGGATGCACGTGGGATAAAGTTTGAATTGCTTCAAACAATACTTGAAACAATGGCTCGGTGGTAAAAGATTTGCTAACAATGAAGAGGTGGAATCTGCGGTTGATGGTTATTTTCCATAGTATCGAAGCTATTGAATATCACTGGGAAAAGCGTTTCGAGCTTAAAGGAGATTATGTTTAGAAATAAAGAATATTTTCCCCAAATTTTTTGTGTTTTCTTTGTTTTGTTCTATAGACCGGTCTTTTTCACGAAAATATTTACATTATTTCTAATCTTTAGGATAATTTTTCTATCGCCAGCACCGATTTCTTTGATTTTAGGACTCATCTCAAAATGTAGTTTCCTAAAGAAATACATATAATGAAGTCAAATCAACTTTATACAGACAAGTTTGTCTGCTTTTAATATAAAATCAACGTAAATGCCTAGTTAGCCACACGTAACCGTAACCAGACGTGTCAGCTTTTTTTTCTATTACATTTACGGTACGGATACATTTAACAACGTGTGGCTAACTAGGCCTTAACAGACCTGTACATCGTTGCATAATTCGTGGGATTCCCCTAATTGTAAATTAATTGCCATACTGCGTTTTTTGCGTTGTAACGAATATTCCCATTAAGTTCATGACAAAAGTTCGTATTATTTTATTCAAATTTGTATTAATATTTAAAATGTAATGCACATGAGTACAACAAAAGACGACAAAATCTAAGTACTTAGCTTAAAAGAAAAACATTTATTTATTTATTTATTTATTTATTTGTTTATATTAATTACAATACAAAGTAAATTTGTATTCTAATTTGGGTCCAGGGATAAGCCGGGTGACAAAGATCATTTGGCTGGTTTTTGCAACAACAGACCAAAGCCTCTGGTGGGAATCGAACCCAAGACCCCCGCATGATAGGCGAACACGCTACCTACTCTAGCGGGGCGCTTAAGAGAACAAAACATTTTTTGTTCAAATTTAACTTACTAGCCCTGTTAATGCTACTCAAAGAGTAGCGAAATATCGGTGAATAAAGAATTTAAAACCAAAAATTGGACCTCGAGCTTTAATATTAATATCTTTTGGATTACATGTAAAAAAGAGGATTACTAAAAAAAAAAAATAACATAATAGGGCGGGTCGATTTGTAGGGAGGCAAAAAAAATCGCTCAAGTGACAAGGAAAATCATATTCAAAATAAGAAACTTTTCCCAAGGAACCATACCTCTAAAACGAATTCTGATGTCCCGACTTTTGACCTGTCTGTCTGTCTGCCATGGGGCAACACCATTCCCCCTAATGCAATTGATCTGAAACTTGGCCCATAGTCTTGTTGTGACTACAGATTAATTTTGGGGTAGTCACGCAGAGTCACGCATAGTCACAGAGTGATCTAAAAGTTATTTACCCTGATCCGATCGATCTTTTTGAATAACAATATAGTCAAGGCGTATGATTATTATTTATTAGCAGAGTAGAAGATGCGTATACGTATGAGTGTTAATTTTAATATTAAATAAAACATAGTCAGCCCAATTCTAAACAAAAAATGGTGATTTTTTTTAAATGTTTGTATGGGGAACCCCCCAGGTCTTCCAAGGAGTATGCCACTGGCATGGGTGGGTCGGCCCTCCAAAGTTAGTGGGGGTCGATCATACATTTGGACTCGATTGGGGCACTCTAAATGGGTCAAAGAGAGACAGACTAGTGGCATATTTTCCTCCGTGTATGGTTACATTACGTCATTTAGAATTTACCAGTATCCAACTCCACTTAGACTATCTTTTACCACATGAATTGGACCCATTCCTTGGGCCAAAAACCATCACCACACGATAATATTGCCATCGCCAAACATAACAGTTCTATTTGTATATTTTGAGTCTACTCTTTTCCCTTTGGTCGTCATACAAACGTTCTTCCATCATGGCCTCTTTAAATTAAAATGTATGCGAGCCATACGATATTTCTCTGATATCAGTGGTTTCTTCTCAGGACGATAACAATCAAGATCAGCCACTATTGCACGTCGGGAAACAGTTCGAGCACATATTTTTAGTTTTACGCTGACTTCTTAGGTAAAATTTTTTGACATTTTTTAAACTCTCTTGCTATTAAATTATCCTGCCTTTGAGGTTCCACTGTACATCTTTCACGATATTTCTTGATAATATTTGAAATTATGGATTTATTCATAGAATATTTCCCATAATATTATTTTTGATTAAGGCCATCAGTACAATCATCTATTATTCTGGTTTTTAACGCTTCACTAAAATAAGATTTAAACAATTGAGAGAAAACGTTAGAAACTATAAACATGTAAATAACGGTTAAGATTTTATAAATTTTTTTGTACCATCTCCTATTTTATTGTTTTAATCTACTCTGGTACAGAAGTATAAAAGTTTCCATTGTTTTGTCATCTTTAAAAACGATACTTTTTTCGTTTATCCATTTTTTTTTTTAAATTGTATTTTTTATAACAAATTTGTTATTTTTCAACAAAGAACATACATATTGATTTCGCAGTAAAGAAAACATACAATTAGACCTTTACGCGAAATTATTAAAATCAAAATTGGCTAATTTAGAATTTTCTAAAAGTATGTTTATTCACCCACTCAATATGTATATGTTTGTCTAGGTATTAGGTCCAACTTAGAAGGGGTACAGGTCTAAACATTCATTAATTTAACCAAAGAACTTTCTAACTCATCTGTAAACAATATTTTTGAAATGATTTCTGTATTTAAAATTAAAATTTTTTTTTATGTTTCTTGTTATCAAACTTACGTTATCAGTTTAAAATTAAAACATTACACAAATTGTATCTTTAATACTTTTTTATTATAAATTTTTCTTTGGCAAACTCGTTACAATGTGTTCTTTCATTACTCTGGAATGTGTCTTTTTGTGTAAATACAAACCATTACGAGATGTAAAAACCCCTTCACACTGATCACAAGCTAATTGTTTCGATAGTGGATAGTGAGTCAATTGATGAGCCTTCATTTCGCCCTGCTGTTTAAAGGCTTTATCACACAACGAGCACATATAGGGACGTTCTCCAGTGTGTACTCTAATATGGCGTTTCAAATCATCGGCGCGTAAAAAGGATTTGTTGCAAAATTTACAAAGATTTTTTATAACCATATCTTTATGGGTGTTCATGTGACGGGAAAGAGATTGCATATGAGAAAAAAGCATACCGCAGTCTCGACATTTAAATGCCTTAGAACTGGGATGAAATTTTTGCACGTGTTCGACAAGGCATCGTTGACGGTAAAATATCTAAAAACGAAATTAATAAATTTTGAGGGAAATATTAATACTTTGAGCAATTTAAATAAATAGTTATTTTCTTAGAAATTCCTAATTGTTAAATATGTTTTCTTTTCTGAAGTACCATTTATAAAACAAAAGGTATTCTTAAGTTTGAGCTTCATTGAAATCAATTTTCGAAAGCAGGTATTTCTTTGAAAAATAGAATTAATTTCCTTTAATACCTGTTCACAAACTGCACATTTAATATCATCTAGTAGACGCGTTCTAACACGGGGTTGTTTATGTTTAAAATGTTTTTTCGTTACAGTTGCTGTCGGATAGTCCATTTCAGGGATGTGATGTTCCTGAGAGTCATTAGTGTTCGAGTTGTCCTCTAACTGTTCGGTTGTTATTAAAATAACTTCATCTTCTATAAATGCGGATTTAGTGTTTTCTTCATCAATTTCAACTTCGACAGTGTCCTGGGAGTCGCTATCCAAATTATGTTCTTCTTCTTCAATATAGTCAATATTTTGTGTATTTTTGGTGTGGTGTTCTTCTTCAGAAAATACATATTCATTTTGACCAGGGTTTTTTGGATTTACTGAGACTTCCAAACACACTAAATTTTCATCATCATTCGTTTGATCATTATCAGATAAACATTGCACATCATGAAGTTCCGTATTATCCTGCATATCCATTTCAATAACTAAATGTTTAACATCATATTGATCTTTAAGAACTTCCTCGTAACTACAACACTCTTCTGAAATATCATTTAAAATTATTTCCTCATTAGCCACTGAAGTAGAAGAATCATTTTTTTGGGTTAATCCGTTCAATTTTATGGCCAGTCTTGTTAGTATCTTTTCGGCATTACGTACTTGCATTGTGAAAAAATATAAAGTTGTTATTTTGCGCAAACATTCTTTACATACTTTCGAAGGTAACTCCAGTCCACTACTCAACTTTGAAAAAAAAAACACCTTGTAAATATGTATATTAAACATTTGGTATTCTCTTAGACTTACCTCTAATCCGGTGGTATTAATTAACATTTCTTGCACATTGAGAAAACCTCCTTTCAATGCATCCATGACACACATCTTCTCCATGTAAACATCGTCAGCGCCAGTTTCTATTAAACAAGTCCGACACAATTGCCAATTATTTACCTCCGTTAAATTCAATTCACTTTTCGTATTTTCTTTAAATTCCAATATATTTTCATAATAAA
This sequence comes from Cordilura impudica, assembly GCA_963682025.1. Classification (NCBI taxonomy): domain Eukaryota; kingdom Metazoa; phylum Arthropoda; class Insecta; order Diptera; family Scathophagidae; genus Cordilura; species Cordilura impudica. The sequence continues at coordinate 85,161,730 of OY821520.1, forward strand.
CAATTTTTCTCATCGATTCACTCATGATTTCTGGGTTGTTTATTTTTTCAGAAAAAAATTTTTTTAAATCCAATTTTCATGGCAAGTACGTAGCCAAAAAGCCAGGGTAAACGCTTCTAGCTCCCCTATACAACCATTGCCATCGCAAATGAGGTTAGGATGATCTATTCAGTATATCACCGTAAAGCTGAACTTAAACTAGAACGCATGCAGAAAGATACAATTAACATAACTGCATGCTGAGCAGCAACCACGAGAACTACAAAGCAAAAACCGACAAAAGTTTTCTCTTATTCAAGAATAATAGAAGCGATGAAGCGACCTTAGCTCAATGGATCGTAAATTACTACAAATTACCAGTTCAGACAGTCACTAGTGGCATCTATATTTTTAACTATAAAATCAGGGTTGCATTATTGTAAAGAAATCAGAAGCAACAGCTATATTGAAAATAATGTTCTATGGCCCCCACACACTTTGTACATATTCTTTTTATTTATTTATTTGTGCTTATTAGGCCAGTTTACACTATCACACTTTGAATACGGCCTGTCAAAAAGTCGAGTATTATGAAAAAAGCTTGTGTTATGAAATTGACAGTCTATATGATTTTATTTTCAAAGTGCGATAGTTTTTTCATATTTAGAAACATTTCTAAAAACTTGTCACTTTCATCGGACCAGATTTGTTTTTTTTTTATATAAAAAAAAAGTAAACAAAAACAAAGAAAGAGGAAATAAAACATAAATTTCAAAATAAATTTCTTTGTTATTCTAAACAGCTGTTTTCATTAGATGTGTGTGATGGTTTAAATGCCCTAAAGGTGCTATTACATGATGTGTTTTTTACATATGTACTGTCAAATTTTCCCACAACAAAAGTTGTACACATCGTGTGATACATATGAAACATTGTTTATGTACAATACATGAGGAAAGTCACATGCACATTTTTCAATTAGAACAGGTTCTATTTGTTGCATGACAAACAATTGAAAATACAACACTGCTTGTGGCGAAAGAAAAACAGAGTAAATTTTAAAGATTAATATTGAAAGAAAAATAAATTGTTTAGTATTAATTAACAATTAAAAAATACATGACCTTTTTTAACAACAAATTTTTGTAAATTCACAAATTAAATCAGCTGTTGTTTACATTTAGAGGTTATGTCATACGGAAATACATACGCACGTGTGATAGCAAAAATTATGAATCGTATGTAATAGACAATTTTGACAGACATGAAGAATTTCATATGGAAAAAAAAAAGTGACAGTACATATGTAAAAAACACATCATATAATAGCACCTTACGTATGCAGAAATAATATAGGTACAGTCCGATGAATGGTATCACGCGATTGAATGGTATCATGTAAATGGGCCTTTATTGTCACAAATTTTAATGTTGGTGTGTTTTGAAGGTTGAACATTTCTTTAAGAAATTGTATCTAAGCGAATAAAGTTTTTTCTGTCATTGCACATTTACAGCCGTATTCAAAGTCTAAAAAAAGTTTGTTAAAAATTCGTATTCATGATGGTTATTTCAAGTAATAAACGATTTAACGTTTTATAAAACTCTAGGATGGCAACAATATATATTTTTTATATGTCACTTGAGTCGTAATGATGCAAAACCATGGTTTTAAATTTATACGGTATTCGTTTCTACATTTTTTTTGCCGTGTTTGAGAAAAATATGGTTTTTATAGAAACAAGTTAATGTTAAACTTGTCTATTAACTAAATAAATTAAAACAGCCAAAACAAAATGTTAGGTAGAAATGTTATTTAGATGGCGATTTTATTCCAGATAAAAAAGTATTAAAATAACCAATTTTATTTAATTTGTATTGATTGGTTACACATCACTAGTTCATTTTGTACTTTCAATTACATTAATAAGTCTGGGTTCACACAAGGCAATTTTTGTTGCGCAACTTTTTTTCAATTCTCTTTTAAAGTTGCCTTAATGTTCACACAGAGAAATTTATTGCCGCAACTTTTCGTTTTCTTTTGCTTTCAAATTCTTACATTTTTGACAGTTCACTTTATAAGCTTGTGTAAAAAGAATTTATTATTGGTCCAAAGTGAAAAATCTATTTGTGTGAAAAAATCGAAGTCAAAGAAAAAATGAAATAAAGAAAATAAAATAAATGAAATAATAATTTTTCACAGCGAAGCGACTAATAAAAAGAAATGTCAAATAATAAACTGCAGCTAACTTCGTGTTTTAATTACGAATTGCACAACAAAACGAGTTGCCGAGTACAGGCAACTCCGTACCAAATACCACTCTTCTTTCCCCTCTCTCCTACAAACTCAAGAACTGCGCAACAAAAGTTGCCTTGTGTGAACTCGGCCTAAGGGAAGAAATAATTATAAATATTAAATTAAATAAATGAATTCAATACAATTTTGCGTGTATTAATTATTAATACGAAGTGACATATGAAATACGATTAAAAATATTTTTGTGTAAAATTTCTCAGTATAAAATTTTGTAAATAAAAATTGTTCTTAAAAAATTCTTTTGATCAATTAAACTATGTATGGCCATTATTTATTAATGACAAATTTTCCCGACAAAGTTCAATATATAGATAAACAAAAAGCAAAAATATCATGTTAAAATATATCTGAACTATCACCAATGACTGAACAACATTCCCAACCATCTCTAGATGTAATGCCTACAGAGTATGACATCAAAAATTAAATATCTTTGACTTCAACACATTGATTGGGATTAGAGTGCTCATTAATTTGCTAAACCATTTTTATTATTAGATCATAAAAACATAAATCTATAAAACTTATTTTAAAAAATTTGCCAACGAAAATAACAAAATTAACGCATTAATTTCATTTTATAGAATGTATTTTAGTTTTTAACAAAACTATATAAAACTTAATTTGATAATCTAGGTTGAAGGGACTGTCTATTTAAAATACATTGAGCAAAATCAGCTTCGCCTATCACTTTAGGAATCATATCGACTAGTAATTGTGGGAGCCCTGTATTAAGTGGTGACAAATTGCCGAGGAATTGCAAAGGAAAATATTTTTAATGTATTTATTTCCGTTTTATACTTTTTAAAATTTATTCTTAGGCCACAAAATCAGAAGTTCTCACAATTTGTGTTTTTATTATGCAAGCAATCATCAGATTTTTTAATATCATTCGTTCTTCAAACCTTAAAAAGTCAATACAAACAAATAAAGGATTAATGGGCGTGGCAGATCCAATACAAAAATATATGAAGTACTATGAAAGTGACAGAAAATGTGAGTAGTCGTTGAGTTATGGGCGGAATCGCCAAATTAAAAAATCGCGAAAAACAAAAATCTTCAAAATCGGTAAAATCAAAACTCGCCAAAATCAAAAATCACGAAAATAAGAAATTCCACATGATATTCTAAATTCAAGGTCATTTTTCTCATGGGCAGCTACAGTGCTGGACAAAAGTATTCACATAGCGACTTTATTTTAAATCGTTCAGATTTTTTAAATGAAAGCCCGATATGTTTTCAACAAAATTATTTATTCGTGTATTACCAGAAAGTACCAAAAAACCAATATCTAATTTAGTGCAGGGATTCGAAAAGGCAAAATCATTAACCTTAAATCATTAACCTTAAAAGATTGCGAAATACTGTTGGCAAATTTCAAAGTTGATGGAATATCTCAAGATTGTTTCTTTGATTTTATGAAAGACCAAAATGCTTTCGGATTACTTTCAATTTCCTGTTCCTTTTCAAAGAGAAGATTGTTTGTTTATATAAGAAATTGAATTCAACTAAGCAAAAATGAACATGATTATCACTGGACGAAATTAAACAGTTATTTTAATTGTCTGGCCATTTGATAAATGTTTATCAATTTTATCAATTTTCATATATCCTGCATCAAGCAATATTAATTTGAGATTTTACACCGAAACCTATATTTTACGGGGAAAGGAATTTAAATTACAAAACAAGGAGATACATATATTTTTGTTTAATTAAATACAATTATTTCATTTAGTTTAGAAATTTACATATGTATAAATTTAAAATGCAATTTGTATGATTTTTATCACAAACCATTGTTGCAGAATTTTGTTTTACTTTTTTTATCACACTCTTTCGATTTCTGTTTCTCGTGAATCTTATGATGTGCACTCAAATTATAGTTATTTTTAAAGGATTTATCACACTGTGAACAAGAGTAGGGTCGTTCCTCTGTGTGCACCCTTAAGTGACGTTTCCAATGATGGATATCAGCGAAGGTCTTGCAACAAACTGCACATTCAAATTTATTCGGGGTTCTCACAGCATCTAGGGGAACACTTTTCAAGGAAGGGTCGTCTTTAGCTTGATCGACGTTTTTTAAACTATCTGATTGCTCTGCATGATTTTTCAAATGTTGCAAGTGGAATTTTTTTTGATGTGTCTTCAAATCATTTTTTAACTTAAAGCCCTTTTGACAAAATGAACAAGAGAAGGGTCGTTCATCACTGTGTACACTATAGTGACTTTTCAAATTACCAATTTGTTTAAAGGCTTTTGAACAAAATTCACATAGATGCTTCTTAGTCAAATCTTTGTGAGATTTTCTATGATCTGTTAACGATTTAAAATCTGTAAAAATAAGAGCACAATCTCGACATTTAAAATCTTTATGGTCAGAATGCAATATATTTTGATGTCTAACCAACATCTTTTTTTGTTTAAAGGATACTTCACACAAAGAACAAGTAAATGGTTTTTCTCCAGTGTGTACTCTCAAATGACGATTCAAATCAGTTCTGTCGTAAAAGCGCTTAGAACAGAATTCACAAACATGCTTTTTCAATGTTTCTTCGTCCTCGAAATGAGTTCTTTGGTGTTTTTGCAGCGAAAACTTATATTTGAAACTTTTTTGACATAATGAACACGAATAAACACGTTCTTCAGAGTGTGACTGCAAGTGATATTTCAAGCCGGAGAGGCAATTAAAGGTCTTCGAACAAAATTCACAAATGTGTTGATTCAAGTGAGAGTTTTTAAGGCGTTTGAAATGTTTTTTTGTAATTTTTTTATGTAATTGTTCTGGCTTTATCATATCTTGTGCGGTTACGTCTTCTTCACTGTGTTTTATATGACTTTCAGTTTTACTGTTTTTCAGAATGATTTGGTTTTGTTGAAAACTGTTTTTTGCATTGGATATGTCTTCTAAAATTTCAGTTACAGTTAGAAAAGTTTCATCATGTATATATTCTGTTTTGGATATTTCTATAATATTTTTAATATCCAAATCACCATGGAAGTCACTATTCGAATATATATCTTTACTATAATGGCTATTTTCTAAATTACTTATTTCGTGTAAACTATCGTTTAACGATGTTTGATCACAAAGGTTTTCCGTATCGTCCATTGCTGCAGAACTATATGATGAATACTGAACGTTATTATATGTTGCAATTACTGGATCAATAGTATTTTCTACATGAATATGCATTAAATTTGTGGACTTTTCTTCACATTTCGTTATCTCAATACTATGATTTTTAATACAATTCTTTGATTTTGGTTCCAAATGAACATTAATACGGTGTGCCTTCAAATGGAAATTTTGTGTAAAACTTTTTTGACACAAAGTACATGAGAATGGTCGTTCTCCAGTATGTACCCGAAGATGGCGTATCAAATCAGATTTGCAAATGAATAACTTGGAACAGAATTCGCAAACATTTTTTTTGTAAGTTTTTGCGTCTTGGAAGTGGCTTAGTTGATGTCTTCTCAAACTTTTCGCATGTTTATAGGTTCTATTACATAAAGAGCAATAGTGGTGATGTTCCTCAGTGTGTGATTTCAAGTGTAATTGTAAGCGCGCAATGCAATCAAAGTTCTTTGAGCAGACTTCGCATACATGTTGATTCAAGGGTGTTTTTTGTTTTTTAAAATTATCTTCACTATTTTTATGAAATCTATTTTTATAAGCTAAAGTTTGATTATTTTGATATTTCATGACTTTAATATTGCGGTGGAATTTTCGGACATGCTTAACAAGATCGTGCTGGAATTTAAACATCTGAAAATAATTTTTTAAGACTATATTGAAAAACGGAAACGTATTTATAACATTTATTTACCTTATTACAAACAACACATTTGTTTTCATTTAGAAGCGTTTTCTTTATAGGTTCTGTTTTATGCTTTACTTTGAATTTGAATCGGCGGTTATAAGTTTTCTCAGTAATCTCTGTTTGTGGGCAACTATTTGCATAAAAATCATCTTGGACCATAAATTCAGTTTTCGATATTTTTATATTCCCTATTAGCTCATTATCATCACAATCGCCAATCGAATTAAGTTCTTCTTTGATATATGTTTTTTCTAAATTCTTTGTTTCCTTGGTAGTATCTTGATTATTTAAACCATTTAGACATTCAATGGTATTCAGTGTCTCAGTATAATCTGTAAAAGGCAGTTCTTCCTGATAATCGGAATCATTTAGACATTTAACAGCATTTATTGAGTCCGCATTTGTTGTATAAGATTTAGATAAACTTGTAATATCATTACTTTTGAATGGAATATCTGCATTTATATTAATTGTATGATTTGCTGTTGTAACTGATGTCGGTGACTCTTTGTTTACTTCATCTGTACATTTGAAATCATGACCATTGTCATCAAATAGCTCTGAAGCATTTAAATTTACTATTTTAAATTCAAATTTTTTCACACTTTGTGCATCAATGACAGCTAGGGGAACACCTTCGGAATAAGGGTCATCTTTAATTTGAAGAACGTTTTTTAAACTATCTGATTCTTCTGCTTGATTCTTTAAATGCTGCAAGTGAAATTTTTTTTGATGTGTCTTTAAATCATTCTTTAACTTAAAGCCCTTTTGACAAAAAGAACAAGGGAAGGGTCGTTCTTCACTATGTACACTATAGTGACTTTTCAAATTGCCAATACTATAAAAGGACTTAGAACAAAATTCACATAAATGTTTCTTTGTCAAATCCTTGTGAGATTTTCTATGATGTGTTAAGGATTTAAAATTGGAAAAAACAAGGGCACAATCTTGACATTTAAAAACTTTACAGTTAGAATGGAATATATTTTGATGTCTAACCAACATTTTTTTTTGCTTAAAGGTTTCTTCACACAAAGAACACGAAAATGGCTTTTCTCCAGTGTGTATCCTCAAATGGCGTTCCCAATCAGTTCTGTCATAAAATCGCTTCAAACAGAATTCACAAGCATGTTTTTTAAATGTATTTTGATCTTCGAAATGAGTTCTTTGATGCTTGTTTAACGAATTCTTATGTTTATACATTTTTTTACACAGAGAACAAGAAAATGGACGTTCTTCAGTGTGTACCATTATATGACGGTTTAAATCAGCTCTACAAGCAAAGGGTTTGGAACAAAATTCACAAACATGTTTATGTTTTTGTTCTAATTTGTGGTGGGTTATTTGGTGTTTTATCAGCGAAAACTTATATTTAAAGCGTTTTTGACATAATGAACAAGAAAATGAACATTCTTCGGTGTGTGTTGTTAAATGATATTTTAAGCGAGAGTTGCTTTCAAATGTCTTACAACAAATTTCGCAATAATTTTTTTTATATTTTGATTCATTTTTTAAATGGGTTCTTTGGTGTTTTTTTAGCGAAAACTTATATTTAAAGCTTTTTTGACATAATGCACAAGAAAAGGGGCATTCTTCGGTATGTTTTGCTAAGTGATACTTTAAGCGAGAGAGGCAATCAAAGGTCTTCGAACAAAATTCACAAACATGTGTTTTTAACAATTCCTTTTCTACAGAGTTTAAATGAACTCTTGCATGACGTGATAAAGAGCTTAGATTCGAAAAGAGGTCACTACAATATCGACATTGGAAGGCTTTTTCTTTAGGGTGATATTGTGCAGCATGTTCAACCAGATCTTGCTGAAATTTAAAAATCTAACAAAAAAAAATGTTTGGTTCTGTAAAAATCTATTGTATTATAGAACCATATTTTAAAATAAATATTAAAAAATACCTCATTGCAAACTGCACATTTGTTGTGTTTTTGTAGAGTTCTTTTGGTATTGCAATCATTGGATTTCTATTTTAAATAAAAATTTTCATTACAAATTCATCATTGCAGTTATATTATTATGTTACGTTAATTTCACTAAGAAGCTGGCATTGATAAGACGTATTGTGATTAAGTTTCGCTTCATATTCATCTTTGGAAACATCTAGTGGGTCACTGTCTGAAATAGGTAATCTTTCATGGACACATTCTTTTTCCTTTATATAAATAATGGCATTTTCCTCAGTTGTTAAAATATCCGAAGATTTAATCCATTTATGTTCGTTCAGTAAGGAGGCCATACCAACTTACGCTTTATATGTTTAAGAAAACAGTGTTTTCTTACTATTTTCCAATTTGTAATTTATTTTGCTTTGTTGGAGTAAATATTGTACATTTATAAACTAGAGTCGTGAAAGTATTGAATAGTTGAGTACCGTGTCGCGAATACCGGGTACTCAATGCTAAAAAGCAATTACTCGTATAACGAGTGTTCAGTGTGGGAAGCAAGGGTGCAAAAATTTCATGATTCCTGGTTGTGGGTTGATTTTTCTTGAGAACTTCTCTTTACACTCATTTTAAGATACATATTTGTTTCGTATATATATTTTTTAGTTAGGAATGAAAAATTTTTCGACAAAATATTAATTTAAAAAATTTTACATATTAACTATAAAAGATAATTGGGAAAATTTCAAGGAATATTTCATAATGACCGACCCCCTGGCCTTACATTATGAAATTTTCCATGGAATTTTTTCTATTTTCTTTCAAAGTCCCTACGTAAAAATTTTAGTAATACACTGTGCAATAATCAGAAATTCTGACAATTTTTGTTGCTCAACTTCTTTGCAATTATCTCTTTTGAGTCAACGACTCAATGTTCACACAGAATAATTTGTTTCAAGCAATTTTCGTTTTCTTTTGCTTCCAAATTATTACTTTTTTGACAGTTCATTTTATTTAGTTTGTTTAAAATGAAGTTATTATGGGTTCAAGGTGAAAAATCTATTTGTGAGGAAAAATAGAAGTCAAAGAAAAAATGAAATAATAAAAAATTAAATAAATGGAATCTATAATATTAATAGGCTAGGCGATTTCTTGTCAATGATGTTTTGTTCTACCGTTTTATCCCGATTTTTACCAAACTTATTTTCAATTTTTTATTTTTTTTTTTAAATTTTTTCCTTTATTTTGAGCAAATTGCATTTAAAGTTGCTACTAACACATACATAAAATTATACAATGCTATGTGTGTGTTTCTTAAATTTGTTAATTTGTTTGTAATAAAAATGAGTTTGTTTTTTTTGTTGATTTGTGAATTGGCTATAATTGATTAGCATACCTTTAGGGTCTTTATTTAATGAAAAAATAAAATTTCCTAGAATTTGCACTCGAATTTCGAGGGCTGGAATCTGCTAGTAATAATAATAATTTTTCACAGCGAAGCAAAGAATGAAAAGAAATGCAAATAAAACTCGTAGCTAACTTCACGTTTATAATTACGAATGACATAACAAAACGAGTCGCCGAGTACAAGTAACTCCGTACCAAATACCGCTCTTCTTTCCCCTCTCTCCAACAAACTCAAAAATTGTGCAACAAAAATTGCCTTGTGTGAACTGGGACCTACCGATATCATAAAACTGAGTTAAGGAACTGTTAAGTTTCCCTATTTTCGTTTTGAACTTGATTGAAGTTTGATAATCCACAATTATTTCAGAAAATTTTGCTTTTACAAAGATTTAAAGCGTGTTTTTGGGATCTCAGTTAAACTTAGTTTGTTAAAGATCGAGTTTTCAATTCCTTAGTCAAATAGGTCTGAGTTATTGCGATGCCAATTAAACTTGTATGTGCTAAAAAATATGATTTTAATCAAACTAACTTTAATTGACATCCTATAACCATAGCTTTATCCGTTAAAAATCGTGAGTTTAACTAAACTTATTTTAATTTACTGCCCAAAAACTCTATTTGAATAGATTGTAAAACTTGAGTTTAAACAAAGTTTAACTGACACTAAAAACTAGCTCTTAGAACACTCCATTTGACTAGAGTTTAAAACTTGAGTTTAATCGAACTGAATTTAACAGATATTTTAAGAATTTGCTCTAACAAAATGCTGTTTATACCCTCCATACCACTGTGCATAGCGGATATATTAGTTTTTCATTTCGCATTTAGCGTTGCGTTACAAACTTTATCCTTATAACAAATCGAGTCGACATACCGGTGTCCGTTAATAATTTTTAGCCAAGAATCATTTGAATTTTTTTGGAAATATCGTATGATTTCTAAGGTAACAAAACATTCTTATATGGATCAAAAAAAAAACTATACTTAAATTTTAGTAATGGAATATTTATTAACGAGATTGAATTAATGTTATTTCTTAATTAGCAAATATAACGAATAGTGTATTGCATGCCTGTTAGTAATAGTCTTTTCCACCAAACTACTCTAAGTCTGCATTGTTAATTTCTTCTAAACACACAGCGGAATTTGCAATATCTTCATCGTAAATGTATTCAGTATTACATACTTCTATTAGATTTTTATCTTCTGAATTGCCTAAAAAATCACTATCCGAATAAAATTCTTCTTTAATAGTAAGGTTGATTTGTTTTTCAGTGTTTTCTGATGATGTATGAGACTTTTCTTCTGGATGATTGGCTGCAATGTTATTCGGTAAAAATGACTGAAATTGTACTTCTAAACTCGGTGATCTAGTACGTGTTTCGGGGTTTTCAACGTGAACCTTATGCTGACTTATTATCTCCAACTTCTTAATTTCAATTTCTATTATTTTATCGTATTTTTTTTCAAGATTTCCCAACCTGGTGTCAATATTATTTAGTTTCTTCACAATTTTTTCGAGAATAGTTTGTTCTACGTTGTTATTTTTAACAAGTATTTCTATTTTTGCACTTATGTTTTCTAACTTATCGTTTTCACACAATCTCTCTTCCAAGTTTTCGCATCGCTTTCTTTTAACACTAATTTCATTTTCTTTTAAATCTGTCCGTTTAACCTCGCTTTGATTGGAAGTCGTTGGCTGAGAGGACGCAGAAGTGATCGAAAATGCTCGAAATGAAGATGTTGAAGATTGGGAAGATGCACACTGTGAGGGTGGTGTAATAGTTTGCTGGACGCTAACTTTCTTTACGCCGAAACTTTTGGTATTGTTGATTCTGTCAATTGTTTTGTACAACCCGCTTACAAGAGCAATCTTCTCTTCCATACTGTTTAAAGCACATTGATTAAAGATGCCTCCATCTGGCTCCTGTACCTCAGTTTCATTGCCAGGAAGTTTACGTTTTATGTCGTTCTTCTGCAACCCTTTATTATTGTGAGCGATTTTGCGTCTTATGTTATTCTTCCAATCGAGCCATGTCTAAATAATAATGTTAATAAAATAAAACCAAATACACCTTCTTTAACTTACTTTTTTCCAACTTGTGATATCTTTAATAGGAGATCCAGCAAGGTTTAGCTCGTTCTTTAGTTTATTCCACAGTTCATCTTGAGCTTCCTTATTCTTTTTAACGAACCCCTGGGCAAGATCGGGATGATCTTTCATAAATTTATAAAAAATTTGTTGCTGGTGGGCGTTCATGTGCTTTCTCCTACAAAAAAAATTTTTGAATAAGTATTTCAAATTTTGAAAAAGAATTGAACTTACATTTTATTTGCAGTTAATTTTAATTAATCAAAAACGATTTAAATAAATTACTTTATGCTTAGGTTTTACTTCTTTAAAACATATGTTGTGGTTTAGGGACTTGTGTTTTTTTTAGAAAAATGATGCCATATGGTTCGTATTTCATATTTCACATAAAAAATTCGTTTATTTTCACATAATAGTTTTTATGTGAAAGTGATTTCTAGAACAGCGGTACATATATATTTATATCAACTTATCAGTCGTCACAAATTCCGTACATAATGGATTTGATTCCGTAGTTACCAATATGCATGTTTTTTGTTTTGTTCGTTTTCACAATGTACGAAATAAAGAGGTGGCACCACTACACTTACGACATTTTTATTTATTTTGTCATTTATTAATTAGGGTTTCACAAGGGTTTCCTTTTGTAAAAAAATTATACGACAGTACAATGTTAGCAGGTATGTTTTTACGGTGTACTATGTGATCAGATTTTTTTTGTTTACTATTTAATCAGGTTTTGTTGTTTATTTCAAATATTTTTTGTGCGTTTCATGTAACTATTGTGGCAAAAATGGTAGAAATAAATAATAATAAAAATATTAATAATAAAAAATAGAAGGAAATAATTACATTCAGGTAAGTTTTTGTGTAAACAACAATAATTTTGTTTTTATTCGATTTTTTTCATATTATACACTATAAATATTGTATTATATATATGTATATAGTATGAATATACAACATACATATGTACCATTTGATGTCTTGTATTTCTTTACAACATACGACTTTAGTAAACCTTATGAATTCCCTAAATGATTATGGCCCAATTTACACTTTGCCTTTTTATACTGCGTTGTTTCAATTTTCTTTTTAAGATGCAATGAAAACTCGTGCGCAATTATACGGTGACTTTTTTACTGCAACTACGGTAATCTGTGGTAACTATTCTTGAATTTTTTGTTGTTATATATTCGCAACAATTAGAATAAAAACATATGGAAACTTTTGAGAATAAATTCATATAATTTTTTTTTTTCAATTTTTTTCAAAATAATCTTTCACATTAAAACCAAAACACGAATAATACAACCTGACAAGAAAACGAGAGAGTGTAAAGAGAAATGAGAAAAAATCGTCTATTTCGTAAAATGATACTTTTTCTTCCTTGCTTGCTTCTCTACCACATTCGCCAGCAAACATGAAACGCGTGAGTTCTCACGCAAGTTGAAAAGCCATTGTGTAAACAGGTGCCTAATAAAAAGTAAATTGATGTATTGTCATCTCCACCGTGTAACGTCATCTCTATCATATGTTCTTGTTTTCTCTCCAATAAGTTTCTTTTTGCAGCAAAGAGAAATTAAGTTGTTTTCCGAAGTGAGAGATGGAAAAAAATCTTTTTTTGCTGTGAAATTTTCATGAAATTCTGCCACGAAACTTGCATAGCATTCCTATTTGTTGCGAACGGGCAAGAGAAGCATGCGGGATAGAAAATATTTCACGATTTCTGTTTTTCATGATTTCTTTTTTACATTTCTCTTTACACTCACTTTAAAATATTTAATATTTGTTTCGTATATATATTTATGTAGTAGCGAATGAAGAACTAAAGATTTTCCAATAAATATCAAAAAATGTAAATGATTTTACTTAGCAGCTACAAAATAGAATTGAAAAAATTCCATATTCCCCCCGGGCAAAGTGAAATTTTTCATGTAATTTTTTCAATTCTCTGAGTTGTTAAGAAAAATCCTTTACACTGTGAATTTGTTTACAACTACATTTAATCGGAAAATCTTTAGTTGTTCATACGCTACTGTTTTTGTTACTGCATGAAATCACAGAATTGAAGTAAAAATTGACCGTCACTGTGAAATAAAAAATTTTTAAAAGTAATTTTTAATATAAATTATGTGGAACAATTAAAGAAGTAGCAATCTATAAGAAAGAAATATGTAAGTTATAGCTTAAATTGGTAATTCAAGTCTGCGAGTAAGCACAATTTATACCAGGGATGAATATTAGTTTCTAAATGGTACTGGAACTTGACTAAAAGTGTACTTTTTAGAAATTTTTTATAAAAGTTATTTTGTAAAACATTATTTTAAAAATATTTTTTGTTATAAAATGCCGGTTTCTTTTGTTTTATAAATTTCAAACTTTTATGCTTTTGGTTTCGGGCACACGCGTTCTGCGACTGGTATTAACAAAGCTCAGTCCAATTTCAGACTTCTATTCTTGATTTAACTGCGAAATAAATGAGAAGCGCTTTAGAGAAAATATTAATTCTGATAAATTTTATATTAAATACTGAATGGGTCGTGGAGGTACTCTGATAATTTTGAAAGGGAAAACAATTCGAATAGTAAAGTACTAGGTTTGCAATCCGTGCTTCAAAAAGTCCACAGGCGCCTTATCGACCGAGAAATTTTTTTACGAATTAAATTTTAAAATATATATTTTTTACAATTCTATTCTTAACTTTTTTTTAAGTGAATATTATTTAATTTGAAATAATATCAGTTGGACAGTATAGTTTATTAATTACTAAATGTCAATAAAAAATTATTTATAAAAATTCTCGAATTTTGTATTTGTTAGTAATAATGTTATCATATCAAACTGTCATTTGGAGTTTAATTGTTGACATTTTCTTCCCCAATAATCTGTGTTGGTTGGTAATCTCATGCCATGGACTCTTCCTCTAAACGCTCAGCGGAACATGCAATTTCTTCATCGTAAATGTATTCGGTTTTACATATTTCTATCAAATTTTTAACTTCCAAATCATCGAAAGAGTCACTATCCGAATAAAGTTCTTCTTTAATATCTAGTTTTTTAATGATTTGGTCTACTTTATTTTTTGATGATTTATTTACTTCAGATTGATTGGTTGAAGACCTTTTTCTTGTATTAACTTTTGAAGAGTTCAAGTCATCCTCACTTTCTTCCGATGTTTCGTGTTCGTGTGTCTTTTGATGTCGGGTTAAATGGCGCATTTCTTTATACCTTTTTTCACATGACGAGCATGAGTAGGGACGTTTCCCTGCGCGTGTTCTTAAACGGCCTTTTAAAACACCATTCAATTTTTTTTCCAAGATATGGAATTTTTGATGATTTGTTAAATCGCACTTTTCCTTATAAGCTTTTTTACACAATGTACACGGAAAGGGACGCTCTCCCGTGTGTACTCTTAGGTGACGTTTCAAGTTGAAAATACGATCAAAACTCTTGGAACAATGTTCACAAACATGTTTTTTCATTGACATATCATTGCTTGATTTTGGACTTTCTTCAGCATGTAACTTAAGGTGGCGTTTTAATTCATCGCTGTTAATAAATTCCATGGAACAAAATTCACAAACATATTTCTTTGGGGAATCTTCATGTTTCTCCATGTGATGTGACAAACAAATCATATTCGTCAGAAGCAAATTACAATCTCTGCATTTATAAGCTTTGGCAGTGGAATGTAACAGCTGGACATGTTTGGTAAGATCTTGTCGAAAATCAAATATCTAAAGAGAATTTTTTTTCAGTTAATTTTTTACACTAACAATAATAGAAATACCTTATCACAATTTATGCATTTGTTTTCAGTAGGAAGAAGTTCTATTAAATGAGACTTCCGTCCACCTTCAACGTTGTTAACAGTTTTTTCCGGCAAACAATCATGTCCGTCTTTGGTCTCTTTTAATTTGAGGGCCATAGTTTCTCAGCCTATTTTATGTATTTTCTAAAGTGACAGCATAGATTTTCTCGGTATTTTGACCGTGTCTTCTACGAAAATGCAATATTTGTCTTAATTGATATTTGGCTTGATGAAAAACAAGTATATGGTTGTGCTTCAACAACAGTCATCAATTTTAATAGTGTATTCGTTACAGTATAGTTGGAATGGTTTTCGGCAATACATCCATTTGGCTAATATAATTGTATAAGTTGCACTTTTGCAATGCTTGCGTTTATCTAAAAGATAAAAACAATGTATTGTCTTTATAACTGTTATAAACATAAATTGTGATAAATTCTATATTTTTTTGTTCTACTATAAAAAAAAAACTTGTTAATAATTTGTTTATTGACACTTTTTGCTCTTCTATTAAACTTTTTTGCACGAAGTTCTGCACATACTGTATCACTTACACTGGGTTGTTACACAAGTGTTGTTAAGTATTTTATTAAAATCATCTATATCATACCGCAATTTGTTCTTGTCTCGTAGGGTAACTATTCACGGTTCACACAAGGCAGTTTTTGTTGCGCAACTTTTTTTCAATATTCTTTTAATGTTCACACATTTATTTCAGCAACTTTTCGTTTTCTTTTGCTTTCAAATTCTTACATTTTTGACAGTTCATTTTATTTAGTTTTTGTAAAAAGAATTTATTATTGGTTGAAAGTTTTTTTTTCTATTATATATTCTTCCTTTATTTACATATTTTAACAAATTTGATATTCACATATGAGATCTTATCTTTACATATATATATTGCAACAAATAATATATATGTAGGATCTAAAGATATTAAATAGTTTTTATTTAAGTTTTTAATGATTTTTAAAGGAAAATGGGAGGAAAAAACCTTTATATGATTTAATAAATTCAAATACTATCTGAAAATATTTATGTGCTTATAGGAGGTTTATTAGAAATAATAGACCTCTATATGCATATAATTTTCAATTTTGTGATTTCTTTTTATACCCTATACCACTATGTGGTTTGGGTATAATGACTGTGCTGCTGTTTGTAACCAAAAATATTTGACCTACAACCATCTTTAATTATACCGATCGAATCAGAATCACTATCTGATTCGATTTAACGATGTCCGTCCGTCCGTCCGTCCGTCTGTGTGTCCATGTAAAGCTTGTAATCAAACTGCAGGTCGCAAATATGAATATATTTTGATGAAATTTGGTATTTGATCTTTTATCGGCCATGGGATGAACGCTATTGATAGGGTCTCGTATGGTATAGGGTATCGTATAGTCAGTCTAGACCGACTATAATTATACCCTATACCACTATGTGGCTTGTGTATAATGACTTTCTGCTGCTGTTTGTAACTACCAAAAATATTTGACCTAGACCCATCTTTAATTATACCGATCGAATCAGAATCACTAACTGATCGATTTAACGATGTCCGTCCGTGTGACCGTCCGTCCGTCCGTCTGTGTGTCCATGTAAACCTTGTAATCAAACTGCAGGTCGCAAATATGAATATATTTTGATGAAATTTGGTATTTGATCTTTTATCGGCCATGGGATGAACGGTATTGAAATTGGTGAGATCGGTCCATGTTCATACCTAGCCCCCATACAAATGACCACTATGAAATCAACATATATTGCCATAAGATCCAAATTATCATACAAATCTTAGTCAAATTGGGTTTTTATGTATATATTACATCCATTAATTAGTAGTCCAAAAATGATCCCTATTGGATAACTCTTAGTCATAGGCCCCATATAGAGCTGCTTCCCGATCTTCACTTAAATCTATCAAAAAAAAAAATATTGCACTGATTCTTCTCAAATTTTGTTTGTATATATTTTTGCAAAATACAAGAGACTTTACCAAACATGTTCAGGATCGGTCCTTTTTTGGGCCTAGTCCCCATATAGATATAGCATCCGATATGAACTTTTTCATATCTGCAGCCAAATATATTAATAAAAATCCCACTCAAATTTGGTTTATGCTTATTTTCTATATCCAGTTAGTTGAGCCTAAGAGATAGGGTCTCTAAACGCATGGTATAGGGTATCATATAGTCGGTCTCGACCGACTATAATTTTCTTACTTGTTAATTTTACATTAATTCTATACATTCTCTTATCAGTGGGTAAGAGCAATTTTCAATTTTGGCAAAGTAATTGTTATTAATCCTTGTTATGAATTCGATAATTTTTTCATAACCTGTTTCTTCATGAAGAAGATTTATAGGATACCTTTTTATTTATCATTTTAAGACATTTGTTTTGTAAAATTTGTAAGCGTTTTAGGTGGCAGTAGGCAGCGTCACTCCAAATAGGACACGCGTATGTTAATATTGGCCTTATAACACTTTTGAAGAGTAGATTTTTGTTTTTGGGGTTTAGAAATGAGCTTCTATTTAGTAGTGGCCATAATGCTTTAAATAAATTTATAGCTTTTTGACACGTAGCCATAATATGTTGTTTAAAAGTAAGCTTTTTGTCCAAGACAACTCCGAGATATTTGACATGATTAAGTACATTTATGGTATTATTTCCAATAAGAAGATGACGTCTTGGCAGTCTTTTGGGAGATTTGTTGAATGGAAAAATTATTGCTTGGGTCTTGTTTGGATTAATTTTGATTTTCCATTTGTGAAAATATTTACTGCATTTTACAAGTCCCTTTTCCATTTTCTTCAGGAGTGCACTTGTAAGTTTGTTTGAAGAAATTAACGCAGTATCATCTGCGTAGTAAGCTACTTTCATATATTTCGGGACTTTGAAATCGGATGTATATATCGAGTAAAGCAATGGCGACAAGACTGATCCTTGAGGTAACCCTGTGGTAATGGTTTTTGGAGATGATGTTTCATTATTAATCGCAACTTTAAAGTTTCTGCCGTGAATGAAATCTAAAATAAGTTTGCATAAATAATTTGGTATATTTGCATCAAGAAGTTTAAATACTAGGCCATTATGCCAAACGGTGTCAAACGCTTTTTCAATATCTAACAATATTTTTTATTGGTGATTATTTGATTCTTAATTCTGTTTATTTGGTGAGTAGTGCTATGTTTTTTTTTTTTAAATCCAATTTGTTCTTTAGCAACAATAGAATTGGTCGTTACAAATTCACTAAGACGAGAATGTAGAAATTTTTCAAATATTTCACCAAAGTTACTTAATAGACTGATAGGTCTGTAGCTGTTTGGGTTATTTTTTGGCTTGCTAGGTTTGTTAATAGCTATAACCTTAGCATTTTTGAAATGGTTTGGGAAATAGTTGAGTTTGATGCAGCTGTTAAATATTATGACCAGTAATTTTAGAGCTTTGAGTGGTAGTTTCTTTAAGAGCAGGTTCGGAACATTGTCAAAACCAGGGGATTTTGGGGGTTTTATTCATGAGACAATATTCATGACTTCTTCAAGAGATGTATAAATAGCTGATTCAGAACTAGGATTTTCCTTCTTAAAATTATTTATTGTTGAATTGATTAATGTATCCGCTGAATGGTTGTAGTTCGAAGTGAGGTTATTTGCTTGGACAAATGTATTTGCCAGGATTTCAGCCTTGTCCTTATCAGATGTTATTTTTGTATTTCCAACTTTTAAGTGAGAGATTTGATTTTTTCCTCGCAAGTTCCTGCTTATTTTCCAAAATGATTTATCACTTGGTTTTAAATTGGATAATAATTGACACCATTTCTTATTGCGTTCCGAATTAATACATTTATCAATCATGTTGCTTAGAAACTTAGTACATTGATTATAAAAAGTTTGCTCGACTATGTTTGAAGAGCGTTGGATTTTTCTTTTAAAGCTTCTTCTTAGTTTAATATATTTCACAGTACTTTCTGGTAATGTGTAATTATTTTGTTGAGTTATTTAAGGTGTAGACACATTCATTGCTTCGAAAACTACATTTATAAATTTTTGTATTTCCTGATCAATTACTACTTTGGTGATTTTATTGTCTAAAAAATTCATATAAATGTTCCAGTTAGTTGTACTATAATCATAATAATTGAGGTCAACCTGCAAGGCCATTGACCTTTTAAGTGTACATATAATGGGGCGATGGTCTGATGGTATTTCGTAATCCATTGTTTTTACGTCTATATTTAAAGCGGAGTTGCTTAAAATAATATCGACTGTGGATGCTTCGCGATTGTGTTGATGGGGGAATAGGGTTGGACTATTAGGATAGTGAGTGCAATTCCTGCAGTATTATTCGAATGGCAATTCCAAGCACAATGTTTGGCATTTATGTCACCAAAAACTATATATTCTTTGGTGGAAGGTGTTAGGTGCAAGATATCAGCACAGAAGTTATGGGTATATCTTGGTGAATATAACGAAGATACAACAATAGGTCTATTATTTATAATAACTTCAATTGAGATGTTTTCGATTGATGAGGTGTTTGATATAAAGAGGTTTTTATGTGCTACAGATTTATGAATTAACAGAGCTACTCCTCCTCCTCTTGCATCTGTTCTGTCGCTTTTATATGATTTTCTGAAAAAAATGTTTCATTCAAAGACGCTATTTTAATATTTTCTCGTTCAATTAGTATCTCAAATTGTTTCAATTTAGAAAAGTTTGAAATGCCATTAGCATTCAAGTGATTTGGTTCAAAGTGAAAAATCTATTTGTGTGAAAAAAGGGAAGGCTTTCATCATCGACATGCCACCGTTTCATGTATTTGGAACAGGTTGTTGTTTGTTTTTTACTTTCACTGGTACCCACTTTCATGATATCATATATACTGTGTAGTTTTACTTTGGTTGCTCGATGGGTCCGAAGAACTTAGGTTTCAGCTTCAAACATTCACCCAATTGAGTTCTCTTTATAGCTAAGTCATTGATTTTATACCTTATAGCTGGTTTTCGTCGTAGACTATAATTCTTCTTATTTTTCTCTTGTAATTTAAAAATTTGTTGTTTAGCCTCTTTTCTAATACCAGTTCTTCTCTTGTCGAAATTTGTTACCATTAATTAATTAATGGATGTCATCTTTGGTTCGCATTTTGGTTCCAATGAGTACTTCAAATGGTGTAGAATCTGTACTTCTGTTGTATGTAGAATTTATAATCTGTTGTACCTTTCCAACGAATTTGTACCATTTGCTCGGATCTTCTATGCTGAGTTTCGATAAAACTGAAACTATTGTACTGCTTATATGTTTAATTTGATCACCTTCACAGTACTGACCAAATTCTGCCGATGTAAATGCCGTCCCACGATCGGATATAATATGTTTAGGATTCAAAAATACCATACTCTGTGCTCTAGTTTGGAAATATCATCTTTAGAAGACGTAGATTTGGTCGGATAAAGCCAGCACCACTTCGTGAATGAATCTATTATAACGAATATATGATTATATTGTTTATTTGTTGACTCTAAAGGTCCTAAAAAATCGATGTGGTACGTCTGTAGCGGCAATTCTTTTGGTAATGGATTCAATTCGCCTTCTTGCTTACTCTTTTTTCTATATAAAACAATGCAAGGAACGCAGTTGGCAATATGGTGTTTTATTCTCTCGTCGAGTTTTGGAATGAAATAATCACGACATATTAAAAATGGCCTTTATCATGAGCTTGCTTTATAACTCCCCGTTGAATACCCTTTCGTACCACTAATAGCTCACAATCGTCAACTACTTTATAAAGGATCTCATTCTTCAAAAAAAATCTTTGTACATCGACTTTTCTCTTAAAATATCTTTAATCGTTTGGAGGTCTTCGTTCTACATCTGTGATCGTTTTATCTTATCAATAATGCTGTGATCGTCAGATGTAATCATCATGGGGTATCTCGAAAATGCGTCGACATGCTTCATTAGCATTCCAGGTCAATGTTCAACTGTGTAATTATATTCTTGCAGGAACAAAATCCAACGGGCAACACGAGTACATAAATCTTTCTTTTCGAGAGTCTTCGTGAAAGCATTACAATCAGTGACAAGTTTAAAATGTATTCCGAGTAAGTATACTTTGAATTTTTTCAGCGCTTCAATAACGGCTAAGATTTCCAGTTCATAGCTGCAATAATTTCTATCTTGATCTGTAGTCTTTTTACTCATATAATATATTGGATGTAGAAGATTATCGACATGTGACCTCCGAAGGAGTACAGCACCATAACCTTCAATTGATGCGTCAGTATGGACTTCCGTTTCATAAGTCTGGTTGTAAATATTTAAGACTGGATCATAACATCCTTAAGACCATTGAAAGCTGCCATCTGTACATCATTTATCTCAAATTTTCGATCCTGTTTTTTAAGTCTGTTAATGGCTTCGCAATTATGGAGAAATTGGGTATAAATTTTTGAAAATACCCTACTAACCCAAGGAAACTCTCAAGGCTTTGATCTTTTCTGGTGAAATCTGTTCACTTTCAATTACGTATCCTAAGAACTGTATTATAGAACTGTATTAATTATTATAATAAGAATTAACTCAAAGACCGAAATTTCAACAAGTTGACGTGGTCAAAATTTTAACTAATGAATTAAATCAATACATTAAATTTTGTTAATAAATTATCAGTTTACTCACTAAAATGTTTTTTTTTTTTAATGAATTCACAAAGATAAAGAACTATAAATGAATTAAAAAATTCGATCAATTCCGTATTTAATTAATTTAGAAAAATTTTTGATTTAATAACAAAAAAAGTAAATAATTATAGATGAATTGGAAACATTAAATGTATTTGATTCAATTAGTTCAGAGCATAAAATTCATTAGAAGCTCTAGCATTATATCACACTGCCTTTTCCAATTGTATTTCAGAAAGAATAAATCGATTTTCAAAAAATTTCAATTGTATTTTAGAAACTTTCAATTG
Organism: Cordilura impudica; assembly: GCA_963682025.1. Classification (NCBI taxonomy): domain Eukaryota; kingdom Metazoa; phylum Arthropoda; class Insecta; order Diptera; family Scathophagidae; genus Cordilura; species Cordilura impudica. Next base: position 85,184,032 of record OY821520.1, read on the forward strand.
ATTTTAAGACAATTGATTTTCAGAAATTATCAAATCAAAAATATTAGTTATTTATGTAAAAATAAATATAATGTATTTCAGAAAATTCAGTTGAATTTCGGAATCTGTACCGAAAAGTTGTTATTGTTTTTATTAGTGATTTCTCGTCAAAGAAAATTTTTACCAACATTTGGACTTTTACATATTTTTTTCTTATCGCGCCAATGACATTAAAAAATTATACTCTGGTTAAAGTGTCTTAGCATATTTTGAGGGCCTATTGTCTGCTCATAAAAAGAAAGGCAAATTTAAAAAACTATTAAATTATGAAGTCCTCATTATGAAAATTTTGCCAATTTGAAGTCTATCCAAAAAACCAAATTTTCTGTTTAAATTTTATAAGAAATATTACAAATGAATTGAAATAGCACTGTACAACAATCTTCGGATGTAACTTTGTCAGTTTTACCCCGACTTTGACCAAACATACCTCATTCTAAAGGTATTTCTCTTTAGCTGTCCAGCAGATTTACAGATTTGTACATTTCTTTTGGAGTAAAATGCATTTAAAGTTGCTACTAACACATACATAAAATTATACAATGCTGTGTTTTTTTTTTTAAATTTGTTAATGTGTTTGTAAAAATCGTATATGAAAAGCCCTGTATTGAATTGAAAAATAATTTTGGACATAAACCAATAACGCAATCGAATTTAATTATAATAATTGCATATCACACTCCCTTTGAACTGAATAGCATACCTTTGGTGGCATAAAACATTGGAAGAAAGAAATTGAATGAAAAAATAAAATTTCCTAGAATTAGCACTCGAATTTCGAGGGCTGGGCTTTGCTAGTATCATTTAATTAACCTTTAAATTCTAGTACCATTTAAATGACAAGTTAATTGCTTTTCTTTTTTGACCAGTATTTATTCCAAATTCTTATTTATTGTGTTTTTATAAAAGCAGTGATGGATTTTTTTATAGAAGGAATTAATTTCTATCTGAAAAATGCATTAGATTGTAAGACAATTTTTAGATTGTTATACAGTGTAAGTAAAAAATATGTTTTTGATTTATTTTGAAATACATTTAACATTTTCTGTAAAGAATTTGATAGTTTCTGAAATACCTTTGATGTTTTCTGAACAACATGTGATAATTTCTGAAAATCAATTGTAAATTGATAAATTTAATGTTTTCTGTAATACAGTTGGTATTTTCTGATAACCAATTATTGTTTTCTGAAAAACAATATGAAATGGTGTAGATAGATCTCTAATATTATTTCAATGGGTTTTTTTCATACAGTTTAAAAATCCTTATTTTTGAGTGCATAAAAATATTTTATTTCTGTTTAATTTTTGAACTACAAACATTTTTTTTATCAGTATGTACAAATTCTATAGAAGAATATGTTTGACTAAACATTTGTATAAACTTTTTACATTTTTGCCAGCATTTTTTATATTATTTTATTTCATTTTTTTCCCAGAAACAAAATAATCAAAATTTCTTATATATTTAATAACAATTTAACAAATTTCTTACACATACATACATACCTACATATATGTTTATGTAAATAGATAATAGATTCTTAAAGATAGACATATTTATAAGATTTAAATTTTCTTTTTAATGAAATAATTATTTTAAAATACAGTTTTTTCTTTCATAATTATTAGACCGTCGCATTCGATATCGAGTAAAATCAATGGAAATTCCATATTTTGGTTTATTATTTAAAGAAGACGGAAAATCGTCAGACCCCGATTCACTTTTACTATTAACTATGGACCATAACTCGTTAGCTGTGACAGAGTAAAATTACTTTTAGTATTTTATTTTGGAAAATAAAAAAATCGATCGAATAATTTCGATAACGAATGCGACGATTCGACCCCAGCACAGTTGAATCAAAACAGTCGATTTCTATTATTTATATCTGCAAAACTTAAAGAATCGCCAATCGAATAAAACATTACAAACATTAATCAAAGCATAAATTATTAGATATATATGTATATATACTTATATATTCTAAGTATTAGAAATTACAATTTCTTATTTTCACTTCCATAGAATCTATGAAGTTACTATCCGAATAAAAAGATCTTCTATAACATCCTGGGAATTTACTGCATTTGTGGTTGCTTCAATATTTTGGAAAAGCTCTTGTGTATAGTCGAAGTCGTCCACCACAATAATCTCTTCGTTCGTTTCATAAACCTCAGATACGAATGGATTATCACCAGTTCCTACAACATCTATATCATCGCCGATATTGGTTGGTGTAGATTCTTGTAAATCATTTTCGCCCAGATTAGGTTCCTTTTCCTCACAGCTCTTTTCATATACAGATAATGAATAGGGATTTTCTATAGACTCAGTACCTTTATGATTCGCCATATGACGATGTAGTGAAATTCTACTGCCAGTAACATCGCCACAAACCTGGCATTTAAAAACTTTACCATTGGGATGGAATTGTTTGGCATGATTAGCTAGATCTACCTTAGAACTGCACATCTGAAAATTTAAGATTTTTAAAAACATTTCTCAAAAGATAATAAAATATTATTTTATGCTGCGAGTATACCTTATCACAAATTGCACACTTGTTCGAATCGTGAAGCTTTAAATGACGAAACAAGTTGTCACTGCGCGCAAAGGATTTGAAACAAAATTCACAAGTATTTGTTCTCACGTGACATTTTTTATGTACCTTCAAATCATTTAAATGCTTATAGGTTTTATTACATACAGAACAAGAATAAGGACGTTCTACTTTATGAGCCTTAAAATGACGATGCAAAAGGGACATACAACTGAAGGATTTAGAACAAAACTCGCACATGTATATATTTTTGTTTGGCTTCTCAAAAGCATTCGATTGATCATTGCCACTATTTGTGGAATATATATGAGTTCTTGTATGACTTGATAAAGCTTGTGTATTAACAAATCCTCTACCACATTCTGCACATTTGAAAGCTTTAGCATTTCGATGGAATTGTTTGGCATGTTGTATTAAATCTCGCCGAGAATTGAAAGTCTGAAAATAATTTTTTCTTAAATGTTTTTTATAAAGATCATTGCATTTCTTTTCAAATACCTTATCACATACTCCACATTTGTATTCTGACGGTATATGTCTTTCCACCACTGCTTCATTCCGAGCAGCTGGGAGTTTTGCGGACCTCCTTGTTATACGTTTGCTACTTACGGCAGATTCTTTTGATTTGTTCGTTACTTTTGTTTTATCTTGTTCACTTAATTCATAAGTTGGATGGGTCTGAAGATGCTTGTTCAAACCGTTTTTATTTTTAAAGACTTTTTCACACATAGAACAAGCATAGGGCCGTTCTCCCGTGTGAACACCTAAGTGTCGTTTCAAATGTCTTTCGGCAGCAAAGGCCATGGAACAGATTTCACAAACATGTGTTCTCTCTATTAGATCTAATCCTAAGTGCTTAGTTTCATGCACCTTCATATTTTGCATATGTTTAAAAGCTTTGCCACAGATTGAACAAGAGTATGGACGTTCTTTAGTGTGAACAATTAAATGTCGATTCAGGCGAGAGGCACAAGAAAAGGTTCGGAAACACAACTCACAAGCATGTTTACTATTTGAAAAATCCAAGTGTGTCTTTTCATGTTCCCTTAAAGTATACTCATGTTTATAGTTATTGCCACACACTGAACAAGAGTAAGGCCGTTCTACGGTATGTGCTTTTAAATGCCGATTTAAACGGTATTTGTTAGAAAAGCCTTTAGAACATATGTTACAAATATGTTTTCTTTTTGAATCGCCATCGGAAGAATTAGTTATCTGTATAACTGCAGGTGGGTATTTAACTGCCAGAGGGTCTGGCAAGTGAGTCTTTAAATGAATTTTTAAATCATCTTTGCGAGTAAAAGATTTCGAACAAAGCTTACAAGTATGCTTCTTGGACAAGTTGCTTGTATGATTTATTCTATTATGAATCGAAACGGCTTGCTTGTTTGAAAATCTTGCTTTACAACTTTGACATTTAAAAGCTCTTGCATTACGATGAAATTGTTGGGCATGTTTAATTAAATCTCGCTGAAATTTGAACATCTGAAAATAATATTTTTAATTTACCGAATATATCTATAAAGAAATAACATAAATACCTTATGACAAACTGCACATTTGTTATCTGCCAGTAGTTTCCTTTTCACACCAATTGGTTGGTACAGGCGTGCGGGTTTGGGTGAAATTACTGTAGGTGGAGGACTTTTATCGACGACCTGTTCTTGTTTTGTGTCATTTTTCTCAGAATTGTCTTCTAAATTATCAACTGGTAGCACAACGGCTTCAACGTCTATAAATTCGGTATTCGACAAATCCAATTCATTCTTAGCATCGAAATCATCATCATCGTCATCATCATCTTGAGTGTTATTGTAAAGTATTTCTATATCGAGGGAGTTTATTGTACTCATGGTTTCTTTTGCGTTATCTTCATCGTTTTGGCTGCTAACCTCATCTACCATATATTCGTAATCACTTAGATATTCAGCAATCATTGAATCGTCTTCTGCCTCATAACTTTCCATTACACATTGATTTTCATTAATTTGATTATCATTATTGATCGGTTTTAGATTTGTATTAGATCCATTTTCTTCTAATAATTTTAAAAATCCTAAATCAATATTTTGTTTATACTTTTTTTCATACAGATACATATAGAAATCTCCCTTGACTTGGTTTTTATGAGTTCTCGTATGACAATTGAACGGTGTTTTACTGGCATAAAGTTTATCACAAACAGGGCACTTAAAAGCTTTGCCGTTGGTATGAAATTTTTTAGCATGAATAATCAGATCTTTTTGTGATTTACACACCTAAAAAAATAGATTTATGTATATGAAAATATATATTTAAATAATTCAAAAGAAGAACGAGTTTTTTTTTTCTGAAATACCTTTTCACAAACTGCACATTTATTGACATAGTGCATCACTAAATGACGTTTGAAAAACTCATCGTCGGCCATGATTCTTTCGCAATAAGCACAAGATTTTAAGTGAAAGCAAATCTTTTTATGCATATTAAACGATCTTTTATTGGAGAGAACAGTACTACAAGTTGGACATTGAAAAACTTTACCCTTGGGATGAAATTGTCTAGCATGTTTAACAAGATCTCGCTGGGAATTACACATCTGAAAAAAAAAATATATTTTTTTTATCTTTCAAAAAAAAAAAAATATATATATATGTATATTAACTTAATACCTTATTACATATAGCACATTTGTTTATATAGTGAACCTTTAGGTGAGTTTTTAAACTTTCAGCGTCTGCAAAGATTTTTTCACACAAAGAACACGAATTTGACTGCAGGCAGATCTTTTGGTGTTTTTTTAAATCAACCTTATGTTTATAGGTTTTTTTACATTGAAAACAAGAGTAAGGACGTTCATTAGTATGATATTTCAAATGGCGAATAAGCATTGAATTGCTTCGAAAGGACTTGGAGCAAATCTCACAAGTAAACCTTTTCTCAAAACCCATGTGGGTCTTTTCATGGTAATCCAAATTACTTTTATGTTTAAAGGTTTTTTCACAAAAAGTACAAACCAGAGGTCGGCCAACAGTATGAGAGGTTAAATGTAAATTTAATCGATACATGGTAGGGAACGATTTTGAACATAACTCACAAATATAATTTTTTTTTGCACTTTTTTGGATTTTTGGATTGGATTTTTTCTTTTTATTTAAAGATGTGTTTTTGTAGAACGATTTTTCATCTACATCTTCGTAATGTTTGTTAAGATGCCTTTTTAAATCGTCAATGCTACTGAAGTGTTTCAAACAAAATTCACATTTATGTTTTTTTGTAATTTCGTTATGAATTCGACTATGTCTTAATAATGTTTTTATATTGGAAAATCGTTCCTTACAATAACGACATTTTAATGACTTGCGACTATGATGATGTTCTTGGGCATGTTTGATTAAATCACGTTGGAAAATGAACATCTAAAAGTAAAGTTATATTTTTTTAAATATTTCTTTAAGAACAAATACAAATTATTTTAAATACCTTATTACAAACTGCACATTTGTTGTTTGTCTGTATTTGCCTTTTGATACCATGTCGTTTTGTTGTTTTCTTGTTGATGCGATTATCATTGTCAGTAATCGGTTTTTGTTGGATTTTAGTTTTAATGGTAGCATCTTTTGAACGCTCAACAGCAGGATGAACTACTTCGGTTGATATACATTCGGTTTTAAATACTTCCAAAATATTCTTTCCATCGATAGAGTCATTATCCGAATAAATCATTTCGCTGTCTTTTATACTGAAGCTTTCGTGGTTTTCATTATCTTTTAGAGAAAGTTCGTCGTATTGGCAAAACTTGTTCGAAAGATCGAAACGAAGTGGACTTTCAACATTAGTTGATTCTTTATTTGCTTCGCATTTAACAGTGATATACTCATCTTCTTCTAAGTCTATCATTTTATGGTTTTCTATGGGGTTTTCATACAAAGATGATGTCGACTGCGGGCAAATATTTTGATGAGTCGTTAAATTAACGTTGTGCTTGAAGGATTTTCCACACAAAGAACAAGAGAAAGGTCGTTCACCAGTATGAACCTTTATATGTCGATTCAACTTGGATGGGCGATCAAAAGTTTTTGAACAAAATTTACAAACATGACAATTCTCCATTACATTCAATCTTAAGTGGGTAATTCTTTCGTGTTTTTTTAAATCTCTCTTATATTTATAGGTTTTCTCACAAAGCGAACAAGTATAAGGACGTTCAACAGTATGAACTTCTAAATGACATTTTAAATATGAAATGCAAGTAAAGGACTTGGAACAAAATCCACAAATAAGTCGGTTTCTATATTTATGAATTCTTCTATGATTCGATAAAGCTCTTGCATTAAAAAAACTAGCAGTACAATAACGACATTTAAAAGCTTTACTATTGTGAAGTTGTTTAACATGTCTAATAAAATCTCTTTCGAAGTTGAACATCTAAAAAAAAAAATATTTTAATTTTTATCAGTGTTTTCTAAAGTATTTTATAACTACCTTATCACAAACAGCGCATTTGTAGCCAAATTGTTTGTCATTACTATTTGTTTGACTCTCTGTTATATTACATTTTTCAACGGTTTGTTCTTTTGAAATAGAAATGACTTGTAAATGCGCAATAGCTCTCGGTTTTTTTGCTTCTTCATATATGTACTTATTTTTAGACTCATATTTTTTATCCAAACCATCTATAGTTTCTTCTTTATCTATTAAAGATATTGGAACATGCGGAAGAATATAGTCCACGAATTGCATTGACACATCCTTGGTTTTATAGTTATTAGATTCCCTTAAAAGGTTTTTTTCGTGCGATTTTGAAATGTTTAAATTTTTGTCACAAGTTTTCGATCTCTCTTTCGAGTGAATCTTTAGGTGATGGTTTAAATCACGTTTATCTTTATATGCTTTATTACACATAGAACATGGGTAGGGACGTTCTCCAGAATGTACCATTAAGTGACGTTTCAACATATCCTTGCGTAAGAAGGACTTGGAACAAAAAGTACAAATATTTTTCTTTGCTCTCTCGGATTTCAAACCATCTTTCTAAGAAATAGAAACGAATTATATTATATATAAAATATTATCAGTTTTCGCATTATTCGAATTATGAAAACATTATTACTTACACTCTTAGAGGAAGCATGATTTTGTGGCGTTTTTATAGGAACACGTTCTGCATTGTGTGCCACCCTTAAGTGAATCTTTAAAGTGTTAAGAGAAATAAAAGATTTGGAACATAATTTACATGAATGATTCGATTTCGGCTTAAAGTGGGTCTTCTGATGGACCTGCAAAAGGTACTCGTTTTTACAGGTTTTTTCACACAAAGGACAAGCGTAGATACGTTTTGTAGTATGCGAACTTAAGTGACGTTTCAAGTGGTAGTTGCTTTTAAAGACTTTCGAACAAGATTCACAAACATGATTCTTTGACAAATCGTCATGAGTTTTTCTATGACTGGCTAAGCCACCTATTTTGGAAAAAACTTCACTACAATCAGCACATTTAAAAGCCTTATCATTGGGATGGTCGTCTATGGCATGTATAATAAGTAACTGCTGCGAATCGAATATCTAGAAGATATACATAGTTGGCCAATTTCAACTTCAAAATATTTTCTTAAATAAAGTACATACTTTTTCGCAAACTGCACATTGGTTGTCCGTCTGCAGAAGCTCTTCACTATGTGGTCTTTGGCTCTCATTGCTATTGTTATCATCGAGTCTCGGTGTTTGTTGCGACTTTATTGAATCCTCAGCACACACTGTTTTGGAAATCTCCAAATATAGTTTCTCTTTGGTAACTATTCCATTTAAAACTTCTTCTACTTGTTTATTAAACACTTGAACACAACAGTCGTGATCCTCGGCGTGACATTTCCCTCCTAGTTTAGGGTCCATACTTTAGAAAATATTTTAAAGTGGTCTCATTCGTATAGCTTAATTTTTTTTATTGTTGTAATTTATGAAAATTTTTTTGGTTATAAATTTAATGGCGTGGCGCCAGCCAACATAATGCCAGGTTATTCCACATTATAGTCACTCCACGCAACCATTACATACGCAGTGGAGGTTAGGGAGAGCTATTTGTTATAGAAAAACCTTTAACTATACCGGATGCAGAAGGTACAGTTAACCTAACTGTATGCTGAGCAGCAACCACGAGGACCAAAGAGCAAACAAAGATTTGTTAGTTTCTCTTATTTAAAAATAACAAGCAACGAAGCGTTGCTTACTCGACGGATCGCGTTTGACAACTGTTTTGCGTATGACTTTTGTTTTGAAATAATACTAACTGGAGATGGGAAGTACTTTTGTTAAACACACTAAAAAGTACCAATATTTGAATCAATCTTTTTTATTCCACAATATATTCGCGTAAAACATTTTATTCAATCGAGATTTAATGAAATTTTCTAATACAAGAAATCAGTAATTTTTGAGATTCTTTTCAAATAAGTTATAAAATTATACGCATACTAATTAAATCTTAATTTTGGGCGTTTCACCAAAAATTTCCTATTTTTGACCAAAAGATTTTTGAGTTTTTTTCAGAATTTATAAAGTTCAGTACGGAGTCTCTGAAATCGATTTTATCCAAAAAAAATTAGGTTATTTGTCTCGCGATTTATTTTCACAAAAGTCACCAGATAAATCACGCTAGTAAAAATTATTAGTTTAAGGGGAACTTTGATGACTTTAAAATTAAAAATTCGGTCAAACCGCAATAATTCGATAAATATGGAATATTTTTGCGTAAAACTAAATCCGTGAACCCAATCTGTCTCTTATCAATTAGAGACATGTTTCGTTTTTGGATATAATTGATCTCAGCGACAACTTACCGACCTTCAATAATTCTCAAGTCTTTTTGGTCGTAAGAATTCACATTAGCTCTGTTCGTTTACTTTCCCAGTAAAAATCAGTAAAACCCGAAATTTCAGAGAGTAACAAAACTTAGTTCTCAAAACCCCAAATATCCAAAATAGTAAACGAACAGCAATTTGTAAGAATTTAAAAGTTCATAGAAACAGCTGATTATAAACATATTTGAAAGTGAAGAAGAAGTGAGACTCTAAATTAAAAAAAGAAATATACCTTAATTAGAAGAATTTATTTTATTTAACATGTGAAAATATTCATTGAAATTAATATCATTACCAATTGCTTTTGAAAATAAACATTTATTCTGAAAGAAATTGGCAGATATACATATTTTTTGGCAGGAACTAGTTTAATACGATTAAAATTAATTAAACCTGGTGATGTGAATATTTACTTCTTCTATCGTTAATTTCCTCAGAATTATTATTTAAAAATTTTGCACAAAAATCGAATTGTAGTATTTTTGCTTTATTTACCACAAACATATGATTTTCAAACATATGTTTTTTAAACATATGTTTTTCAAACATATGTTTTTTCTTGCTTGATAATTCTTACTGGCAAATATATATCCAGTATAAACTAGCAAGTTTTCAAAAAATGAACTGTCACTGTACGCTCTCATTTGTTCTCTTTTACTGGGTTTTTGAAGTAAACGAACAGGATCCGGTAAATTTTTGATTTGATTGCATTTAAGACCCTGTTACACGTTCAATATTATTGACCGCGATTCAATATTATTGACTGCGATTCAATATTATTGAACGTGTATCATGCAGTATTGATGGATCGTAATCCATTTTAATGGATTTCACGTGTAACAGGGCCCTAAGAAATACATATTATTTAGTTTATTTATATAAATATCAAAAGATTAAGTCAACAAAAAGTTCTGTAAAGTTGTAAAACAAGCGCTTACTATAGATCTCACGAAATACGTTGCGACCGTTTGAACAACATGGCCGAAAAATGAAAATGTTTTGATTTTGATACAGCCAGTTGTACAACTAAGCCAACTAGTCTCACACGTTATGATTTATTACACAATCTAGTCAAATTGTAACAAATCAGTTCATATAGGGCACCTATACCATTTCTCCCAACAGGAGATGCCGTTGCTGTTCTATATGATTTAATAAAAATTTTTTTATATGACTGCAGTAATTAGTATCGTTTTGTTTCTTTTTTTTTTGGTAATATTAATTTTTTGACGCTAGCTCCAGGTAGACATAATGCTATGTTATTTCGACATATAGATCCCCATACAACCTATGCCTTTGCAAGTGAGATTAGAGATAGATTTCAGATTTAGAGATTGCAATTTGTACTTAAAAACATAACCTAACTGCATGCTGAGCAGCAACCACGAGAATCGTGATATAAACACTGCAATGTGTTATCTCTTATACGGAAATAATAGAAGTGACGAAAACGAACTTTATTCGACGAATCGTAAATCACTACTGATCGTTTTGTTAATATGTTCATATAATTTTAGATTTCTTCGTAACGGAAAATAATGTCCCCAGTTCTTTTTGAATACCCAACAAAAGAAGAAGATTGTGAAATAGAAGTTGGCAATATAAATTTCACCTGTCAGTTGAACTGTCAAACAGGCAGTCACAAAAAATTCATCGCTATATTTTTCCTGACTGCTCTCGTATATTTTCATATTTTTAGGTAAGTGTTAATTCAATAAAGCCTTGAAATAATTTTGAAAAAAGTGGACCTGCAAGTAACAAAACAATAAAATTATTTAAAAAGCAAAAAATTATTAAATGTTTTATATAAAAGATAAACAGTAGTTGTGCAAACGTCTAGTGATTTTGGTACTTATGTAATTAAGAGATGGCACTAAGTAGAATTTTTGAATGATTATTATTGATTTTTTTTATTTTAGGAGAGTATGATTCGTGCACCGCTTGTTAAGGCCTTGGGCACACTGGGCTCACCCACACACAATATCACCAGTAAAGCGGTGCGTACCAGTGCCGCTCTTGCCCAGACACCAGCCAAAGCTCCCGAAAAGATTGAAGTGTTTGTTGATAACATTCCCGTTAAAGTAGCACCTGGTACAACCGTTTTACAGGCAAGTTATACGGCATAAACGAATTTCGATTACTTTTATTGATTTTTTCAAATGTGTAATTATTTGTATTTGTCAGGCTGCTGCTTTGGTTGGTGTGGAGATTCCCCGTTTTTGTTATCATGAACGTTTAGCTGTAGCTGGTAATTGTCGTATGTGTTTGGTTGAAGTTGAAAAGAGTCCCAAACCTGTAGCCGCTTGTGCTATGCCCGTAATGAAGGGTTGGCGCATTAAGACAAATTCCGACATGACCCGCAAAGCCCGCGAGGGTGTTATGGAATTTTTGTTAATGAACCATCCTTTAGATTGTCCCATTTGTGATCAAGGTGGAGAATGTGATCTACAAGATCAAGCCATGGCATTTGGTACAGATCGTTCACGTTTCACCGATATCAATCATACTGGCAAACGGTAATTAATTGATTTTTTCCTTTATTACAAGAATTACTTATTTTTTAAATTATTTTATTTTAGCGCTGTTGAGGATAAAGATATTGGGCCATTGGTTAAAACTATTATGACACGTTGTATTCACTGTACCCGTTGTATACGTTTTGCTTCCGAAATTGCTGGTGTTGATGATTTGGGTACAACTGGTCGCGGTAATGACATGCAAATTGGTACCTATGTGGAGAAACTTTTCTTAACTGAGTTGTCTGGTAACGTCATTGATTTGTGTCCTGTTGGCGCTTTGACCAACAAACCATATAGGTAAGTTTTTATTTTATTTTTGAAGATTAAAAAAATACGTTGATAAAAAGTATTCACAAGATTTCTTGTTTGTATCCTGTTAATTTATAAACATATAATAATAAAAGTAAAATGCAGGGTTGGGCTTTGAACATTTTAAATGTTATATAATGCGTAAATTGACTTGTGTTATAACAACATTTTGAATTTATTTACTCTAGTTTTGTTGCACGACCCTGGGAAATTCGTAAAATTAGTAGTATTGATGTCTTGGATGCCGTTGGTAGCAACATTGTCGTCAGTACGCGTACCAATGAAGTTTTGCGTATTTTACCGCGCGAAAATGAAGACGTTAACGAAGAATGGTTGGCTGATAAGTCACGTTTTGCATGCGATGGTTTGAAACGTCAACGTTTAGTAGCACCAATGGTCCGCATGCCAAATGGAGAATTACAAGCTGTTGAATGGGAGGGTGCCCTAATATCTGTGGCTAAGGCTATCAGAAATGCTAAGGGTGCCTTGGCTGGTGTATCCGGTCAGTTAGCCGATGTTGAATCTTTGGTTGCCCTTAAAGATTTGCTCAACCGTAATGGTGCTGAAACTTTATGTACAGAGCAAGGATTTGCCACCAATGGATCTAGCACAGATTTGAGGTCTAACTATATTTGTAATAGTTCAATTGCTGGTAGATTTTGATTGATTCAATTTTTTTTTTTTTTGTATTTTTAATTGTTTTTTTTTTTATTTTTTATTTTAGCTTTGGAAGAAGCTGATGCTGTCTTATTAATTGGCACCAATCCCCGTTATGAGGCGCCTTTAGTTAATACCCGTTTACGTAAGGCTTATGTACACAATGAATTGGAAATCGCTTCTATTGGTCCTAAAGTAGATCTGTCCTATAAACATGAAAATCTGGGCGAAGATGCGACCTTGATTAGTCGCGTTTGTAGCGGTTCTCATGCTTTCTCAAAGGTTTTGGAGGGTGCCAAGAAACCGGCCATTATCATTGGTGCTGATATTCTGGAAAGATCTGACGGTTCTGCTATCTTGGCTACAGTTTCGGCTTATTGCAAGAAATTAAACAAACCTGTAGGTTTTTACTGCTTTCGATTTTTTAATTAATTTATTTATTAATTTGTATTTTTCTAGAACTGGAATGCTTTTAATGTATTGCAAACAAATGCTGCTCAAACAGGTGCCTATGATGTTGGCTATCAACCTGGTCTTCAAGCTGCCATTAAGGCACAACCTAAAGTTTTGTTCTTATTAGGTGCCGATGCTGGCAAAATAAGCCGCGATCAGTTGCCTCAAGATTGTTTCATTGTCTATATTGGCCACCATGGTGATAATGGTGCTTCCATTGCAGATGCCGTTTTACCTGGTGCTGCTTATACAGAAAAACAAGCTACATATGTAAATACCGAAGGCCGTGCCCAACAAACATTGGCTGCTGTATCACCACCAGGTATGGCTCGTGATGACTGGAAGATTTTACGGGCTCTTTCTGAAGTTGCTGGTAAGTAAATTATTATGATAACAGTTTAATGTGGAAAAAATTTGTTAAAATTCAAATTCCAATAATAGTTGAATCTTATTTTAATCCACCTTTACCGTAGTTATTTTAGAAATCCATTTGAATCGTAAAAAACAAAAGCCATGAAATACGGTTGAAATACTTGTTAATGCTCTGATTTTTTGTCATTTTAGGTACACCCCTACCCTATGATACCCTGGACGAATTGCGCAACCGCGTTGAAGACATTGCTCCTCATCTTACACGTTGGGGAAAATTGGAATCAACGGTCTTTAGCGGTTTGGCCGATCAAGTAGCTACGGTAAACATATATTTATTAAAACATATATCCAATCGATTTAATAACCTTTTTATTTTATCAATTTTAGGCAAAGTCTATTGAAAACACTAAAATCGATATTAAACTTAAGGAATTACGTGACTACTTTATGACCGATGCCATTTCAAGAGCTTCGCCTACCATGGCCAAGTGTATATCGGCGGTTAACAAACAAAATAACAAAGAACATCAGCAACGTGCCGTTTGTTAAATTATTATTTATGTAAAGAAAACTATATTAAACTTAGCTAAAAAAAATAAACTTAAAGTCATGTAATTAAAACAATAGCAAAAAACCAAAACATAAAAACTTCTTAAATCTTAAATATCAATGAATTAAAAATTTTAAATATATGTTCTCTATTTTGTCTTTTTGTTTATGAAGTGTAAAGAAAGTTGGCTTAGAAGTTGATGGATATTTATTTTGAGAAAGAAAAATGCGCTTTTTATAACGTAAATTAAATAATAAATTTTACTTCACAAATTGTTCCAAAACAATTTCCTGTGTTCGTTTTATTTTTTTCATCAATTTTTCAAATTTTTTATGACAGTGGTTATTAGCATGTATACTTAGATCCGATTTATCGCAATTTAATATTTTTTACACGAGCCTTGCATCTGCATTTAAAGTCGTCATCTTTGACCTGTTTCAGCCATCCCATTAGCTTCTCGTCTCTCAACCAACTTTGTTTTCTGTTTTTCCTTGATGTGTTTTCAGCATCATCGAAAAACGAATCGGACATGTTTCTAAAATTAATTATGTTTAAATTTATAATATTTTAAAGTTCTTTCGATTTACAAACTTACTAAAATAGAAAAGATCTACAAAGATGGCGTACGTATGTATAAACAAGTAAGAAAATTATAGTCGGTCTAGACCGACTATACGATACCCTATACCATGCGTTTAGAAACCCTATCTCTTAGGCCCAACTAACTGGACATAGAAAATAAGCAAAAACCAAATTTGAGTGGGATTTTTATTAATTTTTTTGGCTGCAGATATAAAAAAGTTCATATCGGATGCTATATCTATAAAGGGGCTAGGTCCAAAAGTGGACCGATCCTGATCATGTTTGGTAAAGTCTCTTGTATTTTGCAAAAATATGTACAAACAAAATTTGAGAAGAATCAGTGCAATATTTTTGTTTTTTAATTGATTTAACTGAAGATCGGGAAGCAGCTCTATATGGGGTCAAAGGGATCATTTTTGGACTACTCATTAGAGGATGTAATGAACGCATACAAACCCAATTTGCGTAAGATCTATATGACAATTTGGATCTTATGGCAATTTATGTCGATTTCATATGGGTAATTTGTATGGGGGCTAGGTCTGAACATGGACCGATTCTCACCAATTTCAATAGCGTTCATCCCATGGCCGATAAAAGCTTATATACCAAATTTCATCAAAATATATTCATATTTGCGACCTGCAGTTTGATTACAAGCTTTACATGGACACACAGACGGACGGACGGACGGACGGACATTGTTAAATCAACTCAGAAAGTGATTCTGATTCGATCGGTATAATTAAAGATGGGTCTAGGTCAAATATTTTTGGGTGTTACAAACAGCAGCACAAAGTCATTATACCCAAACCACATAGTGGTATAGGGTATAAAAAGGTGCACAAAAGAAGTAAACTGCAAAA
Organism: Cordilura impudica; assembly: GCA_963682025.1. Classification (NCBI taxonomy): domain Eukaryota; kingdom Metazoa; phylum Arthropoda; class Insecta; order Diptera; family Scathophagidae; genus Cordilura; species Cordilura impudica. The sequence goes on from OY821520.1 coordinate 85,199,777, forward strand.
ACAAGTGTTTTTACTTGTCATTGTTATTAAAGAAGCCACATATTTACTTCCTTCATATTATATAGTTATTACCAGTTATAAAAAAGGTTTATATTTATAATGTTAAAGTTTAAAATTGAAAAATATATAATATTAAGCTGTTAAAAAAAAATCTGCAAAAAATCCCTACAATTCGACAAAAGTAAGAAATCTTTTCCCATCTTTCCCTATAATATTTTATGATAAAATAATAAATCGTAGATACCACTAATGTCTGGTTTATGGGAAAATTAAATATTTTGTTTTTAAAAATATTTTAATGATATATGGAAAATCTTTAAATTTATACCTCAAAGGTATAGGTTTTAATTTCTTGTCTTTGTAGAGTTGTTTCTCTTCTTCTTCTTTGTCTCTTGGAGACTTGCACGCGGCGACCCCCCAAATTACAGTGACTCTTAGAGCTGCAAGAGTACACCTATGTTATCTCTTTCTTGCATATGTTGAGAAGCGATGAAAAAATCATTCGCTTTTTCACAAAAAAAAACAAAAGTTGCGCAACTATTGCAGACGCGTGCAACTAGCACAGTGATGCCAGTGAAATTTTTGAAAAAAAAAAATCCCTACAATTGGCATCACAGTCTGAATATGTCCCAATATACATTGAAAAATTATTTCTCCAAAACCAGTGTCACCCTGTTATACATATGTAAAATAAATGTTGGTCCCCCGGTGTTGTGGAAAGCCGTGTTGCCAACTCTTAATATACATGCGTTATTTTTGAAACAGATTTTAAAATAATTGTTCAAACTTTTTTTGTTTTTTTAATTTATAAAATTCAAACAAAGAAACTAAACTCTAAGAAACGACAATAACAAAGTATATTTACAATAAATTTAATAAAAGTTTTTTAAAATTCTAACTAACAAAATATTATTTTAAAAACTATTTAAATCTAAAATGTCTACAAGACACACTTATGCCATATTCTAGTTTAATGACGTTCGTATAGCAAATTTAAGGAAGCCCTATATTGACTAAAGAAATTACGAAAATTGGCTTCATTTTCCACAGTATTTTCTTGAATTTCCATTTTAACCGCTGCCGGCATTTGAGAAAAATCCTTCGTAGCCGCACTCTGCTCCATAATGCAATATTCCTCTTTGGCAGTTTCACAATCATTAATTTCTTGGTATTTACTTTTACTTTCTTTATTATCATTTACAAATGAATCATTTGTCGAATGCTTAAATTTGATAAATTCATCCATTGATATTTCAGCTTCATTATCTACCACATTGCTGGTATTTAACTGCGTAATATTATCTTGATCTTCTTCAGTTTTGAAAATTGGTTCAAGACCAGATGAAAAATTAAAATTTATCATAGAATGTTGAGCCATTGGTGTTGATGTCATAACACTATTGCCTTCTTCCCCAATTAAATTATTACACGGATTCATGCGAAATTCTGGATCTGATTTATAACTTATATTATTGGAAGTGCTAAAAAAGAATTTAAACATTATAAAAGTAGTGCAAATGTTTAATATTTAAGAAAATATTAGATATTTTCTAATTTTCTTGCAGAAAAATTGGAAATTTTTATAGAAAAATTCAGATTCTTAGCATTTGTTTGTTTTTTATAAAGTCACAAAAATTTTTTTGCGTTGTTTCGGAAAAAATCGTCGAATATTTTTTACGTATATGAAACAATAAAGTAGATAATGTAAAAATTGACTAAATAATGTCGTCATCCGCTTTACGTAAATTTTGAAATTTTAAAGCTGTAGCTAGCTTGGAAGTTCGTGCAAATTCCGCCTCGAACAGAGATAAACAAATTCTGATAAATTTCTGCATAGAAAAAATTAACTTCTCATATTATAACATAGTATAAATAGAAAAAATAGTTCAAATAAAAAAAAAAAAAAAAATTGCAAGAAATCAAGTGTTACATTTATTTAAGTACTTACAAATTGTCTGCCACAATTTTTTTCACCTCCATCGATCCATCTTCATACATGGGCAAATAATCGCCAAAGAAATGCATAATCTGTTCTTTGCTACAATTGCCATAATAACCAGCATATTCTGGACGAAAATCCTCATCCAAGTGTAACACAGAGTCATGAGGATTTTCGAAAAGTTCAACCGGCAATTCAATAACTTGATCATCATCAGTTGCACCTGCGACTCCACCAACAGTTGAACGCGTTGACAAATCGGATTTACCACGACGATGTTTAGCAGCACGTTCATCGGAAGCCTGCAGTTTTTCTTCCAGTAAACGGGTTTCATTTTGAAAATACAATATGGCTTGAAAACGTAAACGGCTGAGTTGTATGTTGGAAAGACCGCCATGAAACATAAAACACAAATCACCCAACATTCTTTCGGCCACGCTATTTTTACCCGCCACAGGTTTTTCAGTGTTTTGTTCAGCAATTGTTCCAACACCAACACCTGAACTAACATTTTTTTCTGTGGGTATTTCACCAATCAACTGATACGTGTGCCTCCTTATTTTAGCTAATAAATCTAAACGATGGCGTTGAAAGTTTTCATTTTTATATTGTAACAAAAGATCCTCTTCAGCTTCTGGAGTGGCGTTCAAACGATCAAATTTAAACTCGTCCAAATGTTCTAAAAACACTGAACTGTTTTTAATTTTAAATATGGAGCGAGTTGAATTGAGATAATTTTCCAAAGTAAGATAATCTAAAAGTATCACAGTTCCGTCGCGATTCCAACGTAAAAAATCGCAAAAATCTAAATGTACGACTAACCACAATTTGTAAGGAAATGGAAAATTTACAATATCTTGACGGGTCATGTATGCAGCTGGTTCCATAATTCCACAGAAATACTTTTAAATGTATTGATAATTTATTTCACATGCACTTAAAATACCAATTAGAATAAATTTTTTTCCCTCTAAATAATGTCGGATATCTTTTGACAGTACTGGGTGTCTCACAATAAATTTATTTTGGTGTAGGGCGATTAAAAAAAATTGTTCGATTATAAACAAACATTGTGCATAAAGTTATTACCGAAATGCTTTTTTATTGTCATTTCGTTTGTAACGCATCGAAATAGATTCCTGAGACCCCCAAAAACATATATTTTCTTGATCCTTATAACAATGGAAGTTGATTTACCGATGACCGTCTGTCTGTGGAAATCACGATCACGCCGTCAATATCTAAGCTAGACCGTTCGTTTTTGTATAAAATCGTTTATTAACATCCTATTTAAAATCGCCAAAATCGGTCAAAGGGTTCACGAGCTATGAATGAAACTTTGAAAAAATAAAATTTTTCAGTGTGCTTGTTCTTAAGATATGTTGTATATGTTGTAATTCTTCGTATTTTTGAAGTCATTACAGTTGTGTGTATATTAATACTGCACTTGTCACATTGGCCTAAGCAAGTTTTACCACATATTTTTTTATCATTAAAATTAAATATTAAAAATTAATAAAAATAAAAAGTGGAAAATGAAAAATGAAAAAAGAAAAATGGAAAATGAAAATTGAAAATTTAAAAATGGAAAATGAAAATTGAAAAACTAGAATTGAAAAATGGAAAATGAAAATGAAAAATTTAAAATCGAAAATGGAATATCAAAAATGGAAAATGAAAAATAAAAATGGAAAATGAAAAGTGGAAAATGAAAATGGAAAATAAAAAAATGGAGAATGAAAAATGGATAATGAGAAATGGAAAATGGAACATGAAAAATAAAAAATGAAAATTGAAAAATGGATAATAAAAATGAAAAATTGAAAATCGGAAATGGAAAATGAAAAATAAAAATGGAAAAATGAAAAGTGGAAAATGAAAATGGAAAATGAAAAATGAAAAATAAAAAATGGAAAATGAAAAATGGATAATGAGAAATGGAAAATGGAACATGAAAAATGAAAATTGAAAAATGGAAAATAAAAAATGAAAAATTAAAAATGGAAAATTCAAAATTGAAAATTAAAAATTAAAAATGAAAAATGGAAAATGAAAAATGGAAAATGAAAAATAAAAATTGAAAAATGGAAAACGGAAAACGAAAAATTAAAAATGGAAAATTAAAAATGGAAAATGAAAAATGAAAAATCGAAAATGGAAAATGGAAAATGAAAAATGGAAAATGAAAAAATAAAATTGAAAAAAGAAAAATGGAAAATGGAAAACGAAAACTTAAAAATGGAAAATTAAAAATGGAAAATTAAAATTGAAAAATGGAAAATGAAAAATGGAAAATGAGAAATTAAATATTAAAAACTAAAAATTAAAAACTAAAAATGAAAAACGAAAAATGGAAAATGGAATGAAAAATTAAAAATGGAAAATGAAAAATTTTAAATTAAAAATGGCAAATGGAAAATGAAAAATTAAAAATGGAAAGTGGAACATGGAAAATGAAAATTGAAAATATAAAAATGAAAAATAAAAAATGGAAAATGAATATTGAAAAATGAAAAATCGAAAATGGAAAATGAAAAGTGGAAAATGAAAAATGAGAAATTAAAAACTAAAAATGAAAACGAAAGATGAAAATTGAAAAATAGAAAATGATAAATTAAAAACAAGTAAGAAAATTATAGTCGGTCTAGACCGACTTTACGATACCCTATACCATGCGTTTAGAAACCCTATCTCTTAGGCCCAACTAACTGGACATAGAAAATAAGCAAAAACCAAATTTGAGTGGGATTTTTATTAATTTTTTTGGCTGCAGATATGAAAAAGTTCATATCGGATGCTATATCTATATGGGGACTAGGTCCAAAAATGGACCGATCCTGATCATGTTTGGAAAAGTCTCTTGTATTTTGCAAAAATATATACAAACCAAATCTGAGAAGAATCAGTGCAATATTTTTGTTTTTTAATAGATTTAAGTGAAGATCGGGAAGCAGCCCTATATGGGGCCAAAGGGATCATTTTTGGACTACTCATTAATGGATGTAATGAACGCATATAAACCCAATTTGAGTAAGATCTATATGACAATTTGGATCTTATGGCAATTTATGTCGATTTCATAGGGGTAATTTGTATGGGGGCTAGGTCTGAACATGGACCGATTCTCACCAATTTCAATAGCGTTCATCCCATGGCCGATAAAAGCTTATATACCAAATTTCATCAAACTATATTCATATTTGCGACCTGCAGTTTGATTACAAGCTTTACATGGACACACAGACGGACGGACGGACATTGTTAAATCAACTCAAAAAATGATTCTGATTCGATCGGTATAATTAAAGATGGGTCTAGGTAAAATATTTTTGGTTGTTACAAACAGCAGCACAAAGTCATTATACCCCAACCACATAGTGGTATAGGGTATAATGAATATTGAAAATGAAAAAGGTGGAGGGTATCAAAGATTCGGCCCAGCCGAATATAACACTGTTACTTGTTATATTATATTTTTAAACATTTTCATAAATTATATAAAAATACATTAAATATGAATAAAGCATATTGTTTTGATAATTATTTTTTTTGTATAAAAAAAAACATTTTAAAACAAATTATTATCCTACCACAAAATGTTTGTGATGGTAACTACGAAATGAAATTAATTCTGAACGGAATTTGTGACAAGACAGAATATGTACCATTTTCCACAAAATAAATCATTCAGAATATTATCGATATCGTTATTTAACTAGATCCATAAATAATGCGATCATGAGAATGCTGAGCGACGAAAATATTTCTACAAACATATGTTATATAACCCAATTGTTTAATTTTTGATGATTTACTCAAGTGATAAAAATTTAAAGTTTAAGCACACAAATTCCCAAAACCCGGTCTATGTCAAGTATTTTTTTTGGAATTACAAAATTTGCCACAAACTCATAATTCCCAGTAAAAAATAAACGAAGCTGTATAAAGCGAAAAATTTATTATTGTATACTAAATGTCATTGCGTACCGATCTCTTGCTTCTAAACAATATTCGTATATTCGTGTTTATAAAATTTTAATTTTATAATTTAATTATTCTTAAACTCCTTTTTCAAGTCCAGATCCAGTTGTCTTTTATGTAGGTAGGTTTGTGATAACTCTGCAAGCAGCATGCCGTGGTTAAAATCCTGGCTTGGACGCATTGTTTTTGAATCATTTTTTTTTTAAATATTCATTTTTATTAAATTTACTTTTTTTTAAAATAATTTTTATTAATTTTTAAATTTTTTTTAAATAATTTGTATAAATTTTTAAATTTTCAATACGCTTGATTGGCTTGAACACAACATAAAATCAAACAACAACACATTTCCTGCCAATACTCGAAGATATTTAATGCAAATTTTAAGCGGTTGCTTTTTAGGAAAATTTGAAAAACCCAAAATGGAATGTAGTCCAAAGTTAGCAAAAATGTTTAGTGTTGACTTTATAAGTGTATAAAATTTTTGGCTTGAATATTTGTGGGGAATTATATTCCGAAACGCAAAAGATATCGAATTAAGATGAAAACCCATGGGATTAAAACTATCATAGCAAGAGTCTTGAAACAATATGTGAGTTCATTTAGTTATAAATATGCATAGTCGAGCCAAAAATGGGCGTTATCGGAATAATGGACGTGACAGCTCCCATTTGAGGTAAATATTTATTACAATCTATCTGGAAACCATATATTACTAACGTCATAGCGAAAAAATTGTTTTTTATGAAAAGGGAATATTTTATAATATTTTTTTTATGTAAAGGGAACCCACACTGTTCCCTAATGTAGACTATAGCGAAATTAAGTTCGTCTGTTGATGTATATTGTATTCTTGTCCCCTAAATAGCGGATTAATTAAATTTTTCAAACAGTTAAAAGTAGTTGTGTAAAACAGGAACAAAACTTCGCCATATTGCATAAAACAATAACGGTTGTTATAATTTGAATCTTTTGCTTTAAAAAAAATTTGAATTCTTTAAATTCTTTTTTAAGCAAGCCCTAAATAAATAAAAAAAAAAATATCCTTTAGATTTCCCGATCTTTTGGAGATTTTCCTTTATAAAAAATGGCCGATTGGAACCCGAACAGTCTAAGATAATGGGTCTAGGCAGTCATTATTTGTAACCAGTAATAGCGCAGACTAGATGAATTTTTGTATTTTTAAAATTAAAAGTACCTACGACAAGCTTTAAATTAATCGGTATCAAAAAGTAGCTACACCGCGCTCACAAATTGTGGTATTCACCTTTATTGCTGGCTTATGTAGGATACGTGAAACGATCTTTAAGAAAATGTTTTACTGTTCAACCTTAAACGTTGAATGAAAGCTCCATGAAAACGATATTAAAAAAAAAATTAATGCTAAATATTCGTTTTTATTTTACTAAATTTTCTTGCGGATTTTAAATATATCTAAAGATACAATTAATTTGCTTGTTATTTTATTTTATTTATTATTGTGTATATAAAATTGCTATAAACTTGAAAATTATTATTTTTTATATTAGAAAAATAAAGAAAAGAAAAGTCTCATAACTTACATAATTATAATTATTAAATATATATATATATATATATATATATATATATATATATATGTATTATTAACTAAATAAACAAAAAAATATTTAGGCTGATAATTTAAATAAACAAAACAAAGATCTACTTTATCACAAAAATTATTATATTATAAAGTTTAAATAAAATTTTAATCAATTGAGAGAAATAGTTTTAAACAATAATTGTTTTTAGTATTTCTGTATATAACTAATATACTTTAATTTTTTTGTTATAAAAACTAGTTATTAAAGAAAAATCGTGTTTAACACGCTAATTGTATAGGCAAAAGGGTATTATAATTTATATATAATTAAATAAAATGGGCAAATATTCTTTTGAGTTAAAAAAATTAGTAGTATGTTATAACATTTTTAATATTTGCATTTTGTATTAATAATAACTGTTTATAGATAATATTTTGTTAAGGAGTTAAGACGGGGGGTTTTCAGGGTTAAAATATAAAAAGTTGAAAAAATAAACTAAAAAACTTTGAACTTTTGTTTTGTTATCGAGAAAAGACTTCGGGAATCACACACAATGCCCAATTAACTAGGTTAAATATATAGCATTTTTGGCTGATTGTTGTACATACCCAAAAACAACACACTTTTTGCAATGGTAAATAAATTAAAAGCTTTTCAAAGTACTCTTACTTATTTGAGACGGTTTTCTAACGTTTCTAAAAAGTTTTTAGCCAGTAATTCTTTTTATAAATTTCCAACTTTTATTAGCAATAATTGTGTAAAGACTCAAAGCATTTGTTTCGTTATGAAATAAGTCAGAACGCACTTAGCTCCTGCAATATTAACATCTATTTATTTCAATGTCGTTTCTAGTAGCTTACACGTTCTGTAATTCACTGCCCCATGAAAGTAGATATCACTGCCGATTATCAAGTATCCAGTCGGAAATTTTTCAACTTATTTCGAATACACGAAAAAATCGAACCCGATATCGAGTATCAGTTTTGAAAAAAAAAATACATTTGATTTATTCAAAAAATTAATCCGAAAACATTAAGAGGCGAAGTAAAAAAAAAAATGTTTATGTAGTGATTTCAGATATTTTTAAATCTAAAAAAGAAGACGAAGTTATAAAAGTAAAAGCTAATGTTCCATGTCCATGTTTTTGGTGAATACGTTGAAATATTATTTCATGCTTTGCTTACTGTTCCACAATTTTGCCAGCAAGTTATTATTAACCGAAATATTGTCTCCAATGGAAATGCACACACTAAATGTATTTCTTATATATATTTTTTTTAAATAAATTAAATACGTAACAAAACTTTGAATTTTTTCAGAACTTGTTTTTTTACCGAGTACTCGGGTATCTGGTTAGATAACTACATAAACCATTAAAGCTCTGTTCGTTTACTTTCCCAGTAAAAACCGAAATTTCAGAGAGTAAGAAAAATTAGTTCTCAAAAACATAATTATCCAAAATAGTAAACGAACAGCAATTTGTAAGAATTTGCAAGTTCATAGAAACAGCTGATTGTAAACTCATTTGAAAGTGAAGAAGTGAAACTTTTAATTAAAAAAAATATATACTTTAATTAGAATTTATTTTATTAAACATGTAAAAATATTCATTGAAACTAATTACCTTTTACCTATTGCTTTTGAAAATAAACATTTATTATGAAAGAAATTGACAGATATACAAATTTGGCAGGAAGCGGTTTTAAAAGATTAAAATTAATGAAACCTGGTTATGCGAATATTTACATACGTCTTCCATCGTTAATTTCCTCAGAATTATTATTTAAAAGTTTTACACAAAAATAGAATTGTAGTATTTTTGCTTTATTTACCACAAAACTCAATCATATGTTGTTCAAACATATGTTCTTCTTGCTTGTTAAGTCTTACTGGCAAAAATATATCCAGTAAAAACTAGCAAGTTTTCAAAAATGAACTGTCATTTTACGCTCTCATTTGTTCTCTTTTACTGGGTTTTTTGAAGTAAACGAACAGGATCCAGTAAATTTTGTGATAATTTGTACAATTTATTACAAATTATCACGTAAACGAACAGAGCTTATGTATCTTTTAACATAAAAAAATTCTATTGATTTTCTTTTAGGTGTTAAAAAATTCGTATTGGTTTCACTTTCATGAGCATGTGAATTACAGAACATATGTATATCATATTCGATTGATTTTATCATTTGAGGGCTGCCAAAGCAGTCTTTCTTTTTGAACACTACTTTGCCCGCGTATCCTTCTGACTGGGTAGTAAGAAAAATAAACAAAGGTCTTAGTTTAAACAAATTTTATATCCCGGCCATTTTTAACAAACAATAAGATCTCATAAGACATTTCATTGTTTTTACTCTACGGATCTGGCTTTAACTAGTTAAATATCTAATGAGCTGTTTGCTACTTAGCGCTTTTCTCATCTTGTTGAAATTGAAACTTCATTGTCTTTGAATTTAAGGCTTACTTGTAGTTTTATTTTTGCTTTGACTCATCTTCCTGGTATATAGAAATGGAGTTTAGGCTAGGGTACAGAGGCTGAACTTATCCCAAAAATTTTCATATTAAAAAATTCAAATTTTTATATGACAAAAAACTATTTTGTGTATAGAAATTGGCTTCATTCATTTACATACATATCGATTTGTTAACATTAATTTTGAAGACAACGAACGACTTCAGTGTCAATTATCAACGTTTGATTTGCGAAAGTATGGTTTCATTGCCTAAACGTACAACTTTATATATGTATATAAAATCAGACTTTTTATGCAGTTTCTATAATTTATTTTAACTCAGTGATCTGGGTTTATGCGATTTTAGAAAACAATTTGATATTTGAAAAAAAAGAACGATTTAAATTGAATATTCTTCGTACATGCTAACCGTTTATTAAGTTTTATTATATGTTAACTAAATATATATATATAAAAAATTGAACTATATTTAAAAAAAAATATATATCAATGTTTACTTTAATTTGTTATTTTTGTTTTAATTAAATAATATATCGCTTTTTGTCTTTTTTTATATTATTTTAATGAAATTTATTTCAATATCTTTATTAATTTTAACTTCATTAGATTTAATTTAAATTATTACGTACACGAAGTGGTGTATTTGTTTATGTTCTTCAATAATATCATTTAATTTAAAATATAAAATAAATTTATCATAAAAAGAATAAAAACAAAACAAATCAAGGTTATTAAAAGTATTTATAATCATTTAACAAAAAAAAAAAAAAACAAAAAAAAATATGTTGCAGGGATTTTTTTTATCAATTATTTCATATTAATCAGCAAATTATTTGTTTCTTTGTTCATTTTAAAAATATATATATATTTATAATTTAATATCAGTTTATAAACTACTTATTTTTTTTCACTAAAAATAAAATATAGCAGAAGAAATTTTTATTAATATAAGGTGTTTTTTTACTTTTGTATATCATTTAAATTTCTACTACCATCATATCCTGGATGTTACGTATTAAATCTTGCATATTTCACAATAAATCTCTATGAAATACCCATGTATGTTTTGTATGGGCAAATTTATGCGACAACCATTGAGATTCTAATAAATTGAAACGATCTTGACTAAGATATAATGGTTTGCCACGTCTGTAATTAAGATAATTGGTGAAAAATACGAGAAAAATAAGCGATTGTGGCTTTTCTAAAGTGTGAACTAGTTATACTTACTTTAAATCACGATCTTCTTCATCAAAGTCATCTAAATAGAGTGAACCCCATAGGCAAGCCCTGCGACCTCTTATAACAATAATATACGTGGAAGTAACGACCAAGAATATGCCAATGCCACCACCACAAGTAATTGTATGCTAGAATAAGAATAAGAAAAATATGTTTACATAAATTAGCTAAAAACTCGAAAAAGTTTTTTTTCTTGGAGTAATGAGATATTTACCCTCACAGCTTCACAACATTCATTTTCGGCACAGCAGTTTTGTTTTAAACACACTATGGTACCGCACAATAAACAAATTGAACTCTCCTTGGGAACTTTGTAACAATTGAGACAAGGACGTTCATGATAATACTAAAAGAAGAAAACAAATATAATAAAAAATTGAGGACTACTTGCACACGAAAGCAAACTTTGCAAACGTACCGTAAATAACCTTTCATATTCTCGTGGCAATTGCAACAGTTTCGGTTGTTGCCAAGAGGCATGTTGATTTAGCAAAACCAATTCGCGTACTGTGTCGGTTGGTGGTCGTATATTCATGAGTTGTTCACACCAGAACTTCGGTAGGGATTCCTCGGTGCCGGGTATAAAGCATAAACCTTTGGAGGCATTAAAACAATCCCAGTCCATGGAATCGGTTACCAATTCTAGATAATAAACTAAACGCACAAACTCCAGGCCTGGCGCTGAAATTTCCGGCATTTCATGCCTATACAAATGCTGACGCAATAGAGCCGCTATACGTAGAAAGGGCAGACAGAGTGTCTGCAATTGCATTTCCATAGATTTAAGATTCACTTCGACCCCAGTCAATGAGCTATCATCGTTGGAACTATTTAAGCCAAATGCGGAAGCTGCGGCTGAGGTGGAGGGTATGCTCTCACGTCTTAAATGAGATAACCGATTGGTGTTTTTCAAAACTAAGGCCATGGCTTGCCCTAAATAGGACATATTTGGCGAACGCATTGAATTCCGACGGTTAGACAGAGAATTTTGTTCCGCCGTTGGCGTAGGATTAAAAGTTGCCATTATATAATCACATTCGAGATCAGTTAGTGTCACACATACTTGTACAATTATTTGATAATATAATAGATTATACATTACTTTCACCATACAAGTAAAGTATTCTAGAATTTGAATTGAGAAGACAAAGCACAATTAATAAAACGAGAAAGAAGAAATAAACCATTTAAACTTACCCTGATCCAAATGCAGGGGAGCTAGTAAAATAAATTTTAATAGCAAAGCTATCGGATCCGCCAATAGTCCCGGAATAACTTCACGACAGTGTGAGGGTACCGGTGCACTTTCGGTTACTGGCATACCAGCCAATGAAGCCCATGAACTCCATAGTGGCCATTCGACAAGCACGCGTACATGTACGGAGAGTACGTGTAATAGTGGTACAATGCAGTCCCTTTTGGCCTTATAACGTGTGGAATTTGTTGAACACAATGAACCTCCGCGTTGTATAATTTCAGACTCTAAGTTGGTACGAGCAATTGAGGTAACGAATATGAATAGACTGCGGAACGTCGGCGGTACTCGTTTCATTTTGCGATGTGTTATATTTGTCATATCCTCCATGGCACGACCCATGGCTTCTGATAATTTTGTAGAGGTCTATGGGAAATGTTTATATTATTATTTCAATTTCTTAATTGATTTGTTGGGCTAATTTTACCTAGCCCCGGTTATTATATTACACGAATGATAATGTTATAAATTGAATGGAATTTCATTCATGGAATTACATAAATCGATCGTTAATTAATTAAAAATAAATAAATAAATAAACTGACTATACGAGAGAGGGTTATGGATCGAATTGGTATTAACTGAAAATAAGCATAAACCAAATTTTAGTGCTATTGTTATTAATTTGTGGCGTGCAGATATGATAAAGTTCATATCTTATGATATTTTTATTTGGGGACTAGGTCAAAAAATAGACCGATCATGACTATATTTAGTCACTTAGTCACTCAAAAACATATTTAAACAAATTAAGAAAAATCCATCCACTATTTTGTTTTTTTTTGATAGATTTAAGTGAAGATCGGGATACAGATTTATATAGAGAGTATGGGGAGAGGGTTTATTTTTACACTAATATACACACACACATATATATACATATGTATATGATAATTTGGATCTTACGACAATCTTAGTCGAACTCATAGGAGTTATTTGATATTTGCGACCTGTGGTTCGATTAAAAGGTTTAAATGGACACATAGGCGGACCGCAGACAGACAGATGGATGGACATAGACCGACTCAGAAACTGATTCAGAGTTTTTGGTGTGCCTGGGTCAAATATTTTTGGTATTTACACAACTCAGTTAAAGAAATAAATTGAGATGAAAAAAATTTGAGATGGAAAAAAATGAGGTGAAAAATTTTAAATAAAAGCAATTGCAACAGCTATTTTGAAGAAAATTTGAGTAGAAAAAAAATTTTAGGTGTTATATTTTTTGTTAGTGAAATTTGAAAAAATTTTTGAGGTTTAGAAAATTTTTTTTTTGCGAAAATTTTTTTAGGTAAAATTTTTTAGTTTTAGAAAAAACAAATCATTTTATAAAATTTTTTATAATATATGCAAAAAAATTTTTGAGGTGAAAAAAACTTGGAATTTTTTTAGCTTTGGAAAACTTTTTTAAATGATTTTTTTTAATTAAAAAAAAATAAGTTAAAAAAAAATTTAGGTGATATAAAATTATGAGGTGACAAAATTTTCGAGGTCAATTTTTTTTATTTATTTTATTTATTAATTTTTGTTCTTACATATTTTTAACATAATCTGCAAAATTGTCAAAATAATTAAAATAACTGCATAAGGATAACAAAATTTCTTTAGTTTTATAAAAAAATATTGGAGTTTAAATAAACTTTAAGGTGAAAAAATTTTCGTACCGAAATATTTTTTTTAGAGTTGGAAAACTTTAAGTTTAAATAAATTTTTTTAAGTGAAATTAATTTTTGAGTAAAAAAAATCTATGTTTTGAGGTGAAAAATATTTTTAAGTAAAAATTTGATTGAGTTGAATTTTATTAAGGACATACAAATTTTTGTGGTATAAACAATTCTGTAAAGTGAAATAATAATTTGAAGTCAAAATTTATTGATTTTCAAAAGCAATACATTTATATGCAATGAGCAATTTGTTAAGGTGAATACAATTTTTCAACTGTGGAAATTTTTTGTTTGACAATTTAAGAGACGTTCTCGCGTTTTTACTCAAAATTTTCCAATTGAAAAAAAAATTGAGGTGTAACAAATTTTTCTAGTCAAAACAATGTTTGCGATGAAAAATTTGTTGAGGGAAAAAATTTATTAAGGTGAAATTAATTTTAAACAGAAACAAGTTTTAATGATGAGGTGAAAAATATGTATACAGTTGTTAAAACTGTTCAATATCATATTTAAGTGTATTTTTTAAATGAAAATTTTAGAGATCTTCTTGTGTTGTTACTCATAATTATCCTTTTGCAATGAAATTTGGTTTGAAATAATTTTCGAGGTGAAAACACTTAAATAAAAAGCTAAAATAAATTGTTTGATGCAAAATTAATTTAAATTTTTTAATAAAAATAATTTTTAAGTGCAAAAGGTTTGAAGTGAATTTAATTTGAGGGAATAAACATTTTTGTGGAAAAAGATATTTATGAAGTAAATAAGCAATTTCAGGTAAATTGTAAGTAGAAACATATTTTTTGCAGTATAAAAATTGTTGAGGTGAAAAAGATTTTCAACTGTCTAAACTGTGTGGTCATAGCAACAGATTTCATATACATAAATGTGAGGTGTAACAATATTTTCTATACGTAAACATTTATTTTTAAGTCAAAAGAATTATTGAGTTGAAAATTTATTTTAAGGCATTTTTAGGGAGTAAAATACTTGTTGAGGCGAAAAAATGTTACCAGTTCAAGATCATACTTCAAAGTAAGTTTTGAATGCATTTTTTACTCGTAATTTTCCAATTGCAATTTGGATATTTTTTGGATAACCACAGAGCGGTTAGGGTATAATAAATATCATTTTTGATTGAGTACCGGAAAAATTTTTTGAAAAAATGAACATTAAGATTCAATAATTTCCAGAAAAAACTCCGAATTCGAAGGTTTTTAATTTATGAAACAAAATATATAAGTTGAAAACTGATAACCAGAAATTGGAACGTTATTCTCAACAGTCACAAAACCGGTTGTATGGTATCTAAAATGAACATGACTTGTTTCTTTAGATTGGATATACAGTGGAATCTCTCTTGAGCGGACAGCCAAGGGACCATTGAAATGTGTCCGGACAAGGGGGATGTCCTCTCAAGAGAAAATTAAAAATTTAAATCAGTAAAATTTGGCTAAGATGGTGAGTTTTTATTTATTTTTTTTGTTAAAAAAAAAAACAAGTAAAGAATTCAATTGGTTTTAATAAAAAAAAAAAAGAAATCATTAATAAGTATGTATCTAATAATTATTCCAATAAGTATTCCTCCATCCTAGTTTGGCGTCTTTTGGTCTTGGTAATAACATCTTGAAAATGTAAGGCAAGCGTTGAAAGTATATTCGTAGCTTCTGTATCACCTTGGCGTTTCACAAACGCTATGAGATCATGCGTTTTAGTCAAAGCATCTTTATATGTTAAGATGTTGTTTCTTGCATCTGAATTTCGGCAATTAGGTTTAATGGCAACTCATCTTCAGGCTCAAAATCAACATAAAATGTTGGCTGACGTTCCTGGCTGTCAAACGTAAATCCTGCCTCATGAAAACAATTTTGAACTGTTTCAGAAGTAACTAAGTTTATACGTTTTACTAAATCTTGGGCTGTATCAGAAATTTCAATGTTTGCTAATAAGTGCTTCAGTACCAAAGTTCTTAAAATTTATTCTTAAAATTTTTAATAACACCCTGATCAAGTGGTTGGCTGATTGAAGTACAATTAGGAGGCAAAAAATTAATTTTAATGTTTTTAAAATTACTGTTTTTTGGATGCAATGCCGCATTATCCAAAAAGAGTAAAATTTGCCTTTTTTGTGCCAATTTATTTCGATCGAAATTTTCTAACCATTCACTCATAATTTCAGACGTCATCCACGATTTGGTGTTTGATTTCCATGTCACCGGTAAATTATCTTTTTTTTAACTTTTAAAAGCTCTTGGCTTAGATGCCTTGCCAATAGCCAGCAGTTTTTTTTTTTATCTCCAGCCGTGTTCGCACAGTGCAATATTGTTATCTTTTCCTTAGACAATTTTCCTCCCACACATTTTTCATTTTTTAAATTCATGGTCTTGTTTGGTAATGCTCTAAAAGAGAGACCAGTTTCATCAGCATTGTAAATATCTCTTGGTATGTACCCTTTTATTAGAGAAGGCAGTTTCACCATTAATGATGTTACATCCTCAGGATTAACAGAGGCGGCTTCGCCACATATCGCTTTGAACGTAATATTGTGTCGAATTTTAAACTTGTTAAGCCAACCAGACGAAGCATTGAAAGTGTTGTTACCCAAGGATTCAGCTATTTCTTTAGCTTTGCTTCGTATCAATTTTCAAAAGTAAAATTATTTGAATAAAACATATTATGTAATCCACCAAACAGTCCATTTAGTAAATCAGTGATAAAATGACGCAACCTGCAGTAAATCCTTTGTATAGAATTAAAAACCCTTACTTATTTACCAGTTAAGGGAATTCCTTTATTGCGTGCTGCAACAAACCAATCGTAGCACAACTGATCAATTGTTAGTCCTTCAGCACTTCATTAGCACTTCTCTTTTCTTTATAATGTCAGAAGTTTGAGTTTTACTAATACTAAAACGCTTCGATAAATTTCTCACGCTTAATTTTTCTTTATTGTACACTTCAATCACTTCTATTTTTGCTTCAGTGTTAATATAGACCTTTTTTTATCCATTTTCAAAAGTTTCGATGTGCGTACAAATGTATACTACAAGCCAATGAACACTGCATTTCCAAACTATAGTAAACAAATACACATCTATGTTATTTGGGGAATCACCTAAATCGCGTAAATAAGGGCATAGATTACAAACTGTCAAATAACAAATGAAATGTCCGTACAACGGAATTATTTTTTGTCAAGCGGGTGTCCGCGTCCGCTCATGAGAGAGCCCGCTCAAAGGAGAGCGATTGCAATGCTTTTCTTATAGAACGTTGCCGGGACCTGGCAACTGTGTACGTCCAAAGGGGGTGTCCGCTTAAGGAAGGTGTCCGTTATGGGAGATTCCACTGTATATGTAAAAAATCTAGCCAGTAAATCTAGAAGCAATAATAAAAATTTTGGAATATTTTTTAATTATCAATGTACACCAATTAGTCATACATAAATAAGGAGTTTAATTTGCCAAACTTCAAAAACGAGTATCTTTCATTTAATTTTACCTTAGAAATTTTAATCTTAAGATATTGAAATTTTTATGTTCCGCTTGAATAAGGAATTAAGTACGCCATGAATGTAATGGGCGGAATTTTAATTACAAATAAACTTAAGAAGTTTGCTCTCTAGTTTTAATACAAATGAGACCCGAAAAAGCTTTAAGCACCTCCGAAAAAGAATTTTCCAAAGGACTAAATGTGTTGCAAATACCCTATAAAATATGGCAACCTGGAATACATACTTATGTAAAACTCATATATATCTGGAAGCAAAGTGGAGGCTATTTCAAGCTGTCTGTAGATCCATCCAGAGCTATGCAGCACAAATATGGGGTGGGTCACTCTTTGAGGAAGTTGACAAATTGCAGATATTTTTTATTAAAAAAAATTTTAAGTTACCAGACTGCACACCCACCTACTGTATAATGCTAGAAACCGGTTTGGATAATAGTCACCTATATACGCTTGATCTGCATTTGAGATACGTATTTAAGACATTTTTTGAATATAAAAATAAGAGACTCCCAAATAAATTCTCTATGAAAATTCTCGAAAAAAATGTATATTGGGCTAAAGATCTAAATGAACTAGGTAGACACTATGGGCTAGAGTGGACGATAGAAAACTTTAATATAAGTCTCTGGTCTGATGGTTTTGCAAGTTTGTTAAGCCAGATTAGAAATCATAACCACCAAAAAATGTGGATAAAGTCTTTGCAAAGCAATACAAGAATCTACAAGTCGCTCGACCACAACTTTGGCAAAACATATTTTAAAGAAATATATGGAAGAAGCAAGATATCATGGATATTCAAGGCAAGATGTGGTCGTTCTGAATGGCAATTATTTCAACAGAAACAACTCTAATAATACATGTTCGCTATGTAATCTAAATGAGGTTGAAAATGTAACCCATTTTTTAGGAAGATGTCCGATTTTAAAAGAATATAGGAAAAGATTTTTTGGAAAAGTGGTTTTAACGGAGAATGAAATTATAAACACTTTAAATGGTGTCGGAGATGAAAATTGGAGTAATTTAGTAAATTTTATTATCAATGCCTTATATAGGAAGTTAATATTAAATGAATTCCGCTGATTTGAAAAATTTTTAAAAATTTTAATTTTATTTTTATATTTATGTATATTTATATTAAATTTATATTTATATTTAAAGAAAATATTCAAGTCAAACCTCCGACAGACGACGTAATGTCATTGTCGTAAGTTCAACATTTGAATTTAATTTATAAATTTTATTGTAAATAATTTTATAAAATGAAATAAAGAACTATATATCTATCTATCTATCTACCCTATAAAATTCAAAGAGGGAAAATTCAAGATGGAAAAAATATGAAAAGACGCACTAAAATGGATAGAGAGACAGAGAGAGAGAGAGAAAGAGAGAGACAAACGATTTATAGATTGGCTTTAATTTCTACCATGTTTGGATTGACGAAAACTATAAAAACCAAATCTTAATGAAAGTCGCAACGTCTGTAATTTACCAAAGATAAGATGATATGTTCGGACATGTGATTTAAGGTGGTTTTCTCCGGCGAAAAAATATCCAATATCAATGGCCCAGATGGCTATAACTTCTACATAGTTCTATGACTTGAGAAAGGAGAACGTATGGTGCTATGTCGTAATATACGGCTATCTATTTGGTTTATGAATCAGCATGACTGACTGCAGCTTCTTACAAAAGAATAGTGGAAGCGACATTGTTAATAAATTATTTGGACCTATAGCATGGACCAACCAACACGATAATGCTCGACTCATACCGACGGAGCTGTTAAAGAGTGGATTTGTGATAGAGTTGGCTCCCATATCCAGTATACCTAAATATTATGGAAATTGTCTGGGGGTGACTTGTGACAAAAGTATATGAGGCCGGTAAGCAATTTTAAACAACGAAAGCTTTAAAGGGCGCTATAAGGGAATCCTGGAGCTAAACTTCTCGTAATCAATTGAATCTCTTTACCGGTCTATGTCTAACTGAATATTCGTAGATATTTTATTTTATCGTTTATTAAACAAACAACACCCCTTAACTATTTTTTTTTTGTAGATATACATATATTGTATTTCCTCATTCGAGTGACCGTTAGAAAACTATTTTCTTTTGTATTCCAATAAAATTATTTATTTTTTAAAAATAAATATAAAAATCTTTTCTTTTCTTTGACTTATTAAACACCTAGAATTTCGTATCCGTCTAATCTTGTTTAGAAATTAGAAAATATAATTCCTTATTTATGTGACCGGCGGTATAATTTCGAACCACATAAATCATTTGTTTGGTTCCAAATAAATTCAAATTTTATTTAATTTATCTTTCCTAAAAATATATAAAAATAAAATAAAAAAAAAAATAAATTTTTTGAACTTACCGGTGGCCTTTCATTTTCTTTTATCAGATTGGTTAGTTCCGCTACCAATTGTTCAAATGGTTGAGTTCCTGATCGTACCACTGGTGTAGGACGATCTAACTGAGGACTCAGCGGCAATACCGAATTCGATAGTTGCCTACAAACAGGACAATAGAATTCGCCCCGTTCGTGTAAATGTTGCCGTTGGCTGGCATATAAAGTCTTTAAATAAGCATCTAAACAACTCAGGTGAACATGATGGCCACACGACTGTACATGTACTCCGTTTTCATAAGCCATATTATTGGAAAGATACCACGATTCTTCCCCGAATTTCAAACTTAAAAGTTCAGTACGACGATTGAATTCGGTGGCCAAGCGTGTACTGTGCTTAAGCCTCTCTTCATCTTCGGGTGTTAAAGGCAAAGGTAATCTTTCGGTTATTCTACGCCTGTGACCAACAATGCCACTGGATTCCACGAGCACTACGAGGCCAATAGGATTGGATTCAGTGCTGGGTGTTGTGCAATTGCAGATAATGCAATCGTATTCTTTTTCGCGGGGTTGTTCTTCATAGAATTCTTCTTCCTCTTCCAAACCAGCATCCATATTATTGGCAGCAGCTGTTTGCATGAATTCTTTTTGTTTATTAGCAAATTCCTGCATCATTTTCATTTGTCGCTCCCTGGCTCTCTTACGACGTTCTTCCTTTTCTTTAGTCTCTCTGGCCTTAGCTTCAGCTTGTTTTTCACGTTGATTTGGCCATAGTTTGCATCTGATTTCATCGATGTTTTGTGCACATGTTTCATCATGCCTGGATATCTTGCGCAACAGATTACCAATAAAGTATGGACCATCTCCAATGCGAGAATCTGAAACTTTTATATTACGTTTTTTTGTTTGACTAGAAGCTGCTGCTGCGGCAGCTGAAGAAGTTGAAGGTTCCCCGGAACCCTCACAGTCTACATCCATGGCAGAGGCCGATGTTACAGTAGCTTCTTTTGTTTCATTCACCTCATCCTCATCTTCAGCATCGGTACATGAAAAACTATCCAATGTGCCACTTAATTGAGAGTGTAATTTTAGAAGCAATGAAAGAATACTTTCTTCTATAACAACTTCATCTTTACTAAGACCATCAATAGCATTCTCCACCGAACGCTTACGATTTCCAGCTTCAAAAGCTCGACGTGCTCCTAGAGTTCCAACGCCTAGCGTTGGATTAGAGGGTACAATATCCATATTTGTACTTGGTACAGCTACAGGTTGAACCCGGGGGAAGGGTATTAGACTACCAATTGAATTGGGTGTTGTAGGAGGAAACATTTCGGATTGTGTTTGTCTATTACTTGCAGCAGCCTGTTGGATCATGGGTTGATTAGTGGCATTTGTAGAAGTACCTGGATTGGATCCATCATGCAATACTACCTCCATACCAGTATCGGCCATTGTTATAGGTTGATATAAAAATCTGAACTCCATAGCTGGCGAATTCCCTCTCGCATTCTCTATAGCATTCCCAACTTCCCGTAATGAGTCATCATCTTGACTATCTTGCCGTATTACCAAACCCGTTTCGGGCACTACTGATAGATCGGCTGGCAAAGCCACTTCCATATTTTGTAAACGCATAGGCACTATAGCGGTTGAAGTTGTGGTAGCATTAGGCGCCGAAGTACTATGTACAACACTTAAATTACGAGCTATGTTTTCATAACCCCAGGCTGGCGTTATATCCATAGCTCCCGGAGTGTGATCGTCTAAGTCAAAATCAACATCCGGATAAAAAGGATTTGACCTATAATGAGCTGGTGTCACTTGGGGTTCGTGTGATTTCAATGAAATTTTCGATACAACATGTCTCAGATTACAGCTTAAATTATCTGTGGGATAGCATTTGAATAGCTTGGGAGGATCCCTACGCATACCAAAACGATAAGAGGATCTGTGTTGATCCTCACATTCTACTACGGCAGCATTATCTATACCCGCTGATTTATTATCTTCGCTAGTTTCAATGGCAACTTCCAATAGGAATATTGCTAAGGCCAATAAATGTTCTGATACATCACGTGAATGCACAGCTCGATAGAGTATCGATAATATGGTAGAATGGAAGACTCTTGAACTTAAAATACGGCAAGGATCACTGAAGGCTGGTCCTACGGGCCGAGGTAATCTTAAGGGTGGCCATAAATTACCACTAGCTGGCATTTTATTTTTTGACTTGACATAATTTGTAAACCGATCTAATGAAGATTGAAAATCTCGCCGATGGACAGCTCTTAAGAGAACATGCAACGGATCGTAGTATTGTTCCCACACCTCATCGATGGGTGTAAACAAACCCTGCTCCAAATTTTCCGACCCCGCTGACGGAGCCTTATACACAGACAATTGCTTTAAAAAAGTTTCAAAATTTTTTGTGTGTACATTTCCCGATCTCTCAGGCATCAGTTCTAATAGTTGCGAATGTGTTTTGTTTTCCGTGGCGAGGAGAGCACTTATTTCTATGATACATTGTGTAGCCTCATCATTGCCTAGATTTGTGCGGCTTGTCACTAATGTGGCCAGGAATGTTAAAAAACCTTCGAGCATTGAAGTTTGTTCCACTTTCTGGGGTTGTTTCAGCGCTGCTGTTTCCAGCCATGGCGCTACACCAAAAAGTTCTATAGTATTTTGTAAGAAGAAATATTGTGGTAAATTTGTGGCACATATTTGCAGAAAGAATAAATCCATATCGGCCATAGAATTGCAAAAGTTAGCCTGTATATATGTCATGGCTTGTCCTTTTATTTGAAGACCATTGCGTACCCAGATGCCGGCTAAAATTTCATAGAAGAAACTCTAAAAAAAGGGGAAGAAACAATCAAAATAATATTATAAAATAACTTGTCAATGTTAAGTATCTAAAATAATTGAGATTAAATAATTACGTTTCCGTCATTTAAATTTAGTTATATATAAAATTTATTATCAGTTTTTGATTTAATTGCTAATCCAATTCATACTTTATACTGGGCACGAATTTAATTTTAGAACATGTTCTCTTATCACCGATTTAATGGTGTGACATAATACTGTGTCTAAACGGGACCGAAAATTACGGTTTTTTTTTGAGATTTTTAAACAAAACAAGAATATGTCGGACAACTGGTTCAAGTATACAATTGATCCTTGTGAACTAGTCTCTCAGAAAATGCTTTGCTTTTTTCAATTTTTTTAATTTTAATAATTTCGAGCAAAAATATAAATAAAACAAGGAAGAGTGTTAAATTCGGCTATGCTGAATTTTTGATACCATTCACCTTAGTTTTACGTTTACATTAATATCTGGACTTAGTGCACTATTTATATTAAAAGTATACTATATAATTAAAAAGTAAACAATTTGATAAGCTTAATACTAAATTATTCCACAAACCCACTGAAATTTCAGAATTTTTAGAGATGTATCGATATTTAAGGACATATCTTGGCACGGTAAAGCCCGATTTACCCCATTTTAAATATCACCCTGCTCGAAATAATGACAATTAATATCGTTTTAATTTTACCCAGGTAAATGGTTCATTTTATGAATGAGCGCAGACAGACGGACGGAGATCGCTATATCGACTAGAGTTGCTATAAGGACCCAGAATATATATACTTTATGGGGTCACAAGTTCATTTTTCAATGCGTTACAAAGAAAATGTCAAACTGACACAGTGATATAAAAATAACTTTCATTTCTGCTCGAAAAAATAAAAATAACTTTTATTTCTGTTTGAAAAATATAAATAAAATAAGATTTATTTTGTGACTTTTATGATAAAAGGTATAAACTGTCATGGTATCTGCTAAAAACATAATAGTTTAAAGTGGCAAAGTTCGATTATACTATGCGTTTAGAGAAAGGGTCTTAGGTCCAAATAATTGGATATAGAAAATGAGCATAAACCAAATTTAAGTGGCATTGATATTAATTTTTTTCCTGCAGATATGAAAAAGTTAATATCGGATGCTACATTTATATGGGGACTATGTCGAAAAATGGACCGATCCTGGCCATATTTGGTATTTACTTATTTTTTGTGTAAGCTTATACAAACTTATACATGGTTTATTTTTGGACAAACTATATATAACTAGTATAGCCCAGCACTCGAAATTCGAGTGCAAATTCTAGGAAATATTATTTTTTCATTAAATTTTTGTCTTCCAATGTTTTTTAAATCTATAGTATACTAGCAGTAACCCGATGCGCTTCGCTACACCCAACAACACTCCAACAAATTTTGGCGTGAAAAGGGGCGTGAAAGGGGGCGTGGCGTAAGAAATGTTTATTTCTACCTGGCCTGGAGTATAATGTGTATACAATTTGAAGTTAATCTGTTAAAAACTATATGAGAGCAATTACATAATTTTAAAAAAGTGGGCGTAAAAGTGGGCGTGGTCGAAAAAGTACCCTATCAATCATGCCAAAGTCCCAGTTAAATGCTGTGAAAATTTCAGGAAGATCGGTCCAGAGGTTGGGTCTCCTATAAGGTACAAACAAACAAAGAAATAAACAAACACACATTCCATTTATGTACATATATATAGATATATGAAAAAATTATGAATATTTAAATGAGCCTAAAGGTATGTTGATCAATTTTATCAATTCAAAATTCAACACAGAGTGTCAGATATATAATGTAAATCATTCGCATTAACAAGGTGTAACGAATTATTATAAATATTTTATTTTATTTAATTTAATATATTTTTAAGACAGATTAAACATAAATTTTATCATTCTCAGTTTCTCCTCCATATGAACTATACCTATGCCAATTTTCACTCTCCTCTGAGCGCCCGCATATTGCTTAAAAAGGGAGCTAAAAATTTACCTTCACGTATTAATATATAGATTTGGATCTTAACTTAATCTTTAAATGTGAATTTGGCGACTTTCACAATGTCTGATTTTGTTGCAAAAAGAAGGTCCGCAATTTTTTTTTTAATAAAAGTTTTGCTGCAGAATCAAGTCCCTCAGTGATCAGTGATCGGTTAAAATATTTACAAGTGGTTCAAACAGTTCCAGGAAGGCGAAGAATGCGAAAACAAAGAGCAAATAGATCAGTAAACATAATTTTAAAACATATTTTGGGCCCCAAACGCGTCAATTCTTCATTGGCTCCAAAAATACTTAATTTTTTGAAAAAGAGCGTCCCATTAATGTCTCTTAAAGAATGCCTTCTGATTACCAGAACGAAGTGAAATGCATCATTACAGGTGAAACGATGTCCAATTAAGCGAATATCGTTCAAAAGGTGAATGAATTTCTTCCGGCGGGCCAAACTGTTATCAAGAAATATTATTTGAGTGTTATGCGTTATTTACATGAGGCCAAATTTATGGGCAGACAACTCCTGATTTTTGCACCAAGAAAATTCACCGCCTCACACTGCATTGGTTCTTCGAGACCATTTCACACAAAATTCGACTCATATCGTTCCACAACCATCGTATTCGCTTGATTTAGCACCGTGGTACTTCTGGCTATTCAGTAAGCTTAAAAGACCGCTCGGAGCACCGATACGCCAAATCGATGCGCCCTTTGACGGCCATTCGGAAATCGACTTTAAGAACTGCTTCGCGAATAGGAAAAAAAGTTGACAAAAGTATATTGTATTGGTGGGAGATTACCTTGAAAATGATTTGGAAGAATAAATAAAAAATTTTCGAACACAATAGTAGAGCAAGTAAGAATCCAGTAAAGGCCAGTTTACACTATCACACTTTGTAATACGATCTGTCAGAAATTCGAGTATTATGAAAAAGTCGTATGATGTAAAAAGCTTTTGTTATGAAATTGACAGTCTGTAGGATTTCATTTTCGAAGTCCGATGGTTTTTGAAACATTTCTAAAAACTTGCCATTTTCATCGGACCAGAGTTGTTTTTTTTTTGGTAATATTAAAAAAATGGTAAACAAAAACAAAGAAAGTGAAAATAAAATATAAATTTCAAAATAAATTTGCTTATTATTCTAAACAGCTGTTTTCATAAGACTTGAGTGTTATGGTGTAAATGGCCTAAGTATGTAGAAATAATGTCGGTACGACTTTATGACAGTCCGATGAATTTCATCGGATTTTTATTTCGAAAAATCATACGACTGAGTGGTATCATGTAAATGGGCCTTAAGAAAACTGACTCGAATTTACATTACGATAGATTTCGAATTTTATATATGGAATACTAAACTGAGATACCATATCCAAACTGCTTGTTTGCAAGTTATAAATGCCTGTCACCCAAACCTAAAGCCTATACGAAGGGAATGATAAAATATGTATTCTAGCGTTGCTTCAACTAATTAATAATAAAATTTAAAAATATGATATTATTAACTATCAACATACAAAAAAAGTTATCTAAATAAAAACTTGTATAAAATACAACGTCAAAAATAATTTTTCTTTAAATAAAAAAAAATTACTTGATACAAATTCAAGGGTAAATATTAATACATCGAATTTGAATTTTTGTTAATGTAACTATGTTTTTTTTTTACCATTGAATTCTGACCACTTTCAAAATATGGTAAATTAACAAAGTTTTTCTTTTGTAACTAAACTTTTAAAATTTTCATGAATGAATTGTTTAACTGACTTACTAACTTATTTGTTAAAATTCCAAAATTAGCTTTTGAGTATATATTTTGATTTTAAACTGTTTCAATTCTTTTTAAATGGTAAAAATTCGATTACTTTTTTGGGGCCATAGCGATTACTGTGCGTATATATGTCCTACAATGTCTTATCAATTTACAAGAAATCAATATTAATATAAATAAGAAATCGATCTATAGTTAGTATTTAAATAAAGCTTAAAGAAAAAGCATTAATATGCAGATAACTAAATTTCGTAAAATGTATTATTTTCTTGCGATATTTCTTGTATGCTATCCTTTGCAAGGGACGGCTGTATTAGATGATCTCGCAGATATAGTACCAATCACAACACATATTGCAGATTATCTATTTGGTACAAAGTTACAAAAAGAATTGCTAAAATCGAAATTGCAATTTCCATTTATAAAGCAAATACAAAGCATATCCAAGAAAAATTTAATTAATCAACTTCTTAATAAAACTACAGCAGATAAAGTAAGAACATTTAAATTGCTTTTGCAAAATATGAATACAAGACCTAAGTAACAAATTTTAATTATACTCATAGCATTCCCTTTTCACGGCTGCCTTTAAAGATTCAATAATTAATTCTGTTATCACTAACAATCAGGCCGTGATGTTGTTCAATACCATTGAAATGATAAGAAATCGTATTGATTCCATGTATCGTCAAATGGAAATGTTTAATAAACATCATTTGAAGTTGGAATCGTCTACGAAACTACATTTTGCAAATTGGTTTGTGAGTCCAAATTCAAATTCTGTAAATCATTTACTTAATCTATTGCATTTGCTGCTGATGGATCGTGGGAATGGTGGAAGCAATGGTTTGGAAATGTTAACCAAATATTATGATGTGAGTATGAAAATGTTGAATTCTGTATTATCAGTTTTAGTTTCTCTGGGTCAATTCTTTGTAATATATATATATCGAGCCTAACCCTAACCGTGGAAATAACGTAAGCAACATTTTTTTTCGAATTTGACTTTTTAATGAAAATCGATAGAAAAGTGTCGTACGCATCAACACCCGATTTTTTTTGTAATATTGATTTGATGGCATTAGCTCCAGCTTAACATAATGCCAGGTTATTCCTACGTATAGATCCCTACACAACCAATGCCTTTCCAAAGAAGGTTAGAAAGAGCTATGTGATTTCAATCCTTAAGACTAGTTAAACGATAGGTTTTATCATATAACCAGAAAGCATGCACTTAGATACCCTAACTGCATGTTGAGCAGTAGCCACGAGGATCCTGCAATAAATACCGCAACGTATTATCTCTTATCCGGAAAACGACCCTTATTCGATGAATCGTAAATTACTACTGAACACCCGAAATAATGAAAATTAAATATTTATGTACATATACAGAGATAACGCAAATTCAAATATATTGTAAGCGACATTCACAATTTTTTTTACCGCAAAAATAAAGTAAGCGACATAAAAACAAAAAGGGGCAATAAGTGAAAGTAAGAGTAGCCGAAGAATTAGGGAGAAAATCAAATGAAATAAGGGAAATATAATTAACGGAAAAAATATGGTTAGCTTTTTCTTTCTGTCCACTCTCATAATTTTTTTGACCTTAATTTGTTTTGTTTTCTTGTTTACGAAATATGCATTTGGATTGCTTCAGCCAGTCAGTTATTTGGCTCATTGAAAATTAAGTTCGCAGAAATTATAGTTTTTGTTCTTTATTATTATTTTAAAACTTATAAACAATAACAAACAGGTGATTAAACATGCTGATTTCTGCACTGATTGTGTTAGTTACTTTCTCAAGTGCTTGTGTAGTGTGCCGCTGAAAAAAGGGTCCCGTTCAGTGTTTTGTGTGAAAAGTTTTTTATGTTATTTAGTTTTCTATATTTTAAAGGTTATCGATATGTTGTGTCTTACAGTGACACTGAAAGTGAGTCAAATGTTGATAATAATGCAAACGAAGAAGACACTGGCGTTGGAAAACGGGGCTATAAAAAACAAAAAAAAAAAAAAAACGTATACATTGTGCACAAAAATTTCTTCAACAAAATCCTTGCGTTAACAAAAAATGTGGAAATGATACTGCATCAAAATTTTCTTAAGTAAATCGCTAGGCACTTAACGAATATTATTGGGGCATGAGTAAAATAAAACATTCAGCTTGGTTGACCTCATGCATTGCGCAAAAAAATATTAAAAGATGGAGGACAGGGAATGGTAGACGCCAAGTTAAGTTATGAGTATGTTATAACTTTCGTGAAGAGCATTTAAAAGTTTACCAACAATTTATTTTATAAACCTTAAATAAATCGCAACAAATGACTAGAAGTGCTGCATCAAATCTGAAGTCACAGAGCATTAAATGGAATGGTCAAACGTACAATAAATCTGATGAGGTTTCAATTTGGAAAAAATATATTGAGGGAGTACCAGCTGTTCCGTCACAACTATTGTTGCAACAAGGGCAATAAAGCAGTAGTAATTTACGAGTCAAGAAATAAACCTCGTTTTCGTCGCTTCTAGTATTTCCATTGCGGTGTTTGCTTTTTGATCCTCGTGGTTCTGCTCAGCATGCAAATATGTGGATCCTTTAAACAGTTTTGGGTACGCCTCTTAAAAAAATATTACACTGTTTTATTCAAGAAAATACGTGTATTTACAATTTAAGTTTTTATGAAAACGTAACATGGAATAGATTGTGTTTTTTATGGAACAAAAATACGGCAAAAGAGGTTGTAATGAAATTTGTACAGCAATGTATAAATATCTTTTTATTTCGAATAAAAGGAAAACTGTGAACTATTTAAATTTGTATTTCGAAAGCTGTACTGGTCAAAATCACAATAAAGCCATGAGAGCTTATTTCATGAAGTTATCAAAATTTATTAAATCTATTAAACTTACTTACTACCTGGTCATTATATGGTAACTGTTGATTCTTTTCACTGTACAAAAGAATAATTTACTTGAAACTGAACTTATGGACTCCTAGTGAGTGGAATACAGTTATTCGAAGGGCAAGGACAAAACCTTACGATTAAAACACTTTGATTTTCTAAACTGGAAAATATTTTCTGATCTACTTCTTCCAAAGAAAATAAAACTAAAATTAAGCAGGATGCGGTCTGCAATTTTTGATACAACTATGATTACAATTAAGTACGGCTGTTCATAATATCTAGAAAAAGACTATAAACATTGATTTAAATCCTTTTACGGATCTCCTGCTCTACACAACACGGAAAAAAACATTTCCTCAAATAGATTCAATGATTTAAAATCTATTTGCAATACAAATAGTATTCCTCAAAGATTTTATAACGAATATCTTGGCCTAAAACATTCTCAAAATATTAAAGACGTTTAGTTGTTAGTTTAGACCTAAATATGAATTGATTTCAAAGTCCTATGTATCCTGGTTTAGCATTTATGAAATGTTGTCTGTAGGCAACACTATGGTTGAAAAATGACTGACCACCATCTTAAAGTATTATTTAATTTTTTTTTCTTCTAATTTTCTTACCTTTAAACAATATATTTAAGTATTTAAATTTAAACTTTTAAATATCTTTATTACTTTTTTTTTTTGATTATTTGTAAACTCACTTTTTGCAGAAAAAAAATTATCATGTGCAATCAAATAAGATCAATACTTATAATAAAATATTTGCAATTAGGTTTGCACAATATCTGTGGTCACAAGCGATAACCGCCTAAGTCGACTTAAGAACGATTTGAGTTATGTATGCTGTCATATTCTACTAAAAACGCTTTATATTTACGTGAAATCCCAATTTCTCCAACACTTTTTATTAAAAAGTTATTAATGGAAACATACTGACCTAAGCCGTAATAAAGCCCCATTACATTTATATAAACAGTTATTTTTCTCGAAAGATGATTTTCGCCGATTTGAGTTATGTATACTATCATATTCAGCTAAAAAATCTTTATATTTACGTGAAATCCTCATTTCTCTATCACTGCTTTTTAAAAAGATATTGATACAAATATTCTGACCTAAGTCGTAATGAAGCCCCATGATTTTCGAGTTAGGCGGTTATTGCTTGTGACCACAGATATATCAAGCTACTCTGAGGAAAAAAACCGTAGGTGAAAAAAATAAAAATTACGGGACTTATAAGCTAAAATATACAATGTTACCTATAGGCAACAGCGGGCATTAAAGGGTTAAGTTAAATCTTTTTTATAATTTACATTTTTTTTCAAAACTAAAAACAAATAATTTTTCTTTGTAAAGCATTTATCGTATGCGCCACTTTTAAGTTACGGTAAAAATTGCGTAAGCAATAAAACAAATTTGTTGCACACAAAATTAATTTAAAACTGGATCTATTACTTATATGAGACCTTTAATAGACTCCATTTCAAGTTTTAAAAAAATTCATTACACAAGTTTCAAAGAAAATAAAAAAATATCTCCTGCAAAATTTTATTTTTGGCGCTTACGTTATTATTTTCATGGTTAGGGCTAGATACATATTATTTTTTTGTTTTCGATAAAAATAACTATTTCGAGAAACACGCGTGTGATTTTAAAGAACGAAAATATTAAAATCCTTAAAATTAATTGAATATCCATACACACAGAAAACGGTTTCGTTGTGGCAACCGAATTTGTTGCCAATCGAATTTGGGTAGTCCTTTGTACTATCACATTACTCTGTTGTGATTACTGAATAATATTGTCCAAACAACCGTAGAATCGACTGTATGAATTGTCTTATTAAGATGATATCATGGAATTTGAAATTTTTCTAATTGCGACAACCATTTATTGGGGTAACTTATTTTAAAACAACAGTAAATATAAAAGCACTAAATATGATTTTATATAAAATTTATTAATTTTTTCATAAAAAATTGAATATAAATAAATAACATTTCTTACATAATAAAAATAAATTTACATGATAAATATAAATTTACAATTCACATATTTTTTATATTCTTTAAATATTAAATATACTTAAAAATGTTCTGTTTTTTAACATTTAAAAAATTTAGAAATTTGGTAATAGGAAAACAAATTTACTTTTTGGATTTACCGATAGCTTTTTGAGCGGTCTTCTTGGGCGCCGACTTGGAAGCGCCTTGACCAGCTGCCAGTTCAGGTTTTTTTTTTTAAATAATCTTGGCTCTTCAAAGTGACTAAGTTCCTTTTTTCTAACCATGTGAAAAACATGATCGATACTTTCGCGAACGGGCGACACTGTTTTGATGTTGCTTTCGTGGGATCGAGTGAGTCATATATCCTTCAATTTCTATTTAAATTGTTAGCATACATTATTCATACCGAATAAATGCTAAAAGAGTTAAAACTTTTAAAATGACATTGGTTGAAATATTGTATATTTGCCAATTACTGCACCAATATTTATTAACAATGTAACTTCTCTTAGAAAATGAAAACAAAATTATAAAAACTGTGTTCGTATTGAATTTGAAAAACATTGCTTTAAATTATTTTTACAAAAATAAAGGGTCCGCCATCTAACGTTTTTTTTTCAACTAGTGCTTATTTCGTGAATGGTAACACTTAGCTCATGTCTGATTTGACAGATAATTAGTTTTATCCTTCCGCTAAACGAATATGGTTGTGTATACGCTTGAACAACGCTGGGAAATATTGCGACATTACTTTGAAAATCATGATAATGTTGCAGAATGTGTGCGAAAATTGCGTACGGATTTTGGAAGAAGAGAAGCAGTATCAGCTCCGTATGTTCGTTATCTTGTGAAAAAAGTGAAAGAAACTGGCATCCTCATCGATAAACCAAAGCGTGAAAAGCCAAAAACAGTGCGTACACCCGAGAATATCGCTGCTGTGGCGGAAAGTGTGCGTGAAGCGCCATCAACATCAATTCACCGTCGTTCTCAAGAATTGAACATTTCGGAGGCATCATTGAGACGAATTTTGCATAAAGACCTTGGTATGACGCCATACAAAGTCCAATTGGTTAGGGAGTTGAAGCCAACTGACCATCCAATGCGTTTTCGCTTCGCTAAGCGGGCTTGCGATCGACTTACAGAAGATGCCGATTTTGCCAAAAAAAAATCATCTCTTCAGATGAAGCTCATTTTGATCTTGGCGGGTATGTAAAGAAGCAAAATTGTCGCATTTGGGGCGCAGAAAACCCACCACTGTTTGGTGCGGATTTTGGTCCAGAGGCATAATTGGGCCATTTTTCTTCGAAAATGAGCAAGGAGTGGCCGTTACAGTCAATGGCGATCGTTATTGGGCCATGTTGAACGAATTTTTGTTCACAAAAATTGAAGAGGAGGATATTGGCAACATTTGGTTTCAACAGGACGGCGCTACGTGCCACACAGCCGAAGCTACACTCGATGTTTTGCGCCCTGTTTTTGAAGATCGCATTATCAGCCGCAGAGCTGATGTCGTTTGGCCACCTCGGAGCTGCGATTTGACACCGTTGGACTATTATTTGTGGGGTACCCTCAAAGAGAATTGTTACGCCAACAAGCCAGAGACAATTGACGCTTTAAAGGACAATATTCGTAAAGCCATTGGTGAAATATAACTGCACGCAATCGATAATGTGCTTAAAAATTGGACCGATCGTGTAGGCTACTGCATGGCCAGCCGAGGCAGCCATTTGAATGAAATTATTTTCCAGTATTAACCAGAAGGATTGTACTTTCAAATAAAAAAAAAAAAATTTGAGATAATATTCAGTTGTTTTTTCTTATAGCATTTTCAAAAAAAAAAAAGTTATTTGGCGGACCCTTTATAATAACAATAATAAACAAGTAAGAAAATTATAGTTGATCTAGACCGACTATACGATACCCTATACCATGGTTTAGAGACCATATCTCTTCGGTCCAACTAATTCGATATAGAAAATAAGCATAAACCAAAATTGATTGTCTTTGTTATTAATTTCTTTGGCTGCAGATATGAAAAAGTTCATTTCGGATGCTATATTTATATGGGGACTACATCGAAAAATGGACCGATCCTGACCATATTTGGTAAAGTCACTTATATTTTGAAAAAAATATATACAAACCAAATTTGAGAAAAATCTGTGCAATATTTTTTTGTTTTTTGATAGATTTAAGTGAAGATCGGGAAGCAGCTCTATATCGGGCCTAAGACTAAGAATTGCCCTATAGGGATTTTATTTGGACTACTGATTAATGGATATAATAAATTTATAATTATCTGTATGATAATTTGGATTTTATGGCAATTTATGTCGATTTCAAAGGGGTCATTTGTATGGGGACTAGATCTGAACATGGACCGAATTTCACCAATTTAATAGCGTTCATCCTATGACCGATAAAAGCTTATATACCAAATTTCATCAAAATATATTCATATTTGCGACCTGTAGTTTGATTACAAGGTTTACATGGACACACAGACGGATGGACATCGCTAAATCGACTCAGAAAGTGATTCAGAGTCGATCGGTATAATAAAATATGGGTCTGGGTCAATTATTTTTGATACTTACAAACAGCAGCACAAAGTCATTATACCCAAACCACATAGTGGGTATAAAAAGAATGACCATATGATATTGAACTTACCCAATCGTAGAGTCTGCTTTAGTGAACTTTATATGTTAAAACTTTAAACACTAATAAAAATTTTTAAAATTGATTTTGGGGACCACAGGATATAATATATATAAACATTTCACTATCTGATTTGGTATTTGCAATAGATTTTGATGTTCCTTTAGGCTATATATGTTATAATCGAAAAATAATTCTAAATACAAAATTAATTGTATTACACAGTACAACACATGATTTTGAGACTTAATTCTGACAATTGCACCTGAAAGTAGCCCCAAAAATAAGAACTTCTGCATCATTCGTTTCGTTAATGGCCATATGAATTTTTTTGCTCAAGGTGGATTTTTATCACTTTTTCTATATTTTAACACGGTTATAACTCGGTAACCGTTCGAAATATCTCTTTTGTGTCTGAAACAAAGTTGTACTGCATCCAGTGAATTAGTTTATTTAATTTGTAGAAAAAGATTGATTTGTAAACTGAACGGATTTTGCTATCGAAGGTACTTTTATTTTAAAAGAAATATATTTCAAAAGTTGTTAGTACAGAAAACCTATTGCATTTTAAATCTCTCATTATATTTGCGTAATTAAAATTCTCCAGTGGTAACTGAATTCCAACCAATTCTTATTTGTGTGTACAATTAATAGTATTTGTTTAAATGGTTTTTGGCATTTGCAAGAGTGTATAAAAAAAACTTATTGGCAACCATTTTTCAGGCATAATATTTTATTACTAGCAGAGCCCAGCCCAGAAATTCGAGTGCAAATTCTAGCAATATTTATTTTTTCATTCAATTATAAATATTGGTTGAACACACATAAGAAGTACATAATTTTATAAGAGCCTAAGGTACACACAGCATTGTATAGTTTTATATTTGAAGCTTAAATATGTGTTTTAAAAATGTGTTAGTAGCAACTTTAAATGCATTTTACTCCAAAAAAAAAAAAATGTTCCAGACAGTGCAATTCTGTAAATATGGTGGACAGCTAAAAAGAAATAACTTTCAAATGGGGTGTTTTTGGTCAAAATCGGTTGGTAACTCCAATTTTTATATCGGTCACAAGAAATCGCCTAGCTTATTAATATTATAGATGTAAATGATTTAAACAAGAATATATGTTTAATGTTCTCATACATACGCAACTATTTAGTTTGAGCCAGAAAAACAACTACTAAATTTATCTAGTCTACAAAATAAATGCCCTATTTGCTCTACCGAAACATAAAAAACAACGAAACCTTTAGGCATTCAAAACAAACATTTTAAACCCTTTTGTGGTTTAATTTAATTATATTTATGGTTTAATTCTATAACTCGAATTGAATTGAATTCCAGGATTTTATTGAATTATTTTATATTAACACTACTGGATTCACATCAAACTTTGTTTTGCCTTAACCTACATTCGTAAATAGTTTTTTGTGTGGATTTAAAATATACTGGATTTAAACAATATTTTCGTAGTGACATTAACAATATTTGGACTCCACATAGATAATATTATACGTATATTCAATTTGAATGGACAGTACCATGCTCATTATTCCTATCTGGCCTATATTTTACTCTTCTACTCACTTGAAGAACCTATTATTACACAAAAATGCCAAGACCTTCACTATCACAATACTGCACATATTTTACTTTGAATGGGAGGTTCCACGTCCACAAATGGATGTCATGGTACTCTAGGCATGTGATGATAAATATTTAAGTTGTGTGAGAGGTGCGTCTTGCACGATCTAGTCCATTTTTTGAAAGAAAAAATGAGATATTTTAGCTCGCTAGCTCTCATGGTTCCGGAAATCATTCGTTACTCACCAACTCACCAACAATATTAAAAGGTGACTGGATTACTGATATATCAACGCTCAGTGCCAATTCCTGGTTAAGCAAATTGCATTAAAATGGTAGGATCCTCCAGTAGTATATGTACGTACACACACAGAAAAACAGATTTGTTGCGGTAACTAAATTTCTTACCAATTCAATCGTTTCGTTATAGTAACCAAATAATTCTAATTTCGGTTAGTCGGTGAGATGCAACATAAAACTACGGTTGACAACAAATTTGTTTTCTGTCACAAAAACATTTTTATTCCAATTTTTCTAAGATTAATAATAATTTACTAGCAGTCTCCAGCCCTCGAAATTCGAGTGCAAATTCTAGGAAATTTTATTTTTTCATTAAATAAATACCCTAAAGGTATGCTAATCAATTATAGCCAATTCACAAATCAACACAAATAAACAAACTCATTTTTATTACAAACACATTAACAAATTTAATAAACACACACATAGCATTGTATAATTTTATGTATGTGTTAGTAGCAACTTTAAATGCAATTTACTCAAAACAAAGGAAAAAATTAAAAATCTGTAAATCTGCAAAACGGCTAAAAAGAAATACCTTTCAAATAAAATACGTTTGGTCGAAATTGGGATAAAACGGTAGAACAAAACATCATTCACAAGAAACCGCCTAGCCTATTAATATTATAGATTAGAACTTACAATGCCAATGTTCTTAAAAACATTATTTTTACATACTTTAATTTATCACTAATCGCTATATTTTAAATATCCAAGAAAATATGTTTTATTTTATTATACCCTATACCACTATGTGGTTTGGGTATAATGACTTTGTGCTGCTGTTTGTAACAACCAAAAATATTTGACCTAGACCCATCTTTAATTATACCGATCGAATCAGAATCACTTTCTGAGTTGATTTAACAATGTCCGTCCGTCCGTCCGTCCGTCCGTCTGTGTGTCCATGTAAAGCTTGTAATCAAACTGCAGGTCGCAAATATGAATATATTTTGATGAAATTTGGCATATAAGCTTTTATCGGCCAGGGGATGAACGCTATTGAAATTGGTGAGAATCGGTTTATGTTCAGACCTAGCCCCCATACAAATTACCCATATGAAATCGACATAAATTGCCATAAGATCCAAATTGTCATATAGATCTTACTCAAATTGGGTTTATATGCGTTCATTACATCCACTAATGAGTAGTCCAAAAATGATCCCTTTGACCCCATATAGAGCTGCTTCCCGATCTTCAGTTAAATCTATTAAAAAACAAAAATATTGCACTGATTCTTCTCAAATTTTGTTTGTACATATTTTTGCAAAATACAAGAGACTTTACCAAACATGATCAGGATCGGTCCATTTTTGGACCTAGTCCCTTTATAGATATAGCATCCGATATGAACTTTTTCATATCTGCAGCCAAAAAAATTAATAAAAATCGCACTCAAATTTGGTTTATGCTTATTTTCTATATCGAAGTAGTTGGACCGAAAGATAGGGTCTCTAAACCATGGTATAGGGTATCATATAGTCGGTCTAGACCGACTATAATTTTCTTACTTGTTTTTTTTTTAAATTTATTAATAGTAAAAAATTAAAAAGAACATTATGGTGGGATATTGCCCTATCAAAAATGGACTTTCAGATGCGTTGTTGTATATAGTTATAAAAGAAAATATATGTATATTGAAAATGTTATATTTTTTTAAACTATATATTTGAAAAACAAAATTAAAAAGTCATATACCTATACATATATACATAACACGACTTCATCACTTATATTTTGAAAAAACCAAACTAAATTTGACAAAAATTTGTGCAATATTTTTGTTTTTTGATAGATTTAAGTGGAGATCGGGAATCATCTTCATATAGGGGCTATGACTAAGAATTGTCCTATAGGGTTTATTTTTGAACTACTGATAAATGGATATAATAAGCATACACAAACCCAATTTGGCCGAGATCTATGATACTTTGGATATTATGGTAATTTAAGCCGATCTCATAGGGGTCATTTGAATGGGGGCTAGGTCTGAACATGAACCGATTTTCACCAGTTTCAATAGCGTTCATCCTATGGCCGATAGAAGCCTATATACTAAATTTCATCAAAATATATTAATATTTGCGACCTGTAGTTTGATTACAAGGTTTACATGGACACACAGAAGGACGGACGGACGGACATCGCTAAATCACTCAGAAAGCGTTTCTGACCACAAAGCGGTATAGGGTATAAAAATTTTGTTGATGCAACATAGAACTACGGTTGGCAACAAATCAGTTTTTGCCCCAAATACATTTTTATTCCAATTTTTCTAAGATTAATAACAATTTATTCAAACTTACAATGTCAATTTTCTTAAAAACATTATTTTCACATTGTTTAATTTAACTCTATTTGTTTGAGGCGGTTTTTCGAAATAAAATTCAATTTCCCGATCAGCTGGAAATCTTAAACTTTCAGTTATGTGAGAGACGACACATTATAATCGAGATTTGTTTAGCATTTTCCGCGGTTAAGCCTTTAAAAAATTTTTTGATTTACATTACTCCCAGGCTAAAAAGATTTTTTTTTTTTATATAAGTACATAAGTTGAGAGTTTATATCACTTAATTTTATTGAATTCTATTAAACTGTTAATAAATTACAAGCACATTGTATTAACATATTTCTGAATAAAATAAAATTTTTTTATAATCGACGTAAAATGACAGTGCTTTGCTAGCGTTGCGCATTACAGTGTTAATCCAAAGCCGGCCAACTTAAAATTATTAAAGCTCCAGTAAATGCATTTAAAACATAAACAATGTAATTCGAGATAGATAAATTAAACACAAAAACAACAACAGAAATGTACAACAAAAACAAACAGAATCATTGAAAGTAGACACCTAAAACTAATCAAATGTAATTGAGAAGTAGAAAAAAGAGCAATGAATAATTTTTATAACTGAGAGAGTTTAATTTTACGTAAGGGAGATAAAAACGAGGGAGAAAAAATGCAAACATAAATAATATCACTGCTTTGGGTTATAAACCGTTAAAGACGATAAGTCATATGCTTTTCAGCAATCAAACTGAGTGGACGTTAAAGCAAACCAACTAACGGGAACTCCAACTTAAAGTTGGTCGACGAGCGATACGGTGATTACACATGTTATACATGTGTCTGTTTTTTTTTTTTTTGTTTGAATCTAGTCATTAAAAAAGAAGGAAAAAAAATACTACAAAGAAAAATCTCACAAAAAAATAAAAGTGTTTAATATAAAAAACGAGTTTTTTAGTTTAAATTTAGAGTGGTCGTGACTGTGTTCTTTAGAGTTTTATTTGAGTAATAAAATTGAAAAATGAAATTATTTAATGCTTCATGGTCCTTTTTCGGATTAAGTGTATTTATATTTGTGCTAATAGCAAACCCAACTCCATCTTCAGCCTTAATTGAAGATGCTTTAGACGTATTTTATGTAGTAAAAGAAGTGACAACAGCTGTTTTAAAGGCCTGGGATCTTGTACAAACTTCTCCATTGGCTTCGAATATCAATTTTCCTTTGATGCGAGAAAAACAACGTAAAGTATTATCTAGACTAAAGGAAGTTAGCAAACAAATTATTAAAACTGAGGACCAGGTAAGTTTTTAGAAGATCAACTAAGAGATGGTTAATCAAATGTTTGTTGTTTTAATTTTTCAGCATTCAGAGCAAATAGCTTTAGCCATTCAATCTGTTAATAATTTCCTTGAGAGCAATTTGCAACTGTTATCGAAACGTAATGATATCACTGATACGATGCATCGTATATCTTCACGATTTCAACAGATGCAACAATATGAACTCCATCAGGATAAATTGGAGACTTCTACCTTGCTAACATTTGCAGAATGGACTGTTTCACCAAATGCTTATTCGGTTCATCATTTAATGGATCGTTTGCATTTGATAATGTTCGGTTCAGAAGAAAAGGCCAATAAATCAGGTTCAAATATGCTTGAAATGTTGGCTTTAAGTTATGAGGTAATATATGCTATTATCTTTTTAGGTCATGTCTTTATATTATTAAATCAGGTTTTAAAACTGTGACTCACAGTAGGTTGACGTGAAATTAGAAGCAAAAGAAATTAGAAAAATTTAGCCGATTCACGAATTATACACTAGGTTGTCACAAGAAGGAAGCACACTCGCTATAAATTTAGCCACTTTTCATCATATACAAAAAACTCAATAACAACTTATTTCAATAACATTTTCAAATTGCATTAATTTGTTACACTGAAGCTCAAAAAATCGGTAAAATTTACATTAGAAAATGCAATTTTATTTGATTTTAATGTAGTTTCTGTGCTGATTTTTTTTTACATAAAAGGTATAAAAGTCCTGTGTCCCTAGGAACTAGAGTTGACGCCATAAGACCAACATACAGACAATTAAAATTAATGAATATTAGTTTTCTAAAGTTTAAATTTAAGAGCAGTTTCAGAATATATATACATACATATTTTTTTTTTTTAACAAATTACTGATGAGAAATACAACGAAGATTTAGATCCAGTAAGATAAGTGTATAACAACATGCTCGTCTGTTTGATAAACCTTTAGTAGGATATGGAACTTAAAATTTCTTTATTTTTGTGTGGTAGTTTCGCCTTCCCAATTTTACACCCCTTAAGGAATATTGTATTTTTAGCATTTCTCATGAATGACACATTTTAATTGAAAAAAAAAAAAAAAAATTGTAACAAGAACGTAAAATATCTCGTAATACTTTGATTTCATTTTTCATATCGTTATTTTATTTATTTATTTTTTTTTTTGATATACGAGAATGATACGAAAAAATGATAAACATTAAATTGAAAATTGCAATCATGAAGGCTTAACAAACGTTTGAATAAGGCCGAGTTTTTGCGATGTCAGTTAAGCTTAGTTAAACTCGCATTCTTAATTTCCTAAAAACTATATAAACTGTATTTAAAATTGCTAATTTAACTAAAGTTTAATAGACATCCAAAATGTTTTGTCTTATGACTCTTAAACTGTAAACGATTTCAAACTAAGTTTAATTAACTTTCCAAAAAATTATAAGTTAATAAATAATAAAAAAAATATATTTTGTTATATTTATATGAACTTAAATTATGAACTTATATGAACTTAAATTAACAAAACTATACAATAAATCCATAATTATATTGTTTTCACGGTTTTGTTGAATTGTATTGTATATTACTAAAAAAAATTAATTAACAGATATACACGCAATTTTAGTTATTTTTTTCTTAATTTAATGAAAGAAACAGAACAATTAATTATTAATTTCATAGACTTTTTCTATCAAAAATCGAAAAATATTTTCACTCCAAAATTTGAATTAACAATATTAAACAAAAAAAAAAAATATGTAGTTAAGCTAAAATTTCGATTTGGATTGATAATAACAATAATAAGAGCTGATAATAATAATGTATAGTCTATAGGTAGTATGGGAATTTTTAAGTAATTTTAAGACAGAGCACCACGTGATGGCCATTAATTTTTTAATAATAAACAACGTTTTTTGGGCCATTAAAAAACCTCCTACACACTTAACGCTATTTTTAAAATATCCCAGAAAATATGTTTTAATTAATTTTTTATAACTTTATTAATAGCAAAAAATTAAAAAGAACATCATGGGATTCTTTCCCTTTAAAAATTGGACATTAAAAACATAAAAATATTGTTGTTATTGAGTAAACTCTTGGTTTACATGATAATTATAAAAAAAACCTATATTGAAAATTTCATTGCATTGGGTGCGATAACTTTTAAATTAAAAAGTCATGTACAGTGGCACAGAAAAGTATACATACCCCATATCAAAATTGCTTTAGAGTAGGTCGAAGCTATTTTACCAACAACAACAATGTTACATATTCTGTTACAAATTAGGGAACATAAATATTATGTTTTTTTGTTCCAATTTGTTCTTATTTTATAAAAATTAAAGAATTTACATTATTAAAACACAGAAAAGTATACATCTCTTTATTGTTTATTAACGGTAACAAAAAAGAGCACATATTTGCTACGTTATTATTACAAATATCTATGATTCTCAGTTAGAAAAAAGAAAAAGTCTTGAAATCTGTCCGGCTTGGACTTGTTAAAAATGAGTCCTAAAACTAAGGAGCAGCTTAAATATAAGAAAACTTATTTTTCAGCATCAGAAAAATAATAAATCTCTGCGCGAAGTTTCTGAGATGATTAGCTGTCCCAAGTCTATTATAATTATAATTATAAAAACTAGCAGATTCCAGCCCTCGAAATTTGAGTGCAAATTCTAGAAAATTTTATTTTTTCATTAAATAAAGACCCTAAAGGTATGCCAATCAATTATTGCCAATTCACAAATCAGCAAAAAAATAAACTCATTTTTATTACAAACCCATTAACAAATTTAATAAACACACGCATAGCATTGTATAATTTTATGTATGTGTTAGTAGCAACTTTAAATGCAATTTACTCAAAACAAAAGAAAAAAATTAAAAATCTGTAAATCTGCAAAACCGCTAAAAAAGAAATACCTTTCAAATAATATACGTTTGGTCGAAATTGGGATAAAACGGTAGAACAAAACATCGGTCACAAGAAATCGCGTAGCCTATTAATATTATAGATAATAAAAAACTTAATAATAAACCAAGAAGTGGTCGTTCACCAAAAATTAATCAATGAGTTAAGCGACATATATTGAGCGAAATAAATAAATAAAAAAAAAAAACAGTTGTTGAAATTGCCAAAGACATGGAAAATGCTTCGATTGTCATTCTCCAACCAGAAACTGTACGTAAGGTACAAAGAAGCAGTAGATTTCATAGCAGAGTTTCCCGAAAAACCCATTTATTAGTGATATAAATAAATCAAAAAGGCTTGAATTTGCTAAAAAGCATATAACTTGTGATGAAGACTTTTGGAAGAATATGATCTTCAGTGATGAAAGCAAATTTAACTTGTTCGGTTGTTTATAGAAAACAAAAGGTTTGGCGAAAAAAGAACGAAGAGCTTCAACCTAAAAAACTTACTATCTTCAGTAAAGTTTGGAGGCGGCTCTGTTATGGTATGGGGTTGTATGTCCGCGGCTTTACATATTTGAACCTAATAAAGGATAATATAAAGGATTCGATAAGCAAAATGGGTCTTTCTGTAAGCTGGTACTTCCAACAAGACAATAACACGTAGCACACTGCAGCCATTGTAAGAGTGGTTGTTATATAATGTGCTCACACAGCTTAATTTTCCTCCTCAGTTGCCTGACATGAAACACCATAGCATATTTATGGGACGAATTAATCCGCCGAATTAGAAAAACCGTTACAAAAAATAAGCCGAACCTGCAAAATGTCCGCAGAAACGACAAGCAAACTTGTTTAGAGAGCAAAGGTTGAGCAACCAAATATTAATAACTAATTATTCTATTACTTGCAGATTCCAGCCTTCGAAATTCGAGTGCAAATTCTAGGAAATTTTATTTTTTCATTAAAAAATACCCTAAAGGTATGCTAATCAATTATAGCCAATTCACAAATCAACACAAAAAAAAAAAACAAACTCATTTTTATTACAAACACATTAACAAATTTAATAAACACATACATAGCATTGTATAATTTTATGTATGTGGTAGTAGCAACTTTAAATGCAATTTACTCAAAACAAAGGAAAAAAATTAAAAATCTGTAAATCTTCAAAACGGCTAAAAAGAAATACCTTTTAAATGATATACGTTTGGTCGAAATTGGGATAAAACGGTAGAACAAAACATCATTCACAAGAAATCGCCTAGCCGATTAATATTATAGATTAGAACTTACAATGCCAATGTTCTTAAAAACATTATTTTTA
Organism: Cordilura impudica; assembly: GCA_963682025.1. Taxonomy (NCBI): domain Eukaryota; kingdom Metazoa; phylum Arthropoda; class Insecta; order Diptera; family Scathophagidae; genus Cordilura; species Cordilura impudica. The sequence continues at coordinate 85,243,712 of OY821520.1, forward strand.
CATACTTTAATTTATCACTAATCGCTATATTTTAAATATCCAAGAAAATATGTTTTATTTTATTTTTAAATTTATTAATAGTAAAAAATTAAAAAGAACATTATGGTGGGATATTGCCCTATCAAAAATGGACTTTCAGATGCGTTGTTGCCGTGAAAAGATAAAATATTCAAAATATTTGTTGTTATTGAGTCTTGGTCTACTTATGTATATAGTTATAAAAAAAATATATGTATATTGAAAATTTCATATTTTTTTAAACTATATATTTGGAAAACAAAATTAAAAAGTCATATACCTATACATACATATATACATAACATGACTTCATCACTTATATTTTGTAAAAACCAAACCAAATTTGAGAAAAATTTGTGCAATATTTTTGTTTTTTTGGAAGATTTAAGTGGAGATGGGGAATCATCTTCATATAGGGGCTATGACTGAAAATTGTCCTATAGGGTTTATTTTTGAACTACTGATAAATGGATATAATAAGCATACACAAACCCAATTTGGCCGAGATCTATGATACTTTGGATATTATGGTAATTTAAGCCGATCTCATAGGGGTCATTTGAATGGGGGCTAGGTCTGAACATGAACCGATTTTCACCAGTTTCAATAGCGTTCATCCTATGGCCGATAGAAGCCTATATACTAAATTTCATCAAAATATATTAATATTTGCGACCTGTAGTTTGATTACAAGGTTTACATGGACACATAGAAGGACGGACGGACATCGCTAAATCACTCAGAAAGCGATTCTGACCACAAAGCGGTATAGGGTATACACATTTTGTTGATGCAACATAAAACTACGGTTGGCAACAAATCAGTGCTCCAAATACATTTTTATTCCAATTTTTCTAAGATTAATAACAATTTATTCAAACTTACAATGTTAATTTCCTTAAAAACATTATTTTTACATGGTTTAATTTAACGCTGACCGTTTGTTTGTTTGAGGCGGATTTTCGAAATAAAATTTTAACCAATTTCCCGATCAGCTGGAACTCTGAAACTTTCAATATTTATGTGAAAGACCACACATTATAATCAAGATTTGTTTAGCATTTTTCGCGGTTAAGCCTTCAAAAATTTGTTTGATTTACATTACTCCCAGGTTGAACAGATTTTTTTTTTTTTTAATATACATAACTTGAGAGTTATGTATCACTTAATTTCATTGAATTCTATTAAACTGTTAATATATTACAAGCACATTGTATCAACATATGTATTTTTGTGTCATTCTGAATGCCCTTAAATATTATTATAGTATTCTTATAATAAAATAAAATATTTTTATAATCGACGTAAAATGACAGTGCTTTGCTAGCGTTGCGCATTACAGTGTTAATCCAAAGCCGGCCAACTTAAAATTATTAAAGCTCCAGTAAATGCATTTAAAACATAAACAATGTAATACGAGACAGATAAATTAAACAAAAAAACAACAACAGAAATGTACAACAAAAACAAACAGAATCATTGAAAGTAGACACCTAAAACTAATCAAATGTAATTGAGAAGTAGAAAAAAGAGCAATGAATAATTTTTATAACTCAGAGAGTTTAATTCTACGTAAGGGAGATAAAAACGAGGGAGAAAAAATGAAACATAAATAATATCACTGCTTTGGGTTATAAACCGTTAAAGACGATAAGTCATATGCTTTTCAGCAATCAAACTGAGTGGACGTTAAAGCAAACCAACTAACGGGAACTCCAACTTAAAGTTGGTCGACGAGCGATACGGTGATTACACATGTTATACATGTGTCTGTTTTTTTTTTTTGTTTGAATCTAGTCATTAAAAAAGAAGGAAAAAAAATACTACAAAGAAAAATCTCACAAAAAAATAAAAGTGTTTAATATAAAAAACGAGTTTTTTAGTTTAAATTTAGAGTGGTCGTGACTGTGTTCTTTGAGTTCGAAGTTTTTTTTGAGTAATAAAATTGAAAAATGAAATTATTTGATGCTTCATGGTCCTTTTTCGGATTAAGTGTATTTATATTTGTGCTAATAGCAAACCCAACTCCATCTTCAGCCTTAATTGAAGATGCTTTAGACGTATTTTATGTAGTAAAAGAAGTGACAACAGCTGTTTTAAAGGCCTGGGATCTTGTACAAACTTCTCCATTGGCTTCGAATATCAATTTTCCTTTGATGCGAGAAAAACAACGTAAAGTATTATCTAGACTAAAGGAAGTTAGCAAACAAATTATTAAAACTGAGGACCAGGTAAGTTTTTAGCAGATCAACTAAGAGATCGGTTAATCAAATGTTTGTTGTTTTAATTTTTCAGCATTCAGAGCAAATAGCTTTAGCCATTCAATCTGTTAATAATTTCCTTGAGAGCAATTTGCAACTGTTATCGAAACGTAATGATATCACTGATACAATGCATCGTATATCTTCACGATTTCAACAGATGCAACAATATGAACTCTATCAGGACAAATTGGAGACTTCTACCTTGCTAACATTTGCAGAATGGACTGTGTCACCAAATGCTTATTCGGTTCATCATTTAATGGATCGTTTGCATTTGATAATGTTCGGTTCAGAAGAAAAGGCCAATAAATCAGGTTCAAATATGCTTGAAATGTTGGCTTTAAGTTATGAGGTAATATATGCTATTATCTTTTTAGGTCATGTCTTTATATTATTAAATTAGGTTTTAAAACTGTGACTCACAGTAGGTTGACGTGAAATTAGAAGCAAAAGAAATTAGAAAAATTTAGCCGATTCACGAATTATATATAACACTAGGTTGTCACAAGAAGGAAGCACACTCGCTATAAATTTAGCCACTTTTCATCATATACAAAAAACTCAATAACAACTTAATTCAATAACATTTTCAAATTGCATTAATTTGTTACACTGAAGCTCAAAAAATCGGTAAAATTTACATTAGAAAATGCAATTTTATTTGATTTTAATGTAGTTTCTGTGCTGATTTTTTTTTACATAAAAGGTATAAAAGTCCTGTGTCTCTAGGAACTAGAGTTGACGCCATAAGAAAAACATACAGACAATTAAAATTAATGAATATTAGTTTTCTAAAGTTTAAATTTAAGAGCAGTTTCGGAATATATATACATACATATTTTTTTTTTAATAAATTAGTGATGAGAAATACAACGAAGATTTAGATCCAGTAAGATAAGTGTATAACAATATGCTCGTCTGTTTGATAAACCTTTAGTAGGATATGGAACTTAAAATTTCTTTATTTTTGTGTGGTAGTTTCGCCTTCCCAATTTTACATCCCTTAAGGAATATTGTATTTTTAGCATTTCTCATGAATGACACATTTTAATTGAAAAAAAAAATTGTAACAAGAACGTAAAATATCTCGTAATACTTTGATTTGATTTTTCATATCGTTATTTTATTTATTTATTTTTTTTTTTTGATATACGAGAATGATACGAAAAAATGATAAACATTAAATTGAAAATTGCAATCATGAAGGCTTAACAAACGTTTGAATAAGGCCGAGTTTTTGCGATGTCAGTTAAGCTTAGTTAAACTCGCATTCTTAATTTCCTAAAAACTATGTATGTATATAAACTATATTAAAAATTGCTAATTTAACTAAAGTTTAATAGACATCCAAAATGTTTTGTCTTATGACTCTTAAACTGTAAACGATTTCAAACTAAGTTTAATTAACTTTCCAAAAAATTATAAGTTAATAAATAATAAAAAAATATATTTTGTTATATTTATATGAACTTCAAATTAACAAAACTATACAATAAATCCATAATTATATTGTTTTCACGGTTTTGTTGAATTGTATTGTATATTACTAAAAAAAAAAAATTAATTAACAGATTTACACGCAATTTTAGTTATTTTTTCTTAATTTAATGAAAGAAACAGAACAATTAATTATTAATTTCATAGACTTTTTCTATCAAAAATCGAAAAATAGTTTCACTCCAAAATTTGCATTAACAATATTAAACAAAAAAATATGTAGTTAAGCTACAATTTCGATTTGGAATGATAATAACAATAATAATAGCTGATAATAATAATGTACATATAGTCTGTAGGTAGTATGGGAATATTTAAGTAATTTTAAGACAGAGCACCACGTGATGGCCATTAATTTTTTAATAATAAACAACGTTTTTTGGGTCATTAAAAAACCTCCTACACACTTAACGCTATTTTTAAAATATCCCAGAAAATATTTTTTAATTTATTTTTTATAAATTTATTAATAGTAAAAAATTAAAAAGATTATCATGGTGGGATTCTTCCCCTTTAAAAATTTGACATTAAAAACATAAAAATATTGTTGTTATTGAGTAAACTCTTGGTTCACATGATAATTATAAAAAAACCTATATTGAAAATTTCATTACATTGGGTGCGATAACTTTTAAATTAAAAAGTCATGTACAGTGGCACAGAAAAGTATACATACCCCATATCCAAATTGCTTTTAGAGTAGGTCGAAGCTATTTTAACAACAACAACAATGTTACATATTCTGTTACAAATTAAGAAACATAAATATTATATTTTTTTGTTCCAATTTGTTCTTGTTTTATAAAAATTAAAGAATTTACATTATTTAAACACAAAAACGCGACAATATTTGCTTCGATATTATTACAAACATCCATGATTCCCAGTTAGAAAAAAGATAGTCTTGAAATCTGTCCGGCTAGGATTTATTAAAAATGAGTTCCAAAACTAAGGAATCAGCTTAAATATAAGAAAACTTATTGTTCAGCATCAGAATATTTGAAAATCTCTACGCGAAGTTCCTAAAATGGTTAGCTGTCCCAAGTCTAGTCCAAACGGCATTAAGAAATTATAAAAATAATAAAAACCTTAATAATAAACCAAGAAGTGGTCGTTCACCAAAAATTAATCAACGAGTTAAGCGACATATATTGAGCGAAATAAATAAATAAAAAAAAAAAAAAAAAAAAAAAAAAAAAAAAACAGTTGTTGAAATTGCCATAGATATGGAAAATGCTTCGATTGTCATTCTCCAACCAGAAACTGTACGTAAGGTACTAAGAAGCAGTAGATTTCATAGCAGAGTTTATATAAATAAATCAAAAAGGCTCGAATTTGCTAAAAAGCATATAGCTTGTGATGAAGACTTTTGGAAGAATATGATCTTCAGTGATGAGCGCAAATTTAACTTGTTCGGTTGTTTATAGAAAACAATAGGTTTGGCGAAAAAAGAACGAAGAGCTTCAACCTAAAAAACTTACTATCTTCAGTAAAGTTTGGAGGCGGCTCTGTTATGGTATGGGATTGTATGTCCGCGGCTTTACATATTTGAACCTAATAAAGGATAATATAAAGGATTCGATAAGCAAAATGGGTCTTTCTGTAAGCTGGTACTTCCAACAAGACAATGACACGTAGCACACTGCAGCCATTGTAAGAGTTGTTGTTATATAATGTGCTCACACAGCTTAATTTTCCTCCTCAGTTGCCTGACATGAAACACCATAGCATATTTATGGGACGAATTAATCCGCCGAATTAGAAAAACCGTTACAAAAAATAAGCCGAACCTGCAAAATTTCCGCAGAAACGACAAGCAAACTTGTTTAGAGAGCAAAGGTTGAGCAACCAAATATTAATAACTTATTATTCTATTACTAGCAGATTCCAGCCTTCGAAATTCGAGTTCAAATTCTAGGATATTTTAATTTTTCATTAAATAAAGACCCTTAAGGTATGCTAATCAATTATAGCCAATTGACAAATCAGCACAAAAAACAAACTCATTTTTATTACAAACACATTAACAAATTTACTAAACACGCACATAGCATATTGTATAATTTTATGTATGTGTTAGTAGCAAATTTAAATGCAATTTACTCAAAATAAAGGCAAAAATTTAAAAATCTGTAAATCTAGAAAACGGCTAATAAGAAATACCTTTCAAATAATATACGTTTGGTCAAAATCGGGATAAAACGGTAGAACAAAACATCGGTCACAAGAAATCGCCTAGCCTATTAATATTATAGATTATTCTATTATTTTAATAAACTTTAAAAATGAAGTATGTATACTTTTCTGGGTTTAGAATATTGAATATTTTAAATTTTTTGCAAATAAATGTTTTTTGTTATGTATATATGTATAAAAGGTCTTAACTGTGTTATATTTTTTCAAATAACTATAAGAAGTAATTTTTGTTAGTAAAATTCATACAATTTTGTATAAAACGAATTTTTCTATGTGCCACTGTATATATACATATGTACCTACATAACATGAATTTATATTTATTTTATATTTCTTAAATTAATTGTTAGTGAATAACTTTGGGGATTCCCACAATAAGAAAAATTTACAACGATTAGAACAAGTATTAAATAACTAATTACTGAAATAATTGCAATAACTAAATATGTAGCTTATCTGTAACATCCAAAATAATCATAGCTATATAAAAATATTTTTTATTTGTTTTGTGTTTTTATGCACACTACTAACAAAAAAGTTCTGAAAAGTAGCTATTGTCACCATATTATGAGACTCTTTATATAATGTTACGAAACTAATGAGATTTCACATCCACCAAATATGAGTGAATCCGTTATTTCAAATGAATCATAAATTTGATTAAATAAACAAATAAAATTTTTTCCGGTTTGAATGAATATCTTAACTTTAACATTCAAACAATTGATGATACCAGACACTAAGAGAAGAGCATAAGCGAAATATATTGCGATGACAAGTTGAAACCAACAACAAAATTCATCAGAAACATCATGTAATATTTTGAACAATAAATATAATAAATACAACACATGTCTATAATAATAATGAGAAAAAGAGATCTAAATAAAAACATACACAAAGGCAACAAAGAAAGTTTTTTAGGCAGAAAATATGAATCATACAAACAACATAACTTGGAACTAAATTTTTAAGAAGAAGAAACATTAACTAAGAAACAGATAGCTGTTTGCAAAATCACTCTCCCTCCCGCCATAATAAAGGAGAGCAACAAGATAATAAAGAGAAACTAAACTAAGTAATTCACGAGAAAATACAAAATAAATGATAATAAAATGCATTTAAAGGGTTTAAATTGAAAAAAAAAAAAAAAAAAAAAAACAAATTTAAATAAATTTCATTAAATTTTTGCCAACTTTATTATGAATCATATTAAAGATAAAAAGCGCAAATCTTTTAAACAAGCAAACATTAGTTTAACAAACCATTTTTTAGCGTTTCTAAATGTCAGTGACCCATTTTAATATACACGAGATATCTAAATACTGTATGTATATTTAAACGGAGTTTCAACAATGTCATGACAAATGCATAAAGGGATACAACACATTAAGAAATAAACACTTTCCACCATCCTATCATAATAGGTAGACTTTATTGCAACCAGACAGTGCCCATGTATTTAAGTCAAGGCTTAGCGGGTGGTTATAAACAAAGTACACGCATATTTGCAATACAGATGTTTTAAGTATTTTTAGCTTAAGAAGACAGACAAATAATAACATTATGTTCAAGAAGAGAGATAAAAGAAAGAGATAAAGCCATTTTAGCTAAAACTGACAATGGCATATTTACGATGGGAAGAGTTGTATTATTTTTTTTTTCACATATTTAACATATGACGTCAATTGTAAATGATTATAAACTGCAAAAGAGACTCTGCTACTTTGCTGTGTTATAATTTTTGGGAGATGCTACCTACCACTTGTTAAATTGTTTGTAGGTACTGTAAATTTAAAATCTCATTAAATTCAACAATCTTTAGCAAAACCATATCAAATTCTTAATATGCAAAAATAAACTTGTTTACCTCCAAAATATACTATATTAGTGATGGTAAAATAATGAATAGTGGGTACTGAGTAACTAGTCGATAAGTTATAATTTTCTTTGGAGCTTTACAATACTAGAAGTGTCGTATTTTTCAAAAATCTACTGTACACCGAAAAAACCCATGCGATATTTCTGATAGCCAATTCTTTCACAATTCTTTAATTATTTTATGAAAATATTTTTAAAATTTTATGAAATTAACGAAATGTGTCTTACCCACTTTTTTGTATTATGTACATACATACATACATATATATATGTACATATATATGTATATATAAAAATTATTGAATTTTACGAAAAAATTTTTTATAACTTTTGTATTTTATTTGAAATATAACAACAAAAAAATCGTATAGATGTAAGTTCGTAGAATGCAAAATGTTTTTAATTAGACAACAAGATTAATTTTATGAAAAGGTTTTGATATTTTTCGAAACTGATTATTAAAGATTTAATTTTTTTTTTGTCGAAATATTTCACATTTTTTTTTTGGCGCTGTCGTTTTTTTTTGTCATTAAGGAAACACATCAAATATAAAAAATGGCTCCGCCCCACATATAAAAGTCCAACAATTAGCTCTTTGCATACAAAAAATCTTTGTAACTTTTCTCGATTTATAATTAAATCTTGGTGTTGTAGTTCTTCTTGATGATCAGTTTCGCCTTTATCACTAACTGTAAACCCGGTCCATCACGGATAAGAAAAGAAGTCTTATAGCGGGAAACGAGCTACGGCTATGAATTCATCACGTGAAAATACACAAAATACTTGTCTTCAAAATTTGTAAACCTGCGCTATGCTTTTAGTGACTAAAAAGAAAACTGCACGGTAAAAAACCCTAAAATACTTTAATAAATTTTCAACTTTTTTTTTTATAAAACTATCGTTTATTTTACACAATGCTTTCGTGATGTGAAATAACGAAACTTTTCCTATAAGGTACGTTTATAGGAATGTACATAAAGCCATGTATTTTGTTCGGTGTACCAAAACCAAATACACACTAATTGTCCGATGTTTATGGTTTTTGTTATTTAAGATTTTGCGTTATATGTATTTTCGATGAGTTTAAGTTTTTTTTTCACAAAACAATTTTCTGTGTTAGTCCGATTTTAAATTTCAAATTTATTTTATTATTCTAGAGAGAACCACACTTGGTATCACACAAAATGGTGTCAAATAGACTGTAAATTTATCTACATATATATTTTTTCTTCTTCTTTTTGGTTAAATAAACATTTTTTGTTACATAAACAAACATTGTTATTTGTGCTTTATTTGCATTTCTTGTTTATTTTCAATGTTTGTTTTGGATCAAATCAAATAAATAAAAATTTTTATACCCTATACCACTATGTGGTTTGGGTATAATGACTTTGTGCTGCTGTTTGTAACAACCAAAAATATTTGACCTAGACCCATCTTTAATTATACCGATCGAATCAGAATCACTTTCTGAGTTGATTTAACAATGTCCGTCCGTCCGTCCGTCCGTCCTTCCGTCCGTCCGTCCGTCTGTGTGTCCATGTAAAGCTTGTAATCAAACTGCAGGTCGCAAATATGAATATATTTTGATGAAATTTGGTATATAAGCTTTTATCGGCCATGGGATGAACGCTATTGAAATTGGTGAGAATCGGTCCATGTTCAGACCTAGCCCCCATACAAATTATCCATATGAAATCGACATAAATTGCCATAAGATCCAAATTGTCATATAGATCTTACTCAAATTGGGTTTGTATGCGTTCATTACATCCACTAATGAGTAGTCCAAAAATGATCCTTTGACCCCATATAGAGCTGCTTCCCGATCTTCAGTTAAATCTATTAAAAAACAAAAATATTGCACTGATTCTTCTCAAATTTTGTTTGTACATATTTTTGCAAAATACAAGAGACTTTACCAAACATGATCAGGATCGGTCCATTTTTGGACCTAGTCCCTTTATAGATATAGCATCCGATATGAACTTTTTCATATCTGCAGCCAAAAAAATTAATAAAAATCGCATTCAAATTTGGTTTATGCTTATTTTCTATATCGAAGTAGTTGGACCGAAAGATAGGGTCTCTAAACCATGGTATAGGGTATCATATAGTCGGTCTAGACCGACTATAATTTTCTTACTTGTTTTTTTTGCTTAAATGGCATTTTTTCTGTCCAACTTAAAATTTGCAATAAGAATTAAACAAAGGAATATTATATGGCAATTATTCAAAATCTTATGATGTGAATACCAAAATGCTTACGAATAGCATGAAGTTAAGAAATCGTAGAGAGACATTTTGTATATTGACCTTATCAAGAAGAATAATTTATAATTTCCTAAATAAAGTTGTCAACCCACTAAAAATGGCCTGTTAAAAAATACACGTTTTGCAATTTCATTATGCACCTATTTCAATTTAATGGAAAGTATGTATAGTAAGTTTAACAACAGACAATTTTATTGAAATAAAAGTGATATTTAAGAAAATGACTAAGCCAAAGCTTAAAATAAACCTATTTCTTGTATTTTTTTTATTTAAACCATACTCAAATGAAAGAAACTACTAATCAAGCAATTAGTACACCTCAATTAAGAGAGAGATAGAGAGCGAGAGAGAGTGAGAAAAGAAAGAGAGAGAGGGGGGGAAAGAAACGAGGCTTACTAAAAATATTTGGCATAAACAAAAGATAACAGGAAGACAAAGAAAATTTAAAAAATAATAAAAATGTAAACAAATCTATACAAACATATGACAAAGACACAAATGCAAAAATAAACAAAAAATAAAACAAAAACTGTTCTCAAAGAAGACCAACGAAAAAGGAAAACATTAAAAATTTTATAGAGAGAATAATACAAAAAATTTAGTAGCGAGAGTATGAAATAATCACAAAGAGATTCAGTTAACAGAATGAGAGAAGGTAGATATGTAGGTATAAAATAATAAAAAGTTAGTTTGAAAATTTGAGTGGTCAATTTAATTAAAAACGGGGTTAAAAACAAAAATTAAAATATTAATATATTTTATAATTAATATTAAAAAAAAATATCTTGACTTGATATATGAAAAAAGAATTTTTTTGTGTATACGAGATATATGGCAACTCTGTTATGTTGGAAAATTATATGGTTGAATTGAGTTTTGCTGAGATACATTCTTATTGTAAATTTGGAACGCGTTGTGTACGGTTGAAATCCGTTCGAAACTAAACAAAACATATACATTAACAATATAAAAAACAAAATCGCAAAAAATTAAGAAAGAATAGAAAAAATATATAAATTAAATTAAAGATTACTATATAATTAAACATATTGGTATAAACGGAATTAAAAAAACTTGAAAACAAATGAATATTGAGTTAAAATATACCAAGAAATTATTTTACACAACAAAATAAACATCTTTGTTCACCGTGAAAGGTCACCATTTAAATATACAATAATTGAGATTTGTTTAAACAAAAAAGAAAAGATTTATTTCAGAGGCTTTTTTTTCACAATTTTTTCAATACATAAAGCAATTGGTGGCTGTAGTCATCGTCATAATCATTCAGACTGACTAAAACTATTCAATTTGTATTATTATTGTTGGTGTTTTATACAGTTTTGTAGTTTATTCAGTTTTTTTTTGTATTTCTTGTTGAGGAAGTCATAAAATAAAACATTTGAGAATTATATATTAATTTCTATTTTTTTTTTTTGTAAAATAAACAAATAATAATAGATGCATAATTAATTATAGCCCAATTGGCTTGTGAAAATTTTGCTGCATATTTTTTTTGAATATTAACGAGTTTTACTTTTTATATGTTAAAATTTTTTTTTTAAATTAAAAAGTGCATATATTTTAAATTATTAAAGTTTTGGTAAAATGGTTCAAAAGGCAAAATTTTTTTATTACAAAACAAATTATAATTTTTCCATTATGATTTTATAAGTAGATAAGATAAGTTAAATGCAAATTTTTGTAATGTTAAATATTTGTTTTTGTATAAATGATTTCAAGATTGAAAATAAAAGTCTGTGGAAAAAAAATCTTATAGTGTTAATATTTTTTTTTTATCTTAAAATTCAAATTTCTAGAACATTCAACCTAAACAAAAATTAAATAAATGACATTCTTGAAGTTTTGCATACGAAAAATAATCAACCTAAAAAAGAAAGCAAAACAAAATAAACTGAATAAATAACATAACACGAAAAAAATTAAATATATTTTTTTAAAAAACAACCACGTACTCATGACGTCTGAAAACCTAACAAAAGCCGGTGGTGGTAAACTTACGAACATGTTTAAACTCAAAATGGCTGTATATGGAAACATTATACTGTTATTTTTACTTGTGTGTTGGCCATTGACCACAGTAGAGGCTGCCTCCAGTGCCGTAATACATCGTTCAAATGCCCTAATCGAGATAGACGCCGTCCGCGAACAATATTTAAGCTTGGAAATATCTTTGTGGCAACACTTGAATCGTTCACAAAATAATCGTAATACAGAACAGCAAATGCGTAAAATTGTCGATTCACATCGTAAATTTGTTAATGATCACATGAATTCGACATGGTCGTCGGCCAAATACGAAATATTAAATCATTACGAATGGAGTATTTTAGAACGTGATTTACAACAAATCGAAACTTTGTTTGGCGTGTTTTCGCGTCTTTTGAATTCACAAGAGAATAGCGTCGAGTTGACACGTACCCATGATTTGGAAAATTTAATGGAAAACATTTTACGTAATGACAAAACATTTTCAATGGGGCGAATATTTCAGGATATAGAATTGATAATGGTGAAACAGACCATGTATTATCGTGCTATGATGGTTAGTTAATTAAAATTTAATTACAAAAAAATATATAGAATAGAAGAATTTCAATACAACTATCTGCTGAAAAGATTTTTAGCGTGTGATACTGGATAATGTTAAGGGAAACATGTAAAAATATAATTTAAAAACATTTTTTAATGCTAATTAAAATTTAATTTAGTTATTTCGATTTAGTAATTATATTATAATAGAGTAACCCTGCTCGCGTTGCTGGACAATACGTTTACGTCTTTCTATTGAAAGTGAAATCTTCTAGAAAGAACTAACATTTTCCAGAACAAGAAGCGAAAAAATCAATTTTTTAAAGATAGAACATCATTTTTTTCAAACCATCAGTGAAAGTAGACATTTCCAACACATATATTGGTTTGTAAATCGTTGAGTCGTTCTCGAGTTATAGAATGACAAAATATCAGACTTCACAGTGTCACCAGCCAGACTATTCTGAAGATTCCCTGAAAATTTCATTAAAATCGGTACATCCGTTTTCATATACAATATAGAAGCCATTAGTGGGACAATATTAAAATTTGAGTTTGCAAGGTACCTCCGCCCCCCGACCAAAAATCAAAAATCAGACTTCATGGTGTCACCCACGAGGTTATTCTGAAGATTCTCTGAAAATTTCATCTAGATCGGTCCAGCCATTTTGTAGTCCGTACGGAACATGCATACATCCATTTTTATGTATATAGATAGATAAAGAAATATTATACAACGATTTTGTATATCGGAAAGATATAAGATATAAGATTTATCGAATTTGAAAACTTCTGCAAAAAGCTTTTAAATATTAATTTCCTTTTAGAACATACTTTACGATTTTGTAAGTTTTACAAAACTTTTTACTCTGATATATTAAGATGTTTAGATTATAGCATGTATCCAAGATTATGAATATCGCTTTAAAAGCTTCTGAAAAAGCTTTTAAGTGGCACTGCTATTCTTAAACAACTTTTTATTCAAACTAGCAGATTCCAGCACTCGAAACTCGACTGCAAATTCTAGGAATTTTTTTTCATTTAATAAAAACCCTAAAGGTATGCTTCACAATTCAATTCATTTTAAATGAAGAAAACATGCTCAACACGTCAACACAAACACATTAACAAATTTAATAAACACACACATAGCATTGTATAATTTTACGTATGTGTTAGTAGCAACTTTAAACGATCATAACTTCAAAAAAATGTTCCAGACGATGAAAATTTGTAAATCTGGGTAACAGCTAAAAAGAAATACCTTTCAAATGATAAAATTTTTTGTCAAAATCGAAGTAAAACTGTGAAACTTACATCGGTAACAAAAAATCGCCTAGCCTATTAATATTACAGACTAGCAGATTCCAGCCCTCGAAATTCGAGCGCAAATTCTAGGAAATTTTTTTCATTAAATAAAGACCCTAAAAGTATGCTAATCAATTATAGCCAATTCACAAATCAACACAAATAACAAGCTCATTTTTATTACAAACACATTAACAAATTTAATAAACACACACATAGCATTGTATAATTTTATGTATGTGTTAGTAGCAACTTTAAATGCAATTTAATCAAAATAAAGGAAAAAATTAAAAAATCTGTAAATCGGCTAAAAAGAAATACCTTTCAAATAATATCGCTTGGTCAAAATCGGGATAAAACGGTAGAACAAAACATTAGTCACAAAACATTAGTCACAAGAAATCGCCTAGCCTATTAATATTATAGATTTACTGATTCTGTCGACTTCTGAGATAGATTATAAATAAATGTTTGAATATTTTTTTTTTTCTAAATTCTATTTATTTTCTGAAAAATATTTTTTTTTATAGATCAGATTTCACGATTTTTTATAACATTTTCTACAAATTTTAAGATGATCAATTCTAAAGACTTCTGACATAAATTTAAAATTTGTGAATACTTTTTTAAAAAGTAATTTTTTTTTTTCAATTATTAACATGGACCGAAAATAACAGTTATTTTGAAATATTTTAAACAAAACAGATTACAGAGTCAAATTTCGTAGAACTGACTCAAGATTACAATTTTAATCATTGATTCAGCAAATGATTTGCTCTTTATAATTTTGAGTTTTATTGTTTCGAACAGAAATTAAAGTAATTTTTTGATTTGTACGTTTTCGAGCAAATATAAACAACAACCACTGCCAGAAAAAATGTGAGAAAAAATTAATTGAACAATTTTTTGGCATCTATAATATTAATAGGCTAGGCGATTTCTTGTGACCGATGTTTTGTTTACCGTTTTATCCCGATTATGACCAAACGTGTGTTATTTGAAAGGTATTTCTTTTTAGCCATTTTGCAGATTTACAGATTTTTAAATTGTTTCCTTTATTTTGAGTAAATTCCATCTAAATTTGCTACTAATACATATGTACATAAAATTATACATATGTATGCTATGCTTGTTTTATTAAATTTGTTAATGAGTTTGTTATCTTCATTCACAATAATAACAAACCGTAAGTGTTGGTTTATGAATTGGCTAAGTTGAAAATAAAGGTATTAATGCAAATTAGAAATTCATACGAAACTTCCTTTTTTGGGAACATTTAATTATTTCTGAGACAGTTAGGAAAACCTCATAATTGTCCATAAAAAATATTTTTAATGTACAATATTTTTTAATAAGATTTTTCGTTATACGAAAATATCAATAACAGCTAAGCTTATCAGTTGATTAAAAAAAAAAAACTGAATTGGCTTTTTGTTTTGAGTAGCTTAACCTTGACATTCCGAAGCTTAGAAAATCGAAAAATCTTTAATTTAAAAATTTAATTCAATAATACAACTCATTAAATTTCCTATAAATAACGCAACATAGTTAATTACTGTTAAAACCACATTTAATATCGTTATAAACAATTTAAAAACACCTGTGAATTTCCACATAAGAATTCCGTTTAACTAAAAAAAAAAAAAACAGGCCAACAATCGATTGTAATACGTCGCTATTATAATTAATTGCAGACGTTTTAAAGTTGATACAAAGAAATATTCTTAAATGTTTGTTTCATTTTTCAGGCTTCAAAAGAGGAAAGATGTTTAAATCAGCAATCCACGCAACAATTTGTATACTCATTGTATACGGATATTGCCTTAACGGAACTCAAAGGTTATACAATGATGGAATTCTCATGGATGATGTTGAGAGTTTATGGCAAGGGTATGTATGAAAAAACAAAACAAAACAAAACAAAACAAAACAACGAAATGTTGCCATAATGTTGATAACAAATATAAATGTATATTTAAAATGTTACCAAATCTTTAGGAAATTTCACACAAGAAGCTGAACTAATGCGTAATGATTTTGAAAGACGCACCGAAAAAACCGTACGTTTATTACGTGAAGTAATGCATCGTGCTGATCGTATTGTCTGGCGTTGTGATCCCGAAAAATTTGTTCAGGGCCAAAACTACGAGGAGGTGACACGTTTAATTCAAGGTTATATTGAAAATGAAGTTGATATGAACTACAATCGTGAATGCTGGAAAACATGTGATGATTATGAACGTACCAAAAGCGAGGGATGTTTCAAGGATAAATTTTGTGCTAGCCAAGAACGTTGTTCGGGTCATATACATAATTGTCGTTATTTCGATTCGGATATGTCAGTATGTCCCTCGGTAAGTGTAGAAGGGCTGCCACGGTGAAATTTCTATTTCACACATTTTATTTTTGTATATTTTCAGGCCCGCAACAGTGTTAGACGTTATGAATTTATTAACTATGAAAATGGTGTTACTTTGGGCAAGGCTGGTAATTGTCCTCGTGGTACTACACCGGTAAGTCGAACATTTAAATTCATTTTACATTTTATCAATGCAGATTCGAATGTTTAACGAATCAAACAGAACCCTCATTGAGTTCAAACTTATCATAAATCAACGTAGATGACAAGCAGATAAAATTTTGTATATAAAAAACGAATTAGCTAAATTTTTTGCAATTATGTTTAAAATTAATAAGATAATCAACACAAATTTTAGGTATTTTCGTACTTTTTTAATTAAAATCATTTATTAAATACAACACATATAATTACATGAAAACGCATATAATTATATTTTTTGTTTTGTTTGTTTATTAGCGAATGTTGTTGTTGTTTTACAACAATCAAAGAAAAATGTTCTGTTATGTATAAACATTTTTCACTATTTTTAGTTTTTTTTTTATGAAATTTTATCGGAGTAATCTCGTGCGTCATTCCTCACGTTTTTGTTTTAGAGGCTCCAAATTCTCTACCAAACTGCTGCAGATTATGACGAACATGTTAAGCCTAAGTAGTGCGGCCCACTTCAACTATTGCAGACAGGATAATGTTTTCAATGCCTTTTATAGGCATCAAGAATATATATAGTTTATGGTGTCTCCGGAATTTATTTCGATGAGTTAAAAATGGATTGATAAACTGATATATACCCTCTGTACAGTGGTGTGGAGGGTATAAAAATAGCCTGTTTCAAAATTTTGTTTTAAACAATGCACAGTTAAATTTTTCATCTAAAGCATGAAAAATAATGATCAAAACATGATTAAATAATGCTTTTGCTCTATCTAGTCGGGAAGTTGGTTAAAATACAATCATTAAAATCCCCCTTCACAAATACTTTTAGGTTAATGGCGAGAAAAAAAATTTAAAATAATTTATTGTCATACACTTTAGATAAATGGTGAAATAGTTTCAGAGCTCTAGCTAATCGTGCAGTTGGTGAAAATTCAGTTACATCTATCCGCGTCAACAATCAAACAGACAAATACAATTAAATAAAAGCATGTGATTGAGAAACTTTTGCAAACCAAATCAAGTTTTCGGAAATTTTATAAGGAAATTTTTATGTAAAACGAGATACATCTTAGAAGAATTTTTAAAATTTTTAATATAAAATTTAATTGTTAAAGCTGTTCCGTTCCATTTGTTCTTGTGTTTTACTCATAAATGCAAAAACGTATTAATATTTAAATAATTTAGCAGATTTTTAATAATTGTAAATTGCAAATTCTTTTTACATACATGAATTTCAAAACAAATCAGAATTCAGAAAATCTTATAAATTTTTAGTTGACATTGAAAATATGAATGCAATTATGTATGCAAAGTATTTTATTTTTCTTCTAAATGAAATGTCTCAATATGTTTTTTGTTTTGTTTCTAGGTCGATTCATGGTGGCGTTATTTGTTCTGGCATTGCACTTATTGTTTCTGCTATTGTGATGATCAATACAGTTCAAAAACGGATCGTTATTTCAATTTACGTGAAACTATATCGAATGTTAATGAACACAAGTAAGTGTGTAATCGAAAACAAGGTGAACCATTAAAACTAACTAACTCTCAAATTTCGAATTTTTATGTATTTTTTTTCAAAAGGGTTATTACTGGTTTACGTTTTGTGAAAAAAAATCGCGTATTCCATTTACAAATACAAGAAGGACAGCTATTGCCCAGAGGCGTTATAAATGAATCAACTCTAGCATGGAAACCAGTCGATAACTATACACTGAATGAGAAAGGTGTCCATAATAACAGAGATTATTATACATTAAGCTATGGCGCTCGTTCGATTGATTTGGATGATATTCATACGGACGATGGTAGCTTTGTGGTAACCGGTGTACGTTTTAGAGTGGTGGGAGCTCATTTGAACTTGGAGGCCCGTCTGTGTGAGTGTAGTTTTGAAACGGGAACTCTGGTGAACCCACAAGAGAATTGCTTTTGGAAATCGAATGACAATACAGATGTTAGTGGTGACCGAAGGTATGTTTTCCCTGTTTTCCCTTTTTTCCCTATCGAAAATGTTTTATACTAACTATCTTCTTTCCGTTTGCAGAGCTAAAATCGAACTAAGTGACCCAGATCAATCTATACGCACTGTAGCCAAATCCGCTCCTGATTCTCGACACAACCAATATATTGATTTTACTGCCTCCAGCATGTATAAAGATGCTGCCCAATCTACAGTACCATTTATTGATATTCAAGATGTTGTCTCTAGGCCCTCAGTGCCTTTAGCCGGTATTGGCATCTATCATAAGGGTAGACCTGGTTATGGTGGTTTTTTGGCACCAAAACTTATGACCTATGATTTCACTCCCCATATTAAAACGCCACGTCCAAAATAACTATTTTACACATACTTTACGATCGCTCGTTCGCTCCCTTCTTCTTCCCAAACCCGTTTAACGAACAAAAACAAAAAGTTTTAGAATTTTAATTTTAAATTCAACATTTTCTTAAATATAAAATATAAATATTTAATTAAGTAATATATAACAAGAACAACAACAAAAGAAAGCATTATGTGAAAAAAGAAAGAAACAAGCATTAAATAATGCCAAATATAGAAATTTCATTATAAGAAAATATAATTTGCTATTATTTTGAATAAACTATTCATTTAAACACTAAGTTTGTAGAATGTAGACAAATAAATTTTAAGAAATAAAAACAACAACCATGGATATTTTATGAGTCTGAGCTGTTTCTCTTTCCCTTATTGGAACTAAACGGCCTGAAAACGAATTTATTTTAACATTTTCCAATGTAAATAACTCAGTCTCAATAAACAAAATGGCTCAGTCAAGAAGATAATAAATTTACAGAAATATGAAAAATATTTATGAAATATTGTCCAATTTTTAATACGTTTTTATCCAATTTCGGAATAGCCAAAGCACCGAAAAAACCTGAATCTGAACGTTTGAGAGATTAAAAAAAGCAAGTGAGAATATTATAATCGGTCTAGACCGACTACATAGTACGTTTAGAGATCCTATCTCCTAGGTACAACTAATTGAATATAGAAAATAAGCATAAACCAAATTTGAGTGGTACTGTAATTAATTTTTTGCCTTCGGATATGAAAAAGTTCATATCTGATGCTATATTTATATGATGATTATATTATACGAAAAATGGACCGATCCTGACCATATCTACGGTAAGTAAGATCACTTATTTTTTGCACACACATATACAATCGGCAATCAGCTTCGTATGGGGGCTATGACTAAGAATTGTACTTTAGGGACTACTGAAAATGGATGTAATAAACTTACACAAACCGAATTTGAACGAGATCTATATGATAATTTGGATATTATGGAGATTTAAGTCGATCTCATAGGGGTTATTTGTATGTGGACTAGCTCTTAACATGACCCGAACATGGCCGATAGAAGCCAAAGACGGACGGACGGACGGACATCGAGTCAGAAAGTGATTACTAGTCGATCGGTATAATAAAAGATGGGTCTAGGTCAAATATTTTTGGTAGTTACAAACATCAGCACAAAGTCATTATACCCTGACCACATAGTGGTATAGGGTATAAAAAGTTAAAAATAATTGTGAAAACAAAAACTGAGACAACGAGGGCAGGTTGGCAACTCTGTGGAATAAACACTGCTCCTGTCAACTATCTTCTGTTAATAGATTACTGTAATTTTGAGGAGCAGCTTCATTTAGTTGGTGTTTAACAGCCATTGAAAGGAGACATCGTCGAGAATTTTAACAATACGTGGAAGTGCGAGTATTTAGAATGCGCATAAAACAAGAACATGCTTGATAAATACTATGGGAACTGTGCACCATCAGCTTCAATTAAGAAGTGATTTACAGAATTCCGTTGTAGTCGCAGTACTAACACAAGTGACGCCGAAATTTTAGCTCCCCCAAAAAGGTCAAAACGCAGAAATCGATCATAAAATTCATGAAATGATATTGAACAATCGGAAAATGAAAGTGCATGAGACGGCTATAGGCATCTTATCTGAGCGGTTACATCACATTTTTCATGTATATTTAGATATAAGCGCTACTGTGTGACCACTTCAAAGGAGTGTTTGTTCAACCACAATCCCGTTTCATAGCCGTGGCCGAAACATAGATCCATTACAACACTCCAGAGGCCAAGGAACAGTCAAAGCAATGGACTTCTCCGGGTGAATGTGCACCAAAGAAGGCCAAGATACTAGTCGACCAACAAGGGCATGGCGACATTTTTTTGAGATGCATGCGGTATCATTATTTACAGCTGCTGAACAGATTCGACATTGATTTGAAGCAAAAACGACCGAATTTGAAAGAAAAAATGCTCTTTCACCATGACAACACACCACCGCATTGGCATCCAACACATTCTCCAGATTATCCGCACCGTAACTATTTCCTGTTTCCAAACCTGACGACATGGCTCGGCGGTAAGAGATTTGCGTCAAAAGAAGAAGTCTTTACTGAAACAAAAGCCTATTTTGAGGGCCTTGAGAAAACTATTATTTTGAAGAAATTAGAAAATTTTAAAAACACTAGACTAAAGGTATCGAGCTAAAAGAAGACTGTATTGGAAAATAAAACTCTTTTCATTAAAAAAGTCACTGAGTTATCACACCGCCTCCGTTTGAAGTTATAAAAGTGCCAAACACAAGTGATAAACAGGATAAAAGGCAAAAAAAGAGCGAGAAATTTGCTTAAAAAAAAAAAACAGTACTGAAAAATGTTAAAGGGTATTTTTAATGCACGATGAGTCATATGTCAAGCTGATTTTTTAGGGGTTACATTGGGGTATGTGTAAAAAGAATGGACAAGTGCAATAAAGTGAATAAATTTGAAAAAGGTATTTACTTTGGTAAGGAATTTGTAGTTGCTGGTGATGCACAAAATTATTTTCCACATTAAAGAATGTCTTCAGTAAAAGTTATTGTACTTGTATAAGAAACACTATATTCTTTCCAATATTTAAGCCAGATTTTTGAACGATACCATACTCTAGACCAACACTAGTATGGTTCTAAATAATTATGGCAAAACCAGTCCAGATTTGCGGTTTATATATAAATATTGAGCTATAGTTAAACAAATCCTCAGAAAAACTCTTATAGATGTTCAAAATGAAAAAAAAGAAGTAAGAAAATTATAGTCGGTCTATACCCACTATACGATACCCTGTACTATGGTCTAGAGACCCAATCTCTTCGGTCAAACTAATTGGATATAGAAAATAAGCATAAACCAAATTTGAGTGGCATTATTATTAATTTTTTTGGCTGCAGATATGAAGAAGTTCATATCGGATGCTATATTTATGTATATGGGGACTAGGTGGAAAAATGGACCGATCACTTATATTTTGAAAAAATAGATACAAACCAAATTTGAGAAAAATCTGGGCAATATTTTTGTTTTTTGATAGATTTAAGTGCAGATCAGGAAGCGGCTCTATATGGGGCCTGTGACAAAGAATTGTCCTATAGGGATTATTTTTGGACTACTGATTAATGGATATAATAAACAAATACAAACCCAATTGGACAGAGATCTATATGATAATTTGGATCTTATGGTAATTTATGTCGATTTCATAGGGGTCATTTGTATGGAGACTAGGTCTGAATATGGATCATATTACAGCAATTTCAATAGCATTCATCCTATGGCCGATATAAGCTTATATACCAAATTTCATCAAAATATATTCATATTTGCGACCTGTAGTTTGATTACAAGGTTTACATGGACACACAGACGGACGGACGGACATCGCTAAATCGAGTCAGAAAGTGAATCTGAGTCGATCGGTATAATAAAGGATGGGTCTAGGTCAAATATTTTTGGTAGTTACAAACAGCAGCACAAAGTCATTACCACATGGTGATATAGGGTATCTATAATATTAATAGGCTAGGCGATTTCTTACGACCGATGTTTTACCATTTTATCCCGATTTTGACCAAACGTATATTATTTGAAAGGTATTTCTTTTTAGCCGTTTCGCAGATTTACAGATTTTTTAAGTTTTTTTCTTTATTTTGAGTAAATTGCATTTAAAGTTGCTACTAACACATACAAAAATAATAATAAACCATAAAAGTGTTGGTTTGTGAATTGGCTAAGTTGAAAAATAAAGCTGCCTAGAAATTGCACTTGAATTTCGAGCGCTGGAATCTGCTAGTAACTATAGATAACATTGACTAATGCTGTTAAAAAGTTTAAGAAAAGGCGAAAAAGCCTAATCATATATTTAAGCACAAAAATTTGAAAAATTTCTTTAGCTTAGAACAAATTGTGATTTGAATTAAATTTGTTTGTGGTATTACTATAATTTTATCGTTATAGTTTTTAAGTTCTAGAGAAAATAATATGCAAACATTTGTTTCGGTTACACGCTTTATGTACTGTGAGTGTCAAAAGAAAGTAAACACCTTAGTAATTAACACAAAATCAAAAATAAATAAACTAAATGCACTTTATTTAGAAAATGACCAAGTTTTACGCAAAAAAAAAAAAAAAAAATAAACAAAAAATTAAACAGCAAAGAAAAGGCAGCAGAACTTCAATGTAAAAAGTAAACTTTTAAAATTGTTTAATACTTGGTTTATATTCATTTGGCCTTATGCTATGTTCACATGGACAGCAAGATTCGCTGTTCGCTCTCTCATTCACGGCTCATGATTCGCCATACAAAATTTTGAGAGCGAACCTAGTTGTGAACCTAGAAAAATTGAGTGTCATCTCCAATTTTGATAAAAATGTATCGCTAGTTTATCTGAACTAGCTGTCAAAAATATATAAACAAAGAAAAAACAAAAAATTAATGTGTGCAATAAAATAAATAGAAACATTTAACAAATAAAAAGTATATATTTACATACGTATTAAATATAATAAAAGTGGAAAAAGTGAAATAGTTAAACGTAAAGTGTAGAGGATGTCTTCAAATATTTGCATAAAAAATATAAACGTCAAAATGAAACAGGAACACTCGTCTGAACACCAAGGTTCGCAATCGTGATTCAGAGAGCGAATCAGGTGGTTCATTTGCCCGTCTGAACATGCTATTAAGCGAATCATATAATCTTCTCAGCATCGGCTCGACAAGTTTTTTTTTGTACTATCAGGAGAGATTATTCTCTATTCTTCCTTTAGAGGCTTCGTTAAGTTTGCCTTGCTTGAAATAGCCCTTCGACTTATTTTTCTGTCAAGATTCTGCCGCAGATGTTCGATCGGGTTAAGGTCCGGGGACTGCGGCGGCTTATCAATTGTCTTTGGAGTCCGTTACATTAGCCACACTTTCACAATTTTAGATGTATGCTTTAGATCGTTGTCCTGTTGGAAGATCCAGTTTCCAGCCATGCCTTATTTATCGACGCTAGGGCCAACATTGTCCTTCAAAATAGCTAAGTAATCCATTTTGTTCATAGTGGAGTAAATAGAAACAATATTACCAACCAACACCTGTTGCCGCCATATAGCCCCAAACCATAACTGAAGCTCCACGTATTTGACAGAGTTGGTAACACACTTTTCTTTAAAGGTTTCATTCTTAGGGACGCCCTATTTTTGGAGGCCTTTTCGCGCCGAAAATTTCGGATTTGCTCTTATCTGTATATAATATGCATTCCCAAAAAGACAGAGCCTCATTTCTGTATTTTTTTTTTCATCGAAATTCATTAGCTAACTCTGATTCGCCTTGGATATGTATGGTTTCTTTTACATGGTATCCTTCCATACAGGCCATTTTTGTGGTTTGCCTGATGTTTGCGTTATTTTTTCTGATAATTTAACTGCACTTTAGGCTGGATATGTCTTTACTTCTCTTACTACAGCTCTAACTTCGGTACCACTAAGCCGCTATGGGCCTCCAGATCTCGATAAATCTTCAACTTAATAGTGTTTGACGTATTAATCGACTATTTTTTTTTTATTGTGCAGTGGTTCCTACCCAAAATTTCGCCAATTTCATGCAAGGATTTAAAGCTAAAATAATTTTCCGAGTATCAGACGAATTTCGCTTTTCCATAATGAGATTAGTTTTATTTTTATCATTAATTAGTACAAATCAACTTAAAATGATTTTTAGTACAGTAAAACAAGTGTTCAGTACAAATTTGTCACAAAAACTTTTAGGTTTTTCCCCGAAATATAAAAAAGCGTAAGTGTTACAACTGCTTACTTTCTTTTGACGCGTATAATCTGATGCATTTTCACTTTCGAGAGTTTTGTGCAATGTTGCCACTTGGTTTTATTTCAAATTTTATAGTAGGTACCTAATCAATCTCTAAATGGTATAGTAGTAAACTCTGTAATATTAATTTTTACCCCACGTCAATAATAACTTTGTAATACGAAATTTAAAGATTAAAAATTGGTGTTTACTTTTTTTTGACGCTCATAGTATATATGAAGATAAGAAAACCAGGTGTTGACCAGAATAAATTATTAATACATATCTATATACATCTACATATATAGACAACATTAAAGAGTCAGTATTTATTTCTTCTCAGAAAAATTTGAATGTAAAAATCTGAAATCAACATTAGTTGTGTTCGTGTATTTCTTGTGTAGTAAAAAATATAAGTAATATTTGTTGTTTTAAATATGAAAATATGAAATTGCATATTAGCAATAAATATGAATTTGTCCAGCAAAGTTTTGAGAGTTTTTGTTGTTGTTGTAAAACTGTACTAAAAGAGATATTGATACGCGCTTATATAATTATAAATTTACGTAGAAAACGAAGCAGTTTTTACTGCAAAAGTAAATATTTATAACCTAACAACAAAATAAAAGCTTTACTCGCGTAGAAAAGTTTCTCCGTATTATACTTCACTTAAAACAATAGTAAAAAGTTACATTCCTTGAAAATACAGCTGGTAATTTATGATTTTAATATTTTCGTGTAAAACTTCTTAAAAAATGACAATTGATAACAGATAAACCAATAATAAGTAGGAGCGTTAAATTCTTCTATGCTGAATCAATTTTTTGTTTTTTAGATTAAAAATGTAGTACCAAGCTTATTTTTAAAAACAAATAATTATGAAGAAATGTTTTTTTATATTAGTATTATTAATCACTATGTCCCAAAATTTCACCGCTAGTTAAAGGTTATAACCAAGACTAGATGAAAAAAAGACTAGATTTCAAATTATAATGTCTAGATTTTTACAATGATTATAAGAAGTAACTAGCAGATCCCAGCCTTCGAAATTAGAGTTGCAAGTTCTAGGAATAATGCTAATAGAAATGTGGTAATAAATTTTAGCCAATTCACAATTAAACACTTTTTAAATATCGATTATTGTCGTTATTGGTTTATGTCCAAAATTATTTTTCAATTTAACACAATTATTATTGTGAATGAAGAAAACAAACTCACAAACACATTAACAAATTTAATAAACACACACATAGCATTGTATCATTTTATGTATGTATGTGTTACTAACAACTTTAAATACATTTTACTCAAAAAAAAAAAAAAAAAAAAAACAAAAATTAAAAATTTAAAAATCTGTAAATCTGATGGCAGCTCAAAAGAAATACATTTCAAATAAGATACGTTTAGTCAAAATCGGAAGAAAACTGTTTAACAAATCATCGGTCACATGAAATCGCCTAACCTATTAATATTGTAGATAAGATAATAAACAAAAATTTTAGTTATTTTCGTACTTTTTAAGTGAAATCAATTATTAAATGCAATGAGCATAAATGTAAACACAGAATTACAGGTACATTTTTGTTTGTTTTATTTATAAGCGATGCATATTCATTTTTGTTTGCTTCTTGTTTTTTGAACATGTGAAAAACAAGAAAAACAAACATACACATGTTCTGTTACGGATAAACAATTTTCACTATTTTGAGACTTTTATATGAATTTTTATCACGGTATCTTTCGTACATCATTCCTCACCTATTGGATCTAGAGACTCCAAATTCAATACCAAATTCAAAAGATAAACAGACAGACAGACAGATAGAGGGATATCGCCAGATCGACTTATCCTTTTATATGACTATAAATATATTGTTTAGGTGGTCTCCGGAATATATTTCGATGACTTACAAACTGATTGACAAAGTGATATATACCCTCTACATAGTGTTGTGGAAGGTATAAAAATAATTTTAAAAAAAAGCAAATTAAGCACAATTGTAACGATAGACTAAACAAATAATTTAATTTCAGCAGATTTTGTGTTATTTTTGATTTTCTTACAAAAAGTTTTTGGTCAAATTGATCAAATTATTAAAGTCATGATTTAAGAAAAAAATAAAAACTCTCGAGACATAAGAAAATAAAAATAAATTTTGCAAGTGACAACCATCTGGAAACCACTTAATATTTTTCGAACGCTTTTGTAGTAAAAGTAAATGAGCACAACTATAGTTTTTTTTTTAATTATATGAAGTTGTGAAAGAATCTACACTTTTATCAGAAAAAAAGCAATGAAATATTGGCACAAAGCATAATATAGACGACATGAATGTATAAAAAAAACTGAAGTCATAGTATGAATTAATGGTATTAAATTTCAATTACTTAAAGTGAATTAAGTACATATGGTAAGAGCAGTGTAAGCAGACTAAAACTGCTAATATGTCTCAATATGAAGTTTAAGTACCCATTTTGGGGCCAAATGCTCTTATCTGGCAATACTGATCACTATTACATGCCTCTGTGGCAGTGTATAAGGAGTGAGATCGAAAAAATCTAACACACGTTTTTATACCCTCCACACGTCAGTGGCAGAGGGTATATATAGCTTTGTCATCGAAAAACTAATTTCCGACCCCATAAAGTATATATTCTTGATCCTTATCACAGCTCGAGTCGATATAGCGATGTCTGTCTGTCCGTCTAACTGGATAAGGCTACAATAATATCATTTGCCATAATTCCCAGCAGGTTGGTATTGAAAATTGGCTAAATCGGGCATCATCGTGATTAGATACGAGCAAAAATATGAAGATACCTCTAAAAAAACATAAAACCCAGTGTGTTTGTTGTAACAGTTTAGTGGTTGAACATTATAATTGTACAACAACATAAAAAAATGCCACAAAAAAATTATGCATATACATATATTAACAATACCAAGAACACAATAACGTAGCTCATGTTAGTAGTATTGCCACATATTTTTTTTATCGTTATCACGTTATAATAAAAAAATCGCCAATATGAAAGAAAAAATGATAACTAAAAATGAAAAACAGAAAATGGAAAATGTAAAATGATAAATGTAAAATGTAAAATGAAAATATAAAATGTAAAATGTTAAATGTAAAATGTAAAATGTAAAACGTAAAATGTAAAATGTAAAATGTAAAACGTAAAATGTAAACTGTAAAATGTAAAATGAAAAATGGAAAATGAAAAAAGAAAATTGAAAAATAAAAAATTAAAAATGGAAAATGAAAAATGGAAAATAGAAAATGAAAAATGGAGAATGGAAAATGAAAAATGGAAAATGAAAAACGGAAAATGGAAAATAGAAAATGAAAAATGGAGAATGGAAAATGAAAATTGAAAAATGGAAAATGGAAAATGAAAATTGAAAAATGAAAAATGGAAAATGAAAATTGAAAAATGGTAAGTGGAAAATGGAAAACGAGAACTGATATATGAAAAATGGAAAATGAAAAATGGAAAAAGAAAATTGAAAAATGAAAAATGGAAAATGCAAAACGGAAAATGGAGAATGAAAATGAAAATTGAAAAATGAAAAATGACAAATGGAAATTGAAAAATTAAAAGTGAAAAATGGAAAATGGAAAATGAAAATTGAAAAATAAAAATGAAAATTGAAAAATTAAAAATGGAAAATGAAAAATGGAAAATGAAATATGAAATATGTAAATTGTAAAATGAAAATTGAAAAATGGAAAATGAAAATTAAAACATGGAAAATGGAAAATGAGAATTGAAAAATGGAAAATTGAAAAATGAAGAATGGAAAATGGAAAATGAAAATTGAAAAATGGAAAATGAAAAATGAAAAACGAAAAATGAAAATTGAAAAATGAAAAACGGAAAATGGAAAATGGAAAATGAAAAATGAAAATTGAAAAATTAAAAATGGAAATTGAAAAATGGAAAATGGAACATCAAAATTGAAAAATGAAAAATGGAACATCAAAATTGAAAAATGAAAAATTAAAAATGGAAAACGCAAAATGGAAAATGAAAATTGAAAAATGTAAAATGAAAAATTGAAAATGAAAATTGAAAAATTAAAAATTGAAAATGAAAAATGGAAAATGAAAATTGAAAAATTGAAAATGCAAAATGAAAAATGAAAAAATTGAAAATGAAAATGGAAAAATGGAAATGAAAATTAAATATTGAAAATTGAAAAATTGAAAATTGAAAATGGAAAATGAAAATTGAAAAATTAAAAATGGAAATTGGAAAATGAAAATTGAATGGAAAATGGAAAACACAAAATTTAAAAATTAAATATTAAAAATTAAAAACTAAAAATTAAAAATTAAAAATAAAATTTAAAAATTAAAAATCAAAAATTAAAAATTAAAAATTAAAGACTCAGGTGGAGGATATCAAAAAATTCGGCACAGCCGAATTTAACACTCTTACTTGTTTTGGGTTTTTTTTGTTTGATCTAGATATCTCAGGTATTATGTTTAATGTAAGTTATTATGTTTAATGACAACCCTGTTCATTTGTTGTTATTTTGATTGAAATAAGTGGTGAAATAGAAGTACGTGCTAAAATTACTAAAATTTTTCAACAAAATCTAACTTGGTCCTACAGTCAAAGGTCTGCCGTCAAACAGTTTTCTATATAATTAGAAAGTATCAGGAGTATTTGACCAGACCATTGATAGGAAACCTGACTCGGGAAGAAAGCAACGTCCACATAATGTGTGTAAGGCCAAGAAATAAGCATATTGAAAAGAGCAGCCCAGTAAGCTCAGTGCTTGAACAATTTAGTTCGAAAAGTTAAAGCTAATGCAGGTTTGAAAGCGTTCAAAGGTCAAAATGTTCCAGACAGGGACTCTGTGAAAAAATTTAGAGGCCAAAAACAGAGCACGGAAATTGAAATCCTCTTTCATAAAAAAATTGAAATTCTCTTTCAAAATTTTTATGTTGGCTAATGCTCCAGAAAATATCGAAAATAAGTTTAGGATCCAAAAGCAGACGAAATTTCCAAAAAAAAAAAGTTCGTGGTATGTATGTGTTCACACATTTTTATTTTTTTAAATTTATTATTAGTAACACTTATTTTTAAGATTTTTGGAGGAATGGGGGTAACCACTTATACGTTTTTATTTCTTAAGCGTGGGTTTAAGTGTACCTACTTTTGAGGACAACGCGTGTAATATTTCGTGGTAAATTCATTATATGTACTGATTCAAAGTCTTCGGTAACAGCTATTCAAAATATCAAAAACAAAAACAATACCATCTCAATGATCAGAGACATTTTAATCAAATTTCATACCAAATTTAAAATTATGTGGATCGCAACTCACGCCCCAATCATCCAATACCCACCCTTCAACTAATAAAAATGATAGAAATAAAATAATCTTCACATATATAAAAGAAATAGAAACATAGGAATGGTCCAATTATCAACACGATTACAAAAATATAAACCCACATAAAACAACGCCAACATCCCCTTCAGATGCCTCAAGAGCAGATACACAAAAATACACCAGACTTGGACACACTTTCATCACAGAAAACTACTTATTTTGCAACACAATAACAAATCAATATCACTAAATTTTAGGTCTAAAACCTTCGTCCTTAGTGCCTATGTAAATAATATTTTACCTCCATAATTTATTATGATGGTACACCTTGTAAATAAATAAATAAATTGGACATTTTTAATAAATACATACAATAATACTCAGTACAAACAAAAAAGAAAAAAATCAATACTATGAAATTTTTTAAATAAATTGTTTAATTTTTCTTTTAATATTTATCATTCTAAATATGCACCGAACTGTATAAAAATACATACAGTACCGGACTAAACTAAAGCACGGATTTCTGCATGTTTACAAATAGTACAGTAAAATTAAAAAAAAAATATTACCTTATTTAATTTTTATAGTTTATTTTACGAAGAATATTCACTAAATATGTATACAAAAATAGTAATAATAAAAACACTTTTGTTTTTAGTAAAAACATGCAGCTACAAAACTAAAGCCCACCAACTTGGATGTTTACTGGTTTATTGGATTGTTAGAAACTACCCACAATAAGTTGCGTTAAATAAATTATTCTGAGAATTAGTAATTAAAGATTTTTTTATGGCACTTTTTTAAAATCAAACAGAAAGCGTCATCTATGTATCACTTATAGTAAACAACTGAAGGGGATCTCATATAAAAATATTTGTTATTATTTATTATTTCAATTGGTTAATTCTTAATTTTTAATTTTTCGTTTTTCATTTTTTATTTTTAATTTTTCGTTTAAAAATTTTTTTTTATTTTTCATTTTTCAATTTTCATGTTTCAAAACCTTTTTATAACGCTTTTCGCTCCCTCATTTTATCTCCAAACACTTCCTAATGATAACGTGCTTTCATTTTATATCCAAATACTTCATAATCTTTTCACCAATACAATCATACCTCACACAGTTGTTGTATTACTTTGTTATTGTGATTGTGTTGTGAAATATATTTCTACACATCAAAAAAATGGCGTTCACCATAGCTTCAGGTTAGTTGCCTACCGTACATGGAAGAGGGCGACAGCGGAAACCTAGCAAACGCGAGGACCAGGCAATAATTCGGATTATAACAATAGATTCTTTTGTATCAGCAACGTCTATTGCAAATCAATTGCAACTACGTATTACGCCCAGATCCATCGAAGGACGAGCTGGCTTAACAGCATACAAAAGCGAAAAACCTTTATTTCCCAAAAGAATAGACGGCCCCGACTCGATTTTGCAAAGGAACACGTTAACTGGTCTACTGCTTGATGAAAAACCGTAATTTTCTCTGAAGAATCGAAGTTGAATATAAAGGGTTCAGACGGTGCGTAGACCAAGAGGACAACTCCTTAATCCCCGGTATATTAAAGGCACCGTGAAGCATGGAGGAGGGAACGTAATGGTCTGGGGATATTTTTCAACTAATTGAATCGGACCAATCCATAGGATAAACGGCATAATGGATCGTTTTATGTAAAAAGACATCGTACAAATGTTATGCTACCACACTGAGAGAAGAAAATTCGAGAATAACGACCCAAAATACACATTTAAATGTGTGCAAGAGTTGTTTGTTGAGAATAAGATCAACGTGTTAAAGTGCCCTGCACAATCGCCTGATCTCAACTCAATAAAGAATCAATGGGAAATTGTAGATCGTGACACATGCCAAAATTGGAACGTCTTTTTCCACCAAGCTCAAATCACATGGGAAGACATTTCTGGCGAGATTTTATCAAATTTAATTGAGTCTATGCCACGAAGATATGAATTAATTTCAAAAAATAAAGAATAAGCAATTAAATATTAGTATTTAGAATATTGAGTTTCTGCTTTAGCTATGTGGCGTGTAGTTAACGAACATTTCTAATTTTATATTAATATTTTTGTTTGATTGTATTTTAGAAAATATAAATTGATTTTCAGAAAGTATCAATTGTATTTCATAAAACATCAATTGATTTTTAGATATAATCAATTTTATTTCAGAAAACATCAATTGAATTTCAGAAAGTATCAATTGCATTTTAGAAAGTATCAATTATATTTCATAAAACATAAAATGTATTCCAAAAATCATCAAATGTATTTTAGAAAGTATCAAATGTATTTAGTATTGTCCAATAGGATATTTTATTCCTTTCTTAGTCCGTGAAAAGTCAAATTCCAATTTCACTATATAAGTTTAATGAAATATTGACCAAAAAATCTTATTGTAAACTAAAATTGTTCATTGTTATTTCAAATTTATATAAAAATATGAAATATATAAATTTTGAAAGGTATTGAAAAATAGGTTTGAAAAACAACATATCAAAAAAATGTGTGCAATATAATGGACAATTAGTAAAATAATATTGAAATAAAAAAAAAAAAAAAATAATAATGGTCAATTAGTAAAGTAATATTGAAGCCCGGAATTTGAGTTTTAAAATAAGATAAAAACCATGAAAAGTAGTTGGAACAATACATAAATATTTTGTTTTTAGTTTCAAACGATTCAAAATGCATTAGTTTTTGTTTGATTTCATAAAGAATGTATTAAATACGAAACCATTGTGCATGTCATATGTAAAATTGGATAGTTCTTGCAAATACCTTTCATATGATGTCAATTTGGATCAATAAAAAAAAAATACGAAATACGAAAATACTAAAAAACTACGGGTCACTTATTTTCTCCTGTTTTATAACATATGCATTCACAGTTTCATCGCGATCTGCGGGCGCACCCATGATAAATGATAAATGTATCTGGTCTACAACGCTAGTTTTTCCTGCTTTAAATCTACTATCTGAGATATGGTGAATAACTATAATCGCTGATGAAAGCCAAAATCCAGTCTGATTTAAATATCACAGGTATTTAATAAGTTTATCAAAAAATGCTTTCTTCTTTAGAAGTAAGTTCAATGTGAGTTTCGAAAATTTTATATCAAAAGGCGGAGGAAAACTGGAAACTCCTCTGATTATGAAAAAAAAGTAATTTAACATTGGAAACAAAAAGCTGAAGAATTTGTAATTTTTAGGGCATCTAAAATTATTTAAGCAGCAAAAAAGTTTCAAAAAAGTTTCAAATCCCAAGGAAGGGATTTAATAATACTAATACTAATAAATATAATTAAAAATAAAAATAAAAGAACACTTACCTGTACTCTTAGAGGGTGCATCATTAGCAAAGGTAAAATATATGATCTTGTTGGTAAAACATCGGACAATGACATGCCCATTTTCGTAACAGCTTGACAAACAAATGCGGCTAAATACCGATGTAAGGGAAAGTGAAAAGAAGCTTGAAGCATTTCCTCCTTTAAAAAACAAAATAAAAAAAAAATAAAAAAATTAATAAATTTTAAATGTCGTTAGCATAAAATGAGTCCAACTTACTTGTGATATTTTTGGTTCTGGAAAATAAATGGCATCTAACCATTCATGAAGCATATTAACACAATAGGTTATAATCTTTTTGGCCAAATGGGCATGTTTACCGTCCTGTAAATGTGAGATTATAGACCACATAGGATAGGCACTAGCTTCTAGTTCACAAGAAAAAGCCGCATAATATGAATTTGGTTCAAATTCTACATGGGAAGCTGTCTCACGAATATTAACATTCATACCCTGAAGCATGGAAAGAAATTGAAACCACATATCGATGAGATTGTCATCTCGTAAAAAAACTAAGGCCACCGACTCATGGGAAAGAACATTATTGAAGTCCGATACTAAGGGCCAGTAACAGTGATCTTTCATAACTTGCCGCGTGCAATCGATAACAAAATGAAAATTTTTGGTAGGATCTAGAAAATAACAAAAAAAAAAAATTTGAATAAATTACATAATTCAAAGGATTACCATTAAGTGTGTGCTTCCTCTTACCATGCAAAGTATTTTGTATGAGTATTTTGGACATCATTAATCTTAAACTTATTATCATGACATGAAGCAGTGATAGTTCCTTAACCATTTTCAAAGCTAAACTTTCATTTGAGAATAGCTGAACACTCATGTGTACAACGCGATTACTCAAAGTATCCGGATCTCTGGACATTTCTAAAACGGAGGGTATACGACTGTAGTGCATTACAAAAGTTCTCGTCAAGTGTTCCTTATAATCTTGATCGGGCAACATATTCAACAGAAAACAAACTAAATTTTGTGGAAATTCGAATTTAAATGTCCAAAATATAAACTCTTCCAATAGCGTTGTATGAACTAGTTTCTCTCCCAATGCCGGCAAATGTTTATAATCATCAGGTGGTTCGGGCCGGGGAAAACGATTAACGGCATCTTCATACTTTTCGCGATTCTTTTTCAATACCCTAGCATGTCTGTCAGACAGGCAGTTTAAATCGCCAAATTGTTTGTACACCTCTCGACTGATAAGAGCTCGCGTCATCACTTTCCGCATTATTTCACCCATATTATTCAGTTCAATTAGCATATTTGTGAATTCTTCACACAAATGAGCCGCTATATTAAATGTCTGTGAGGTGGCATCACTATGCTCGCGAAAATGCTGCAGCAGACGATATAATAATTTCGGCATTATAGCCTCTGCCACCGCCAAAAGATTTATGGGTACTGGTTCTCTGTTAACACGATTATTAATGCCATGATCACTGCAGAAACCTTCCGCTTTCATTACCGATGTATCACCACAATCACAGGCCCCGCCCGCTTGCGATAAAAACATATTGAAATCATGATTTGTATGATCACCTTTTTTGAAACAATCTCGGCATATGGACATACAGGGTGATATGCCACAGGTACGACATCGATAGGCAACAACATGGGGTACCCAGACAAGACCACATTTGGCATGATTATCATAACTGCGAACTGGAAATGACAAGAAAAGAAAACATTAAAGGATATATTTAATATCATGTAGATAAAAAGCAAGGATATCTTGACAAAAAATCGTTTTGGCAAAGACGCAAACCATATACCGTCATTACACACAACACACTCGACTTCATAAAAAACGCTCGTTCACTCACTTTAAAATGAGAGAAACCAAAAAATTCTCTCTCAAATGGAGGGCGGTCCCTGAACAACACGACATGACAAAGAAAACACAATAAATTTAGGAAAATTTTTCTTTATTTCTCAACATAATCTAATTTTAGTTCGATACACTTTTCTCAGCGATAATCAATAGCTTAGAAACCCTGTTTGTAGTAAGAACTGTTTAGATTCTTAAATTAGTCATCAACCGAAGACTTCACCTCACCTTCATTGTTGGCAAATATTTTACCACCGAGCCATTTTTTCAATTTTTGATATAAAAAATAACCCGAGGGAGCTTAATCTGGAGAATCCTGGATTTTGGCCAAGGCAATAGTGGATGTGTGAACTGATGCATTGTCTTGATGAAACAACATTTGCTTTGTCACCAAATGTCGCCTTTTCTCCTTAATTTCATCACTTAAACGCTGCAAAAAGTTAACACAATACTTGCCGTTGATTGTTTTTCCTTTTTGAAGAAAATCAAAAAAAAAAAAAAAAAATTATTCCACGTGCATCAAAAAAAAAAAAAAAAACAGACGCCATAACATTACCTGCAGATGGAACTGTTTTCCTATTTCAGTCCACTGTTTTGACTGTTCCTTTGTCTCAGATGTCTCATCCGTGGTTACGAATCGACGCAAAAAATCTGCTTTAATGAAACATCGTAAAACATCTTCGCTTTGCGGACAGCTTTCTCATCTCCAAATTTTCGGTCAACATCGAAGTTAAGCACTTTTTCAAATGCCATTTTGTGGATTTTCTTAACTGTTTCTGACGTGGCCACCACAATTGGTAGACCACTACGGTGTTCGTCTTGGCAGCTCATACAGCCTCCTTTAAACCCAGCCACCCAATATATTATAGTCGTAAATGAAGGAGCAGTCTCCCCACAGTAGAATCTAGCTCGGCTTTAATAGTGGTTGGACTGAGACCTTTCAAATGAAAGTATTGAATTACATAACGGTGTCCAATTTTCACCATATTTCCAAATTCACTTAGATCGTTTACTTTTGCTGGCTCAAAAAAAAAAAAAAAATACTAAATATGTTTTATAAGGTTGCCACTTTTCACCAAATAATTTTTTTTTCTAAACTACTGCCGTCATTTATAAGTACGTTAGGTTGGTTTGTTCTGGGACCACTTCCGTAAGTACCGCAAAAAGCCATAAAAAATAACATTTAAATGCAAAAAAAAAAAAACAATTTTCAAGAATATTGAAACATCATTTTGTTTCCAGATACATTTTTGTGTTGTGTGTTTTTATAAGTTTTTTTTTATAAGTTTATTTAGTTTCAAAATTAATGTTAAAAGCTTAATGCAGGGTAACAAATTTTAAAATAAGGAAAAATTAAAAATTAATTTATTTAAACTTAATTAACAATAACTGATTTGCTGTAACAGCTGAGAGTTTGACAATTTAAAAACCAAATTTTTATTATACTCCCTTCATTGTAAATTAAGTTTACTCAACAATTTTAAATTCTAGTCAAACAATTTTTTTTTTAATATTTTTTTTTCATCGTCGCCAGGAGTCTGCCTGCAAAGTTTCAGTTCGATTGGATCACGGGAAAAGGATTAAAAGTCTATCCAAAGTTCTTTCGGCAGACAAGCAGACACGATTTAATTTACCTATAAAGTTTTCCAAAAGTTTCCTTTCTTTATTTTTTCAAAAATAAAATGATCTTCCTTTTTCATTAATATTTATTGTTGGTGTAACTTACATGAATAATATTATTTTATTATTATTTTTATACCTCAGTGGCAGAGGGGATATATATGTTTGTCACGCATCGAAATAAATTCCGGAGATCTCAAAACCATATATTTTCTTCATCATTATAACAAGAGAAGTTCATTTAGCGATGACCGTCTGTCCGTCTGTTTGTGGAAATCACGATCACGCCGTCAATATCTAAGCTAGACCGTTCGTTTTTGTATAAAATCGTTTATTAACATCCCAAAGAAGTTGCTATTTAAAATCGTCAAAATCGGTGAAAGGGGTCACGAGTTATGAATGAAACTTTGCAAAAACTCTTGAAAAAATAAATTTTTTCAGTGTATTTGTTGTTTTTCTTAAGATATGTTGTATATGTTGTAATTCTTCTTATTGTTGAAGTCATTGCAGTTGTGTGTATATTAATACTGCACGTGTCCATTGGGCTAAGCAAGTATTATCACATATTTTTTTATCGTTAAAATTAGAAATGAAATATTATAAATTAATAAAAATAAAAAAATAAGAGTTAAATATTAAAAATGAAAAACGAAAAGTGAAAAATGGAAAATGGAAAATGAAAAAAATAAATTTTAAATTAAAAAATAAAAATTAAAAATTAAAAATAAAAAATTAAAAATTAAGAATTTAAAAATTAAAAATGGAAAATGAAAAATGAAAATTAAAAAATTAAAAATTGAAAAATAAAAATTAAAAATGAAAAATGGAAAATGACAAATGGAAAATGAAAAATTAAAATTAAAAATGAGAAATGGAAAATGAAAAATAAAAATTGAAAAATGAAAAATGGGAAATGAAAAATTAAAAATGAAAACTGAATAATAAATAATGAAAAATGAAAATTGAAAATTTAAAAATTTAAAATTAAAAATTGGAAATTTGAAATTAAAAATAACTAGCTTATTCAGATAAAAATATTTTAAAATTTGCTTTTTTTTTAATATTAATATCTGGAAGTTTTTAGCCAATAAATTTCATTAGAGGTTTTCTACTCTAATAAAAGAAAAATAATGCCATTTTTCAAATAGTAACGACTACTTTCTATAGAAGACACGATGACTGTTTTTTATAACAAGGAATTATAATAGAAACTGGCTAACAAGAAAAGCAATTAACTATAAATTTAATTGGTATTCGAAATTTAAATTTCAATATCGACTTCAGTTTTAAAGTGGTAGCCGTACCCAATATTGGTTCTAATATTAAGTTTAAGATGCAGGTGGAGGGTATCAAATATTCGGCCCAGCCGAATTTAACACTTGCTTGTTTAAATTATTTTTATTTCTGAAATAATTAATTTTTTCCATAATTTGCATAAACATCAAAAACATATGTTTTTGTTTACAAAATTGGCATTCACCACAGCAATTTTTCAAAAAAAAACATTGTACCATTAGAGAGAGAATCAGGGCCATTATTACAACTTGCCGTTAGTTAAAGGCAATAAAAAATTAAAGTTGTAATAATACAAAGCTATTTATCGGGCAGACAAAATCCTGCCTTTAACTAACGGCAAGTTGTAATAATGGCCCTCAGAGTTGTAAAATGAGAATATGAGAAACTACTCGATAAAAATAAAATTAATCTTATATCAGTGGTGCGATTTTGTAAGTTCATTTTATATATAAAAAAAAAAAAAAAATACCGCAACGGCCTGGTTGCGTTAATACTCTGACCCGAAGAAAGTTTGGGTTTCTATAAAAAAGAGAAACATATTTACTCTCGCATAAGGGCACTTATTTAAACAAATTTTGAGAACGGGAACACTTGGGATATGTTTGTATAAGATTGAATTAGTTTGGACTAGTTTTTTAACATATGGAAACACAACTAAAATCTACACGTTAATTCTTAATTTGTACAAAATAAAAATTGTATGAGATACCCATTTTACATTTGCAAATAAATACAGACAATATTTATGGTGTTGGAAGATTGTAAAAACAAAATATAATCATTTATATTTCAAGTGGGAATATTTCATTGGGTGCTTACTTTGTAATTCAATAAAATGTTCAAATATTTAATTTTAATTAAAATTATCTATTTTATATCAATCGACTGATAACTTCCCCCAAACATTTCGAGTATATAAACCTCAAAATGTAACCAAAGAAGATAGTATCAAAACTACAACAGACTTTTATTTACAGCCAAGAAATGAATTCCAAAATTACCATTTTACTTGTTGCCACCTTCCTGTTTTTGGGAACAGCAGCCAGCGAAGACACTATCGATAAAAATGTTATTCAGGCTACTAAAAACTTACTCGGTGTCAATTGTCTTATCGAAGCAATATTCGATATAGAAAATAGTGCCAATGACTTTACCTTCAACATAGAAGTATGCGGTGGCAAAGCCTCCACGATTGCTTCCAATGCTTTGGCAGACACTACAGATCTACTCGAAATCACGGAAAAAATTATCAAAATTGATGAT
The DNA here is from genome assembly GCA_963682025.1 of Cordilura impudica. NCBI lineage: Eukaryota > Metazoa > Arthropoda > Insecta > Diptera > Scathophagidae > Cordilura > Cordilura impudica. The sequence continues at coordinate 85,283,120 of OY821520.1, forward strand.
AATGTTTGTAAAAATGCTGCATTTAATCCCAAAACAGATGCCAAAAAGAAATCTCCAGCAGCCTGTGCCACCCGAATTCAAAGACAAATGACCAGATTAAATGATATTGTAGAACTCACAAAAACCGATTTAGCTGATACCTCCAATAAAAATTCATGTGTTGAAATTGCCACAAACACATACCAGCTTGGTTTGAACAATTTCAATGCATATATTCAGAATTGTGCCACTGTTGCTGCAAAAGTTTAAGTAATTATATGCTATATTATAAAAAATTGTTCAACATTATTTTAAAAATAATAATAAACAAAAATTGAGCATTAAAAAATATTTCTGTTTTTAATAAAAAAGTATTTACTAACACATCAGAAAAAGAGAATTGAAGAAGTTATTTTGTAAAAAAGTTGTGTATAACTCTTGTATTTTAATACTACTTAGGAAAAAATTAATTTTCTTAGTCTGCCCAGCAATAAAAAAAGTGAACTCATTCCAAAAGAATTCGAAGATTTTTTGTACATGTGGAAATTACAAATTCAATACAAAAATTCTAATAGAATCACTTTTGGATTGGTTTCAAAGCAAAGCAAAAAGTATTTGGCATCCCTAAAATATGTGGGAAAAAAGTCATAAAATTATTACAGATGGAATTTTTCATTTATTATTGAATAAATATTTTTTATATGCAATAAAAACATTGTTTTTAACAGGTTACAGAAAATAGCGACTTACGTGAATAGTTTTTTTTTATAGAAATTTCCTTATTTTTTACCCGAAAGGAAGTATTTATAAGTAATTGAAAAAACACAAATTGGCCGAGGTATTACGTCGTAAATAAGACCTAACATATGAAAGTGAACATTTAAAATATTTGATTGAATTAAAAGAAAGTTTAGCAAAAACTGCGGAGATGTCAATTGAAACTCGCCGCCATATTATTTTCCTACACAAAATTGGGAAAAGTAAACAAGCAGTTGCAAAGGAGCGCAAAGTATAGCGTCGAACCGTGAACTATATTGTGAAAAAATTCAAAACATGAGGATCATCATCTTGAATATACCTTCGCCACAAATAGAAAATATATATAGACTTAAAATGATTTACAAAAACAATAAACCCTATAAACCTACATATGAGGTTATAGTGGCAAAATTAAATTCCCCGTATGAAAAAAACTTTATTCTAAAAACAATTGCTAAATACCGTCGTAATAATAAAAAATCTTTATGTTTACATCAGGCTGGTTTTCAAAGCGATGAACCGATTTATTTAAATGAAAATATCGAATATTCAAAGAGGCGCTAATTATGAGAAAACTTAAACAGATCCAATCTACATTCACTCTGCGAGGTCTCGTTTATGTAAAAAAATTTAACTCAGATGACCCAATTCTAATAGAATTTTTTGATGATCTGAAAGAGCTTTTTCGTGAATAATAAACATAAAGCATTAATCAACTTTGATACTATTAATGCTATATATTACTATTGTTTAACAAATCTTAATGCTTATTGCTCATTTTACGTATATTTTTCATTTCTCTATATGTTTTTAAAATTTTGCAAAATTTGTCTTTTATTTTTAAATTTATATATGACAATCATGTTTTTAAATTTTTGTAACATTTATTTTTTATTATAAAATTTACTTTATACGACTAAATGTAAACTTTATTGCGTTGCTTTAGAATGTCATTATGACAAGTACATCATATGAACAAGTAGGCGACAGAGATGGTAATTATAACATGGTACGTATCTTGGCTAATCATAGACAGGGTTTCAGTATTTGTCATTTAAATGCACAAAGTTTATGTAATAAGCTTGATGAGTTTCGTCTTTTATTTGAAAATTCGGGTGTTGACGCTATATGTATTTCCGAGACATGGTTCTGTGATAATGTTAGCGACAATATCTGTGAGCTGAAGGGGTACTGTGTCTTTCGTTCCGACAGAAGTAGTCATGCTGGTGGTGTTGCAATTTATATAAAAAATAATATTTCATGTCAATTAAATTGTACACATAATATATGTAGCTAATGACGTGGAATATGTTTTTGTAGACGTCAATTTTCGTGGTGATAAACTTCTTCTTGGATGTGCATACAGTCCACATAAACGGATAAAGTTTGACAGTCTTATCACGAAGCTGGAGCTTTCATCAATGTCATATTCCGAAGTCATTATATCAGGTGATTTTAATAATAATCTTTTCGATTACTCAAATCTTACCACTATAATGTCGATGTTTAACTTGTCAGCTGTCAACACAACGAGACCTACACACTTCACGTCAACAAATAGCACTCTGCTTGATCTTTTCTTTACCAGTAATGAAAGTAAAGTCGTTCATTATGATCATTTAGCAGCACAAGCATTTTCGAAGCACGATCTACTCTTCTTATCATATGATTTTGCAATAGAAACCCAGCCCCAAACATTTACTTATCGTGATTTTAATAATATTGATATCTTGGCTTTGGGATATGATCTTTGTTCTACTCCATCTGATCAAATTTTCTATTTACCGACTGTTGGAGAACAACTGTCATTTCTTAATGGTAAAATTTTAGGAATTTACAACAAACATGTCCTCAACAAAACGAAAACTATTAAAAATGGAGATAGACCTTGGTTCACAATGGAAACCAAAATGCTAATAGAACACCGTGATAATCTGTATCAGAAGTGGAAACGTTACAGGATATCAGAATATCACGACGAATATAAGATGGCTAGGAAAGCGGTTGTTTCCAAAATAAGGCATGATAAGTTTTCCTATTATTTTAATAAATTTAGTACAGCTATTGGAAGTAAAAAAACCTGGAAACAAATACGTGAAATTGGATTAAATAAGACAATTAATCAATCAATGAATGTTGACATTAATGCGCTAAATGAAGCTTTTGTAAATATTCATCTACCAGCTGTAAATAACGAATTTTATGATGATTTTCCCTGTAATAATTTAAACATTCCCAAATTTAAATTTCAGTGTGTAACACTAACAGAGGTAGTTGAAAGTTTCAATGCTATTAAATCGAATGCAGTGGGCCTTGATAATATACACCCCAGATTTATAAAAATGATTTTACCATGGATTGTCCGTTTCATAATGTACTTGTTTAACTCCATAATCACTACTAGCATCTTTCCAATGGAGTGGAAACATGCCAAAATTATACCAATACCAAAAACGGGTAACGAATACCGCCCGATTGCAATTCTTCCATATCTCTCAAAAGTTTTCGAGCACCTTTTACACAGACAAATCTTTAGGTATTTAAACGACAACAACTTACTTACAGAGCGTCAATATGGTTTCAGGCCACAACATAGCTGTATAACAGCTTTATCTGATGTAGTTGAGGAGTTAAGAAGTAACATGGATGATGGAAAAATATCTTTTTTGGTTTTATTGGACCACTCAAAGGCATTTGACACGGTGCATCACTCAATTTTATGCCTCAAATTGAAGAGTTTTTTAACTTTTCTACATTAGCAGTTAGACTCATGTTTTCATATCTCACAAACAGATCCCAATCTGTTGCTAATGGTAACTCTATCTCAAACTCACTGCAAGTTATAAGAGTGGTACCACAGGGTTCAATCCATGGACCACTACTTTATTCGATATATGCCAATGATCTTCCACAACAAATTAAATTCTCTAAGGTTCAGATGTACGCTGATGACATTCAGCTATATTTAAGTAGTACCAAGGATTCAATTATTTCCAAAACTCAAGAACTAAATTATGATCTTAAACGTATTCTAAATTGGGCAACGGCAAATGGTCTACGACTTAATCCAAATAAATCTAAGTGTATTATAATAAAGAAGAAAGTGATGCATTTGGAGAATGAGATTAATGTCTTCCTTGGGGGCTCTAAAATTGCCATCGTGGACTCTGTACGAAATCTCGGAGTTGTGTTTAATGGAACTCTGACTTGGTCAGATAATATTAATCAATCCTGTGGCAGAATTTATAGTATGATAAGAAGCTTATGGTTAACACAGCACTTTACTCCACTGAAAATAAGATTGCTACTTGCTAAAACATATCTTTTACCAACATTACTATATGCATCTGAGGTTTTCACAGGTTGCAACTCTAGGGATAACAGAAAACTTACTGTAGCTTTCAACAACATTATTCGCTATATCTTTGGATTAAGAAAATTTGATCATGTATCGCAATACTCGTGTCATGTCTTACACATGTCATTTGACAACTATATTAAATTCAAGAACATTATATTCCTACATAAAATTATTATAACAAAGGCTCCAAAATATCTTTTTGAACGATTAAAGTTCGCAAGATCTTCCAGAGGGAATCGAATAATTCAATTTAAATACCGGGACCATGCCTCTGAATGTCAATTTTTTATTCTAACTATTCGTCTCTGGAATCAGCTTCCTAATGTCATGCAAAATACAAGCAACGCCATAGGGGTTAGAAAATTACTATACCAATACTTTAATTGATTTTATTTGATTTTTTTTAATGTTTCTAAATTGTAATTTATAATATTTTAAATTAAGATTAAGAGTTACTGATATTAAATATATAGTGAATAACTTATCTGATTCCATTACTGTAACTTATAAGATACTGTGTCTTGATGTAATGGAAAATCACATTTAATAAATAAATACAAATACAAATAAATAAATCTAACAGCTCTAGAAATAGGCGCACACATGTACAGCAGCCGAACGAATTCAGTAAGTTTGACTACAGTAAAACGACGCCTTGTAACGGCTGGATTAAACGGCTGAATCGCCATAAAAAACCTCATCTTCGCCCACAAAATAAAAGAAAAAGGATGAAAGTGTGGTAAAAAATATGAAAACTGGGTTCTCAACAATTGGTGCAAGGTCCTTTGGTCCGATTATGCTTGAAGTGTACAGCTCCAAGAGGCGAGTTTTTATGAGGCGCTCAACTGGAGAACGTGCGTGGGATGCATATCTAGTGCCAACATTAAATCACGGGGCAGGTTCCGTAATGGTTTGGGGTTGCTTTGCTGGCGAAAATGATGGCGAGTTATGTAGAATCGAAGGAATACTCGATATAACTCTGTACAAAACTATCCTGAAAGAGTGTGCCAGCCATAGTCACTTGATTAAGAATTGTGGTTCGGAAATTCATATTTTTCAGCCAGATAATGATCCAAAACTTGCAGCAAGAATTTGGAAGCAGCATTTAGAGACCCCGAAAGCAGCTGGAACCTGTAAAGTTAGGGAATGGCACAGTCACATGAACTAAATCCTACAGAGTTACAATTGGATGAATTGGACAGCAAGGTTCGAACTACCTGTCCGACATCTAAGGAACACCTGTGGAATAAACTACAGGAAGCAGAAAATTAAAAAAATTGATTCAAAGGATGCCAAGACTATGTCGTGATATTATACGAAATGGAGGTGGTTACATTGATGAATCTAAAATGTAATGCCTGCTTTTCATTATGTCATTTTCAATGGCAATTGTTGACAATTATTGTCAGTTGAATGAAAACGGGTTTTAATGTCTTGTCATTTACAACCCCTGGCAACATTTGACATCTGAAATGAAATTGTCAGCATGTTGGCAATTTGTTTGTGTTTGACAGCCGGATTTTTTGTTCGTTTATAAGACGTAATGAGTACGTAGTGAATAGCAAATTATGAGATGTAAGTTGACATAGTGAAAACCAGGCATAAGAATAAAGTGTAGTTTCAAAAAAATTTGTATGTAAATGGTAAAAGTAAATAAAGACATGGACATTTAGAATTTAAGGTGGAGGGGTGGCAAATAATTTTGGACGGTAGTGTAAGTTTATCTATCGCAGCGCAATATAGCTCATATTACCCGATTATCAAGCAACTCCTCATCTAGTATTGCGAAAATTCGAGCCCAAACTGAAGTCATTGCGACAAAAACAACTGTTTGGTGGGTTTTAAATGGGGAAGAAAACATAGTGCATAGAATAGTGCTGGTGGAATGAAGTTTGCACATGATAACATGGATATGGATTGGAAACAATTATAAAAAAAAAATAGAATTAAAATAAAACTTAAATGGGTACAAATCACCAAAAATTTCACACTAGTTCATATTCTTCGACAAAAAAAATGGAATTTAGATGCCCAGATGGCAACCGATTCTACTGGAGAAAGAAAGAAGGGATCCCTTGATCTTCACAAAGAAATTTTGGAGGAGCATCATTGATGGTATGGGGAGCTTTTTGTGCCGATAGTACATTAGAAATTCAATTTGTTTCATGTTGAATGAATAGTGCTGACTATAAAGGAGCGTTGCAAATGAGTTTGGTTCCATTTTTGGAAAAATTCCAAACAGAAGATTAATTTTTCAACTGAATAACGCGGCCATTCATAATAGTGCTGCCACTAAAAATTGGTTTTCTTCCAAAAATATTTCTGTTTTGGAATGACCTGCGTGTTCCATTGATCTGAACCCAATGGAAAACGTATGGGGAATTTTGTCAAACAGGGTTAACTCCGAAAATCGCCAATACGCTGACGTAGCTTTATTGAAAAACGTCAATTGGAAGAATGGCAGGGAATAAGCGAAATTAAAATAAAGAATTTAGTAGAAAGTATTCATAATAAAGTTTTTAAAATTATTAAAAACAAGTACGAGTGTTAAATTCGGCTGTGCCGAAACTGTTGTCGATACTGAAACATTAAATCCGAATACCAATTAAATTTAAAGTTATTGGTTTTCTTGTTGGCCAATTTCTATTATAAAAACTCTGCCACTGAGGTGAGGAGGGTATAATAAAGGTGAAATAATTTCTTATTAATTTTATTACAATTCCGAATTATTTGGGAGAAAGTATTAATGACGTTGTAATTTTGAAACACGAACATGCGGCAAGTCATTCGAAAAGATCTAAGGGAATCAATATATATTGAAAGAGTTATATTCAAAAAAATAGTGACGTTATAATTATGAATTATACCTTATATATACCCAATATGGCCCATAAATATAATCAATTAGTATATGTGAAACATACGAAATAATCGCAGAAATTTCGAAAAAAAAATTTTAATTCAGCGATTATTTTTTTTATAGAATTTATTTGCTGATTGTAGGGTTTCAAGCCAAATCCTCAAAGTTCTCTAGAGGTCAAGTAGAATCGACTGGTATATGTCAGATATTCGATTTCATCGCAGGAATTTCGCAAAATAAATTTTAAATTAAGCGATTATATTTTTGGATAGAATTTATTTGTTCATAAAAGAAATGTCTCATTAATTTCATGAAATATTAAATACTATTGTATCAAAAAGTTGAACTACTACATCGAGTGAAAACTCCGTGCCCTAACATAGAGATGGTGTGACTAGTGTGAATTTTTTCTGTTTACTCAATAGGGCCAACTGTTGAAAAAATTGTGCAAAATTTCATGACATTAATTAAAAAAAAAAGTTACCTTTATAAAAATCATGCTGCTTTAAAGCTTGAAAAAAAATGTATTTCAAAGAGTTTAGTGTTTTGATTGAACATTGTTTTTTGATGGGAAAACATACTGTCCAAGCCAAAGAATTGATTGATAACCATGGTTTTCTAATTTAAGGTAAGACCTCTCTTTTAAAAAATATTTTTTCGAATTTTTTTTCACAAATGTCTTCTAAAATCCTTCAGAAATAATGCCCTAAAAGGTTTATTTTTAAATTCTAATTATTTTTGGAGTTACAGAGCTACATATGTATGTATGTATATTAGGGTGACAGCCATTTTTTTTTTTTGAATTTCAGGACGTGCGGTTCGGATTATTGTGGCACTGGATCTAGAACTTTAGTGCGCAAAATTTAAGCCAAATTGGACAATTCTTTCTGGACGCGCATTGAGTTCAAAGTTCAAATATGCATTTATATGTAAAAATTTCAAAAAAATCCTTTTTCACAAAAATTTCGATATTAATAATTGCGTTTCAATTAAATTAATCAATAAACCATAATCTAGAGTAAATTATCTTCCTAAAAAAACAACAAAATTTATTATCGGTTGAAAAACAGCCAAGTTATATAAGTTCCCCATTTTGGGACACGCGAATTTCAAACTGGTTAATTTCAGAAAATAAGTCCAGAAAAATATGTAAATCTCCTTAAATTTGACCTTTGACCTTAAAGAGGGACAGTTTATAGTGTTTCAATTTAATCGTAATTCACAAGATTGAGAATCAAGTAGTATAATATTTTGCAAAATAGATTGATAATAGATTGATAAATTGAGAAACGACTGACATGGTCGTACGAGCACAAATGATTCATATCGTCCTGGTCGTCCAAATGAGGCAGTTACCGAAGAAAACTTAAGAAAAGTGCATAAGTTGTATTAGAGGATCGAAAGATTAAATTGAGTGAGATTGCTAGCATTATAAACATATCAACAGAGCGAGTTCGGCATATTACACGATCATTTAAATATTTAAAAGCTTCCTGCTCGATGGGTGCCACGATTTAAGCTGAAGAAAAACTGAAAGGTGTTCATGATTCAAAGTATGCTTTGGATGTGTTTGAAATAATTTCGACTGAATTTTTACATCGATTTATAACAACGGATGAGACATGGATTCATTATTATACACCGGAGTCCAATAGACAGTCTGCGGAGTGGCTACAAAGGTGCAAAAGCCCACCAAAGCGGCCAAAGACTCAACAATCGGCTGGAAAGGTTTTGATTACTTGAAGAAAGGAAAAGCAATAACTGCCAAGACCTATGTAAAGTTATTGGACAGATTGAAGGAAGAAATTAGGAAAACAAACGACCCCAATTAAATAAGAAAATAATCTTGTACCATCATGACAATGCATCGGCGAATGCATCTGCTTTGGCTTCAGAAAAATTTAAGTCTTTACATGACGAATTGCTTCCACACCCTCGTATTCTCCAGAGCTGGCCCCTAGCGATTGTTATTTGTTCCAAAATATGAAAAGATGGCTCCAGGGAAACAAATTTTCCACTAATGAAGAAGTCATATCAGAGACGGAAGCCTATTTTGAAGAGTTTGGCAAGGATATCAAGATGTTACAGGATCGTAGAAAGAAGTACATTTCACTTAACGGAGATTATGTTGAAGAATTGATTTCAAGTCCAAAAACCGGTTTGTCATTGCTAGGCCAAGGAGTTTTCACTCCATGTATTAAGTGACAACTCCTTTTTTTTTGCTTTAATGTCAGTTTCTGCTTACGTTTCACTTAAAATCCTCTTGTAAAAAATTTAAAATTCTTTGGATAACTTCACACACATTAATTTATTACATATTTTGAGGTGTAAACAATAAAAATGGTTAAAAGAAAAAGATTGTTTTTGAAAGAAAAAAGAAAAATTATTGGTGAACACCAAAGCAGTTTGCGAGTAACAGATTATTGCAAAAAGTATGGGTTGCAAAAATCCACTGTGTACGATTTTAATTCTATTTCTACTTATAAAATAATCAAAATTTTATATTAAAACAATACTATGGCCTAAAGATGAACAGGTATAAGAAAAGTTTTTAATGTATTTTATTTTTTTTTATTATTCATATACACTTTATATGTTTCATAAAATACCAAATGATCTTAAAAATAATATATAGGTTTATTGCATATTAATAAAAGCTAGCAGATTCCAGCGCTCGAAATTCTAGTGCAATTTCTAGGCGGTTTTAGTTTTCATCTTAGCCAATTCACAAACCAACACTTTTATGGTTTATTATTATTGTGAATGAAGATAACAAACTCATTAACAAACCCATAAACAACTTTAATAACACACACATAGCATATGTCTAATTTTATGTGTGTGTTAGTGGCAAGTTTAAATGCAATTTACCCCAAATAAAGAAAAAAATTTAAAAATCTGTAAATCTGCAAAACGGCTAAAAGGAAATACCTTTCAAATAATATACGTTTGGTCAAAATTGGTAAAATGGTAGAACAAAACATCGGCCACAAGAAATCGCCTAGCCTATTAATATTATATATGTTTTTTTTTTCAAACACATAACTAGCGGTTTCTAGCGCTTTAAATTTCATTCTAATTTAGCGCCTTCTAGCGCTTCTTAGGGTACTGTTTTGCTCTTTTTGCTTGGAAAAACTTGGCATCGCTGCAACAAACACACTTAATTTTAGCATTTTTTAGAGGTGTCTCCATATTTTACGACATATCTTGCCACAATGTTTCCTGATTTACCCCCATTTAAATACCAACACAATACAATCACAAAGACAGCATAAGAAGTAAGAAGTAAGACAAAAACGGTGATAAAATTGTTTCAGCTAATTCAACAACCCTTTACTGTAAAACGTTAAAAATTTCACAATATAAACGTAAAACATATACATAATTCAACAACCCAACAAGTATAACCAGAGCCCCTGCAGTTGTTTGCTATAAGATACATAGATGGCACTTGCAGTTGAATTTTACAAAACTGCAATTGGAATAGTTTGTAATTCCATTAAGTTTGTGAAATATATTCGTGTCGACGTGCAAATGTTATAAATATCATAAATTTGTAAATATTGAAACTTCAATTTTGAGAGCTGGTTGTTTGTTTTTATAAAATAAACTAAAAATAAAAATATTAAAAAAATCAATGTGAGTCCGATCACAAGGGAGTAATTAAAGATTTTTAATTATTTTATTATTATTATCCCTTTGATCGGACTTATTGACTTTTTTTGAATGAGCGTGGATTTTAACTGACAGGCGGACGGACGGACATCGCTGTATGGTCGATATAGAGTTGTTATAAGGATCATGAATATATACATTTATTATGAGTTAGAAACGGAATGACAAACTGATACATAAACTCGATTTCAATATCTCCGTACCAAGCTACAAATTATCTGAAAAAATTCTCAAAAATCTTTTGGACCGCTTCACCAGCTGTAAGAATAAAACAAACGCTTCATGTACTCAAAATGTATAAATAGCCTGTAAAATACCAATTTTGACAGCCAGCAGGGACATGTCGTCTGACAAATACATATCGTCTATTCGGGCCTCAAATATGACGTTTATTTTTTGGAAAAAAATCATTCGATTTATGTTTATTAGAGAACCTTATCATTCTTCCTTTTCTATCGTAAACAATGTAATCTTCCGCGCTATATTCTATCGTTTTAATTTGCCCCATTGAGTACTTTTCTGATTGTTGATATTTGGTTTCTTTCCCGATGAAGTTTACCCCAAAGTCGTTAGAGTGTGATTATCATTTGATGTTCTAAGAATAAAATGTCCTTATGAACTCAACTATTGCGAACTCAACAAATCAAATTCATTAAACAATTCACTGTTTATAATTATTTCATTTTACGGAAGAAAGTAGCAGTTCTGATTCATACAATTTTCAAATTAATTCAAGTGGAAAGTGCTTTAATAACTCAAATATTTACTATTGATTTTAATTTGAAATATTTATATTAAAATTTAATTTTTATTCCATGTTCTAAAATATTCAACAAATAATCAATAAATCAATTATTGTTTAAACAAAAGTAGTTGACGACTTAAAAGAACAAATACGTGATAAGTTCAAAATAAATTTTACTATAAATAGCTACAAAATATTACAGAAAATATCAGTTTATCTAAATATTTGAACACTTGCTAGAAAATTGTTAGCTCTTGTTAAAAAAAAAATGAATTATAAAGTTTCTTTATTACTTTTCTCCGCCATCTTAGCTACGGCGTCATGTGTCCATATTAGTAAATCGGATGTTAAGGCAGCCTCAAAAAAATTAGTTGGCGTTAATTGCATCACTGCTGCTGTATACAATCTGGAGGATATGGCTTTTGAAACTACTTATCAAATTCAAACAATGTGCGGTAGACATGTAGCTAACAGTCTAAAAAGTTATCTTGACGACATGGAGAATCTGAAAGAAGCAACTGGCAGAGTTATCGATGCCAATGACAACGAATGTGACAATGCTGGATATAATGAAAAGAAAGATGCCCAAAAGGTTCCTTCGACTGCTTGTATCAACAAAATTACCAAACAAATGACTGAATTAAAGAAATCTTTGAATGCAGTTGAGACAGACTTAACTGATTCGCTTAAAACTGTTACTAGTGCCTGCGCTAAAGTTGCTTTAACTAATTTCCAATTAAGTTTACAAAATTTCCCAACAATTATTAACACTTGTGGTTCTCTAACGGCCTAAAACCCCTCAAGAGACAAAATGTGTAAAAAATTTGTAAAACAATAAACAATAAGAAGTCAGCATTGAAATTTTAATGTCTTATTAACAACTAAGTGAAGAATGAAATTTTTGTTTAGAAAGTGTCCTTTTTGAACTGTACCAATGCGAGTACGACACAATAAAGGGTTAATAAATAGTAATATTACACTACTTAGTTATAAATTATAACCGGATTGTCCTTTTTGCCGCCTCTAGGGCAAGTTTCCAACGTTTCCAAGAAAATTATGATAATTGTACCACAGAAGTGCTAAAAATTACCAGATTTTTCCGTTATATCTATAACATTAATAGGTTAGGCGATTTTTTGCTACCGATGTTTTGTTCTACCATTTTATCCCGATTTTAACCAAACGTATATTATTTGAAAGGTATTTCTTTTTAACTGTTCACCAGATTTACAGATTTTAAAATTTTTTCCTTTATTTTGAGTAAATTGCATTTAAAGTTGCTACCAACATATACATAAAATTATACATATGCTATGTGTGTGTTTATTAAATTTGTTAATGTGTTTGTTAATGAGTTTGTTATCTTCATTCGCAATAATAAAAATCCAAAAAAGTGTTGGTTTGTGAATTAGTTAAGTTGAAAAATAAAGTTGCCTAGAAATTGCACTCGAATTTCGAGCGCTGGAATCTGCTAGTTTTTATAAATATAATAAATGAAATAACTGCAAAAAAACATTTTATAGGAATATTATCGGATTAAAAGATGCCCGATTTTCTACCCAAGCGAGTAGAGTGGGATCAAATGAGTGAACAATAAGGCATGCATAAACATATGGTCTTTCCCTCTTTATACCGTATACCACTTCTTTGGCATATGTTATTAAATTCATCGACTCAGAAACACTTTCTGAGTTCCAAATATGAATATATTTTTGTGAAATTTCGACTATCGCTAGCCCACATCCAAATGACACCTATGATATCGACTTAAATTGCCCTTAGATCCAGATTATCATATAGATTTAGGTTAAATTTGGTTTGTGTGTGTTTATTGCACCCATTAAACAGTAGTCCAAAAATAGAACCATTCTTAGTTATAGTCCCCGTACAAAGCTGCATTAAAAAAACAAAATTATTTTAGAGATTTTTCTCAAATTGAGTTTATATATATATATTTGATAAAAATAAGTGCGGATGTGTTCGTAACAATAACACTCAAATGTTGTTTAGACGTTTTTTTCTATATCCAATAAGTTGAACTTAAGACCCTTTCTCCAAACTCATGATATGGGGTATATTACAGTGGGTCTAGATCGACTATAATTTTCTTACTTGATTTGTTTTTTTTTTTTTGCAGTTCTAAAATCGGTATATGAATTCTCATGGCCCAAAAGAGTTTTTTGCCGATTTTTTGCCGGTGCGGAATCGGTCACGCAAATCTATTTATCCAAAAACTGAACAAAACAGGAAAAATCTACTAAAAACAAGTAAGAAAATTATACTAATTGGATAGTGAAAATATGCAAAAACCAAATTTGAATCAGAAAGTGATTCTGACTCGATCGAGGTAATAAAAGATGGGTTCAGGTCAAATATTTTTGGTAGTAAAAAACATCAGCACAAAGTCATTATATGAAGCGCCCCGGTAGGTGAGTGGGTAGCGTGCTCGCCTATCATGCGGGGGTCGTGGGTCCGATTTCCACCAGAGGCTTTGGTCTGTCGCTGTAAAAACTAGCCAAATCAGGCTCTTCCCTGGACCCAAAAATTAGAATCTGCAGACAAGCCACTCGGCTTTGCGGAACTAGGCTTTAAAACAAAAAAAAAAAAAAATACCCTGGACCACATAATGGTATTGGGTATAAAAATTATCCGTGGCACAAAATTATTAGTTTAAGTGTCATTTCTCAACTGATCTGACTCTTGTCACTTTAGAATAAATATAAAATAAATATTAAATTTTTTTTAAAAATAATTTTTTACCCTCATTGTATCCCCCTAAACATGAGATTCCATGATAGATTTCAAATACAAGGTCTACCGTAGCCGGATCTACCCGATTTAGTTTCACGCCCATACATTGCCTATGTCTCAAGATAAGGTTTGAACTTGGACCCCAATTTTTGCATTTCAGGTCATCAAAGTGCCACTTAACTAATAATTTTTACGGCACTCTCCAATGAGACGTCGAGTTTTATGAAAATAAAGCACCAGAGAAAATAAATAAAAAAAATTATGTTTCTTAACCTCAGTTTTTTGATAAAAACGATTTCAGCGAACCCGTACTGACCTCCAAAACTTCTGAACCAATTATCAAAAATCTCCTGGCCCATAAGAATTCAATTTGCGCTTAAAAATTGCAAATAAAAAAAAAATTTTTTTTCGGTTCATAAATTATTATTTTAGAATAGAAGTAATATTAGGCAACAATATACACTCAATAATTTTCGTTCTTACAAAATCAGGGGGGTAATCGTCGCATTCGCTATCGAGTAAAATCAATCGAAATTCCAAATTTTGGTTTATTATTCAAAGAAGACTGACAAACGTCAGACTTCATTTCACTTTTACTTTTAACTAGGAGCATAACTCGTTAACTGTGAAAGAGTAATATTATTCTTAGTATTTTATTTTGGAAAAAAAAAATTTCGATAACGAATGCGACGTTACGCCCCAGTACTGTTGTCCTTAATAAATTTTTGATTCGGTTTTTGCAACTATAGCCGATTTTCAACTGGCTCGATTTCTATGAGTTGCGTTAAACGGCACTTATATTCTTCTCAATCACATTACTTTTATTGAAAAAGTATTATTTTTTATATATACAATGAGTGACAATACAATGGAAACGTTTAACAAAATATATTTTTGGGGATTTTTATGTTTTATTAATTAAATAATCTAACTCATAAAAACAAAGTTTTTATTAAAACTTTCTTTCCTTATGCATATGAGTTTTGAATATCTCCGTGACTGTGCGTGAGTTTGCGTGACTATTTTAAAATTAATCTTTAATCACAACAAGTCTATGGACAAAGTTTCAGATCGATCGGAAGAGGGGAAATGGGGTTTACATCACTCCATGACTATGCGTGACTATGTGTGACTGTCTTAAAATGAGTCTTTGGTCTGTCGACCAAGTTTCAGATCGATAAGGGGAAATGGGTTTTAAATCACTCCGCGACTGTGCGTGACTATGTCGAAGATAATCTATCTTTACAGCAAGTATATCGACCAAGTTTCAGATTGATTGGATGAGGGGAAATCTGTTTTAAATCTCTCCGTGACTGTGCGTGACTATGTCAAAATTAATCTTTTTTTCACAGCAAGTGTATGGACCAAGTTTCAGATCAATCGGCGTGGCTACACCGAAATTAATCTGTAGTCACAATAAGATTATGGGTCAACTTTCAGATCAATTGGATAAGGGGGAATGGGGTTTCCCCACGACAGACAGACAGACAGACAGAGAGTATAAGTTAAAAGAGTTTAAAAAAGAATAAAATATTAAAATAAAGTAGCTTAACTAGAGAATAAAAAATATCAAATCTTAAAAATATTCATTTTTATGCTGCTGACAAAACAATGGAGACCTTTACTATACAATAAACGAAAAGTTTCCCTCTATTTTTGGTTTCAATATTTTGTTGGGTATCCATTATTTTTTAGTACTGCTTCACAACGCCGAGCCATGGAGTCAATTAGGTTGCTGATATCAACTCTGAATTTACTACCCTTATGTAGTCTGTCTTGTTTCTGTAATTTCGTGCCCGTATATTTCGATCTACAATTTCCCATAGATTTTCTATAGTACTGAGATCTGGTAATTGCGCTAGCGATTCCAAAACACTAATTGCATTAGATTGTAGCCATTCGGTTACAACTTTGAAAGTGTGTTTTGAGTCATTGTCATGCTGGAACTTTCAGACCAGTGGCATATTATCCTCCGAGTCTGGATGTAATACGACTGAAAAGCAACCCCATACCATATTGACCCGCCAAACTTAACAGTTGTACTACTTGGAATGAAAAGTACGTGGTCTCACAAAGAGATGGCGTGACAAGTACAATTCATGACATTTCATTTCATGACATTTCAATAATTAGAAAAAAAGTTACCGTTATAAAAATGATGCTGCTTTTAAAGTTTGAGAAAAAATCGATTTCAAAGAGTTTCGTGTTTTAATTAAACATGGTTTTTGGTGGGAAAAAAATACTCTACAAGCCAAAGAATGGATTGACAAACATTAACGTGAAGATAATGTAAGGAAGTGCAATAGATTGTATTGAATGATAGAAAAATTACGGTGTGTGTGATTGCTGGCATCATAAAGATATCAATAGAGCGAGTTCGATATATACTACATGATCAATTAAATATGAAAAAGCTTTCCGCTTGAAGGGTGTCGCGATTTTTAACAGCTGATTAAAAACTGAAAAGTGTTCATGATTCAAAGTATGCTATGGAGATGCTTGAAGTAAATTCAACTGAATTTTTACCTCGATTTATAACAACGCAGATTTTCGAAAGTATGAAAATTTACGGAAATGGAAAATTTAGAATAGCTTTTGGTGCTAATGACATTATCTCGAAAAAAAAATAATAAATAAAAAAATCTCATAGTTCAGATCACTTGCTGAGCTGTGGGTGTAATATATTGTAATTGGATTTAAATAACTGCTACGCTCTTGGGGGGTTCTAAAAAGACATATTATTTTTTATTTATTTTAGTACTAAGTTTTGTCCGGCAATTATAAAATTATTTTATTTTATTTTATTATTTTATTTTATTGTAAAAAAATGTCCTACACCTATATGTATTCCGAAATAGTGACGAGAGTTAAAAACGAGATAGGGGATCAAGCACTAATGGGCTAAATATTTAAAAACCACATTTTTATTTTGAAAATTGAATTTTGTAAAAAAAATTCAGTTTTTACAAACGTTCCAATTTAGAATTTTGTCAGTTTGTTTTAGCCAGTGATCTGAAATTTAAACCGTCCCAATTTAAAACTTTATCATATTATGGTTAGTTCTGAAATCTAGAGTTGAAACTCGTCCAAAGTTTGTTAAGATTGCATTTTAGTATTACAGAACAATCACCTCTTAAGACAACTGTTAGAGAACCTATTTTCATGAAATTGGAATTATTTAGGATCCAGTGAACTTTCTCTTCCTTCGATTAAGAGGACAAGTATAACTATTTATAAATCATAATAAGTGTCAGGGCTAACTAAAAGACATCCATTTTTTTCACAAAACTTCCAAAATCTGGCAATACTGGTTGGCTTTTGTTTATGTACTTAACAGATATAAAAGCGTTTATCAGAGGCACACGACAAGTAAAGATACCGGGTAATATAAAAACATAAATAAAAAGTAACAAAAACAATAACAAATAAAATCATAAAAACACATGGACTGTCTACAAATCGAAATAAAAACAGATTCCAGATTGGAAACAATTTGTAAAAAAAAAAAACAGAAACAAATATTGAAAGAATAATAAGAGAATTTAAATTTAATAACAACGCATGAGACGTGGATTCATTATTATACACCCGAGTTCAATAGAGTCTGCGGAGTGGTTAAAAGCATGCGAAAGCCGACCAAAGCGGCCAAAGGCTCAACAATCGGCTGGAAAGTAATGGCCAGTGTTTTTGAGATGCACGTGGTATAATATTTATTGATTACTTGGAGAAAGGAAAAACAATAACTGCTAAGTACTAAGTTGAGTATTGGACAGATTGGACGAAGAAATTAAGAAAAAGCGACCCCACTTAAATAAGAAAAAAATCTTGAGCCATCATGACAATGCACCAGTGCATTCATGTGCTTTGGCTCGGAATAACTGAAGTCTTTACATCACTAATTGCTTCCCCAGGGAAAGAGATATTTCACAAGCGAAGAAGTCATATCAGAGATGGAAGTCTATTTTGAAGAGGTTGAAAAGTCGATTTTTTAAGCGTATTACGATGTTACAGGATGGTTGTACATTTCACTTAACGGAGATTACATTGAAAAATATCGATTTCAAATCAACGTACTTTTCACTCCATGTTTCAATCGTATTTGTTGCCAACCGAATTGCGATAAAGTCAATAACCAAATGTTGAGGTGATTACGAATAAAATTCTGATGTCGTAGCTGTAAATGTTTTAGTACGATAGAAAATATGCAGCTCCTCTTTAATTCCTCTCGATACAATCAAAAATTCAGTTATTGAGCTTTTAAACAATTCGGTTGTTGAATTTATTTTCTGTGTGTATATTTTGAGTGTAGCGTTTTGGTCGTCGTACAAACGTTCCTCCATCATGGCCTCTTTAATTAAACCTGGACTCACCCGAAAAGAGAACAGTATTCCAATTTGTTCTTGACCTGTTCATGTGTTCTTTAGCAAAATTTATGCGAGCCAGACGATTTCAGTGGTTTCTTCACAGGACGAAAACAACCAAGATCAGCCGCAATTGCTCGTCGAAAAACAGTTCGAGCACATATTTTTTATTTGCAGATTGTTAATAACATCTTTAGGTAGCATTTTTTGCTATTATTATTATCATGTCTTTGAATCGTTTTACGGGGCCTGTGCCTAAATGTTGAATCGTCACCGTATCTCTTTCATGATGTTTCTTGTTAATATTTGAAATTATGAATTTATTCATAGAATATTTCTCACAAATTCTCTTTTGTTTTAAACCAGCAGTAAAATCATATATTATTTTGATGTTTACCGCTTCAAAAACTGTATTCTTGCCACTATTTTATAATAATTATTTATAAGATTAAAACATTGAAAAATACAATTGTGTTTAAAAAACAGTTGAAGGAAAATGACAGAAACATTAAATATTTAATTAAAAGTTCAGATTTTATACATTTTCTTTCATACCATCTTCTAATTTTATTGTTTTAATCAACTCTGGTACAGAAGATTAAAGGTTTCCATTGTTTTGGCATCACTTAAAAAATACTTTATTTTTGTTTATCTATTTTTTTAATTGTATTTTTTGTAACAAGTTTGCTAGCTTTCAATAGAGAGCACACCAAAGAGTGATTTCGAGAAAAAAAATATATAATTTTAGGACTTGACACGAAATTATTAAAAAACGAAATTGGCAAATTTAGAATTTTGTAAAAGTTTCTATTATATTGTCACTCACTGTATATATAGAATTAGTAGTACACTTTTTTTTTTTTTTTTTTGAAACAATTATTTTTTTCATTTATTTTGGTAATTCATTATTTTGCTGGCTACGATGAACACCGTACAAAATAAATCTTCTTTTTTTTTCTATAAAAAAGTATCATAAATAAGTTCTTAACACGCAAAGCAAAAATAAGATTAATGACAAAAAAATGCTAACATAATTGTAAATATGAATGTTATACGAAAAAACTATAAATCTAAAAATCATAAAATTACAAAACAATCGCATATGAATCCTTAAAAAAAATAAACATTAACAATAATTTTACTTTTAACAAAATCGATTTAACAACAAAAGAAGAAGCAAAATATTAAATAAATAAAGAAGACTTGAAAAAAAATAAAATATAAAAACACGAGTAGCAGAAAAAAGCACAAACATACATTAAAGTTCAATGCTCCAAAACTCCATGGCATCTCAACATTTCAACGCACAAACACATACACACAATAGTCACGTTAAAAACGCTAAATGAGCAAACAAGAAATAAGTAGAAGTAGTAGAGCAAATTTACTGAGATGGATTGTTTACATCGTTGCCGGAGTAAAACCAATCAGAATATAAGATAAGAAAATTTTGGATTTAAAATTACAATTATTAGGAATTTTATATTTTCTGGGCCCAAAACGCGTTAGCATAAAAGAGTGGAAATTATATTTTAAATTTTTGACCTTTTTGTAAACTACTAGTTCTAGTCTACTAATCCCACTATAGTGGCTAAGCCCCTCAAATTATTTGTAAAATGTATTTAACCTTCGTAATTATTTTCACAAAAACATAACAAACAACATGTTGCTGCAACATTCTCTATAAACTCTGTAACACTTTTGAAAAACGTACTGAACATTCGCCACTAACTTCACACCATAAATTGTAAAAAAACAGATTTTGATTTTATTTTTTTGCGAAATGTGACAATTTAATCTAGTTTTTGTAAAGTTTTACTTAAAATTAACTTTTTTAAATTTTTAGCAGTTTTTCAAGTATTTTTATAAGATTGATAAAACTTGACAGCAACCAAATAAAAAATAATTATTCATCTTGTAAAAGTAAAGTGTAATCTGAATTTATAACAAAAAAAATTGACTTTTCTGCAATAAAAATAAACATAATGCTATAATGTTTACAAGCAAAAATTCCAGCCCTCGAAATTCGAGCGCAAATTCTAGGAAATTTTATTTTTTCATTAAATAAAGATTCTGAAAGTATGCTAATCAATTATAGCCAATTCACAAATCAACACAAAAAACAAACTCATTTTTATTACGAACACATTAACAATTTTAATAAACACACACATATCATTGTATCAACTTTAAATGCAATTTACGTAAAATAAAGGAAAAAATTTAAAAATCTGTAAATCTGCAAATCGGCTAAGAGGAAATACTTTTCAAATAATATAAGTTTGGTTAAAATCAGTCACAAGAAATCAGTCACAAGAAATCGCCTAGCCTATTAATATTATAGATATTTGTATAATTTTATAATTTTCGATTGTAAATTAAAAATACAATTGAATTTCTTAGCTTCCTCGTATACAAAAAAACGCAACGCAAAGAAAATGTTGTGTTTATCCTCTTGTCCAGTTATTCTGAACTCAATAATGGTGAATGGGATTTACAATTATAATAATAATTCTAGCTAGTCAGTAAAGAGATATTTTCATCTAGTTTTCACTGAAATGTAGATGAAGATTAGGACGACTTAAAAAATATTTTATCTTTAAAATGGGGTCGAGCCATGGGGACAGATTTTCGAAAGTTTGAAAATTTACGGAAATGGAAAATTGAGAATAGCTTTTGGTGCTAATGACATTATCTCTAAAAAATAATAAATAAAAAAATTTCATAGTTCAGATCACTTGCTGAGCTGTGGGTGTAATATATTGTAATTGGATTTAAATAACTACTACGCTCTTGGGGGGTTCTAAAAAGACATATTATTTTTTATTTATTTTAGTACAAAGTTTTGTCCGGCAATTATAAAAATCATTTTATTTTATTTTATTATTTTATTTTATTGTAAAAAAATGTCCTACACCTATATGTATTCCGAAATAGTGACGAGAGTTAAAAACGGGATAGGGGATCAAGCACTAATGGGTTAAATATTTAAAAAACACAATTTTATTTTGAAAATTGAATTTTGTAAAAAAAATCAGTTTTTACAAACGTTCCAATTTAGAATTTTGTCAGTTTCTTTTTAGCCAGTGATCTGATTTTTAAACCGTCCCAATTTAAAACTTTATCATATTATGGTTAGTTCTGAAATCTAGAGTTGAAACTCGTTCAAAGTTTATTAAGATTGCATTTTAGTATTACAGAACAATCACCTCTTAAGACAATTGTTAGAGAACCTATTTTCATGAAATTGGAATTATTTAGAATCCAGTGAACTTTCTCTTCCATCGATTAAGAGGACAAGTATAACTATTTATAAATCATAATAAGTGTCAGGGCTAACTAAAAGACATCCATTTTTTCACAAAAATTTCAAAATCTGGCAATACTGGTTGGCTTTTGTTTATGTGCTTAACAGATATAAAAGCGTTTATCAGAGGCACACGACAAGTAAAGATACCGGGTAATATAAAAACATAAATAAAAAGTAACAAAAACAATAACAAATAAAATCATAAAAACACATGGAAATAAAACACAAATCGAAATAAAAACAGATTCCAGATTGGAAACAATTTGTAAAAAAAAAAAACAGAAACAAATATTGAAAGAATAATAAGGGAATTTACACTGTTTAAAACGTTTGTTTCATTTAGTCACTAGCGCTAAACGAGAATAGAGTTATATGATTGTAAAACACTCAACATATAATTCAACAGGAAGTTCTTAGTTACATTATTGCCAGTATTCTCTTTTCTTTTACTGTTTGCTACTCTAGTTCGTTTCTTCTATATGTAGGACGACACGTGCGTTAGTTTTCAAATTGTAGTCTATTTTTTTTATTATTTTATTTTAATTTCTCTACTTTTATGCTGTGATAACATTTTTAATGCAAACAATTTTAAAATGTTCTTTAGAATATTGAGTGCGCTTTGCTTCCAAGTTTTTCAAGCTTTTTGTATAGTTTTGTTGTAAAATTCAAAAGTGAAATGAGGTTAACTACCTATCTTAAGGTAATGAATACAAAATTAATGATGAAAAATAATTGCACAGGCTAGAATAGAGTAAAGTTAAATTTACACAATTATTTTAGGAGTTACGTATACATGCAGAGTTAAATGTTTAATAAAAAAAAAATATTTTTTTTCAAATAGAAAGAAGGCTATCTTTCGTATAAAAGCGAGCATTCTGATGAGGATTGTAAAGAAAGAAAGAAAATAAAAACGATTTATTTTAATATTAAACTCTTCAGTCTTTATGGATTTTATAAAAAAAAAGTAAGAATGTTATAATCGATCCATGAAACTAGCTATTATATGAGTTTCATAAAAGTCTTTCATCCTTACTGACTGAATTTATTAAATGAATATTTAAAATAATCATTAACCAAATTTAAATGAGATATATTGTCATGAATTATTTGCCTGTAAATTTGTTAATTTGTTAAATTTTATATCGGCATATGAATATTGAATAACTTAAAAAAATAACCCATTTCAACGTGATATCTTTGTTTAACTTGGTCGTTTTCAGTTCATTTGGACTTCTTTTTGACGGCAAAATGTGGCATTTTTGCTTTATTTTCCATAACTTTTTTGAGCACCTCGGGCAGTATAGCAATGATTTCGGCACGAATGTTTTCCTTGAGCTCGTCAATGGTCTGAGTTTTGTTAGCGTACACTTTTCTTTTCAAATAGCCCCACAAAAATAAGTCAGATCTAGAGATCTGTGTGACCACTCAATGACACCTTTTTTGACATCACACGTCCAGCGAATTAACTTTTGTCACGCATTTTCGGGCAGACCTGAGCCAACATCCACCGATATTATTTCTCATCGACAGTGATTTTTTCGGCGCAAACGCCGGACCAAACAGTCACTATTTAGTCATGCAATGTTATATCCTGAATCTCGTGTGGATTCTCCGTTCCCGAAATATGACAATTTTGCTTGTTAACGCCGCCAAAGAATGTGAAATGGACTAGGTCGGCCATAAAAATTTTCTTCCAAAATTCAGGTTTAATGTCGACCATTCGAACGACTGTTTGGCCGTATTGCAAGCGTCGTGACCAATCTGACAACAAAATGCTTAGAGTCTATCGCACTTTATATGGAAAGAAATGCAGTGTTACCTTTTAAGTCATAGAGTAAGAATATTGCAAAATAGGGGGACGATTAGTTAATATTCTTATCCTATGACCTACAAGAAGGCAATAGCCTCAATTTTTTGCAATTTACAAGGGTTACATTTTTAGACCTTTACACGAATGCCTAAAACATGGTTGCATTTAATTTAGAATACATAAAAATACAATTTTTGAAAATAGTGTAAATAAAATGCGCATTATTTTGTCAGAAAATAAAACGGTATAAGACTTAAATTGGTACTATACTGTTTAGTTTTGAACGAATATACGAAGGTAGTTTGACAACACTGCTGCTGGCTTCTATAGAATTTTGAGCAAGCTGCGACATTTAGTTGGTGTTTGACAGCCATTAAAAGCAGACGACCTCGAGATTTTTTGCAAAAATTAAAAGAAAAGTGAATTTCGAGTAATCAAAAAACTATATGAAACCACTAAATACTATGGCGAATCTGCACCATCCACTTTTATACCAGCACAAGTGACACCGCACGAGATCTTCACGACAGGTATCGTCGAGAAAATCCATGGAGTGATATTGGACGATCGTGAGGCTGTAGGTCTCTTAACTGTGTGGGTGCATCCCGTTTTACATGTATTTTTTGACATTAAAATGCTATCCGCGCAGTGAGTGCCTCGATTGCTCACACTCGATCATAAGCTCAACCGTGTGATCAGTTTAAAGGAGTGTTTCTTAACCGCAATCCGAAGAAGTTCTTGTGCCGTCTCCTAACCGTGGACGACACATGGATACATGACAATAATCTTAAGATCAAAGAACGATCAAATCAATGGACTTCTCCAGATTAAAATGTACCAAAGAAGGCCAATGTGGATCTGTCGACCAACAAGGTCATGGCGACAGTTTTTTGAGATGCATTAGGTGTCATTCACATTGATTTCCTTGGAAGTGGTAAAACAATCACCGACGAATATTATTCACACCTGTTGAACATATTCGACATTTATTTGAAGTAAAAACAAGTAAGAGTGTTAAATTCGGCTGCGCCGAATCTTTGATACCCTCCACCTCGGTTTGAGTCTTGATAATCAATGTAAATGAAAAAGTAAACAATTTGCTAAACTTAATACCAAATTATTTCAGCAAATTCTTTGGGTTGGTTTTCGTCTTTTCTAATATTTCGGATTTATTTCGGTGTATGGTTTTTGGTCATCGTGGTTGCTGATCGACATGCATTTAGGTTATATACCTATATGCATGCGTTTCCGGTTATATGACATAACTTCTCGTTTAATTTAGTTTTTGCTAATTAAATAGCTCGCCCTAACCTCCATTGCAAAGGTTATGGTTGCGTAGGGTGGCTATATGCATTAAATCGTGCTAATTGGAGATGGCTGTATAGTTTCTTTTAACTGGCCAAATATTTCTTCATTGCGGCCATATAGGTCGGATGGAGTAACAAAATAATAACCAAAAAAAACGCTCTCAACTTTTTTATTAAAATATTGCCATATTTGGAAAACATGGAGAATAAATTTATAATAATAAATAATCAAATTAGGGATGCCAAACGCAAAAGACCAAATGTCCCAAACATTTTAAATAAAATAATTTTATTTTCTGAAAAACTTCAAATTTTCATCCAAAAAAAATTGTGAAAATTTATATATAAATAGCATTCTCATCAAATATGTAACAGTTTTTATGTTCGCCATTCTTAAATATCATTTGACGTTTTCTAAAATTCATTGAATTAAAATTAATGTTTTCTGTAGTGTGATTCTGTAAATTTCAACGATCCGACAATCGCAAAATATATCGACAGCTATTGTTGTTTGCACTAAGGATTAAGTGATTCACTAAGTACGTACATCTTAACGACAGTCGACAAATCTATTTTTCTATTTATTTAAATTGTAAACGAGTGGCATCTCTGTCAAAATAAGCGAAAAACACAAAGAATAAAAAAAAACAAATTACTTCATGTTTGACAGGATGATTTTATGTTTATGTTTAATATCTTTATTGTTTTACTAATATTTCTGTGTATTTATTTGAAAATGAAATAATGAATTGAATATGCTTTTTAATTTTTTTATTAATATAAAAAAGTTTTTTTAATTAAAGCAAAATATTTTCACTATTTTATGATTTTTATTTATGTATGACGACTTTTCAACCTAAAAATTTAAGTTTTTATCGATTGAATAAACAACACAAAAATAGTTGTCGTTTAGATAACAACAGCTGAGTTTAACAATAGCGAATATCGTTTAAAAATTTTACTGATAATTTTGCTATTTTCTTTTTTTTAACGATTCGCCTATCGTTAAAAGAAGTTACTGAATCGCGGTACTGAAAAGCTATTAATTTTTCCTGAATGTCAATATTTTTTTAAATGTAAAAATTTTTTTAATGTAAACATAGGTATTTGGTGTTTTTTTTTTGGAATTTCAATTTGTGTTTAACGAATAAAATTTATATATTAAAGATGCAATTGATGTCTTCTAAATTTAAAATTATAATTTCCGACGTTTTGATATGATTTTCTGAAATTCAATTAATTGTAATTTATAATTGGAAATTTTTAATTCCAGTTTTTAGAATTGATATTTTCTTAAATTTGAATGGAAAATTTAAAAAGTGCAATTTTGTATTTATGTGAATAATAATGCTTTAGTAATTATAAACAATTTTTAAAAATTAGATGTAATCGCAATCAGATATTTTGTAGGTAAAGCAGAATAATAATTCTATATAACTATGTAGAACTGTTTTGAAAGCAAAAAACTCATTGATGAACTCGGTAACTCTATTTTATAAAGACAACAAAAAGTTAAGATGCCAAACTTATGTTCATGTTTGTAAAAGAATAATGAAAAAACAAATGAAATAAAAGACCAGCCCGTGTATACTCTTAACATTGTTCGATATCTAGTTGAAAATATTAACATTCATGTTAAAATTGAAATAACTATTGCAAAGCTAATTAGAACAAAAATTGTGGCGCCATCTACTGTGGCATAGTCACGCTGAGCAAAATGAAGTGACATTCTGTTAATGCAAAAGAAATGTATTTTCCCCACAACAAAATATTGCAGAATTTTATGTAAATAAAATAATATACCGATATATTTCTAACATGCAGTTATTATGGATATACATACATATATAGAATATATGTATATTATTTGTATTATTTAATATGTGTATGTATGTATATGTAAATATTACACACAAAAATACAACATCAAACGTTATATACATATGTGTTTTTCTCTTTAAATAAATCTATACATACATTTTTTTTTTGCTAAATTAACATTGTTTTTTTTATTAACAACTAGGTATTTTAGCATTATTTGCTTTAGATGTTGGTGAATTTTTACTTCCTTTATATTAACTCGTAGTGTCTGGTTGTCGAAAAAATTTTGGATCGATTTTAACCCCTTTCCCGTGACCCATTCGATCTGAAATTTTGCAAGCAGGCAAAACAATGGAAACTTTTAAATTTTTCTACCAGATTTAATAAAAAAAAATTTACAAAGGGTTAGTTTTTATTATATTATTACCACAACGACCACAAAAACAACAAGTTCAGCTATGACAACAACACAAAATTTAGAATAACAACAAGAACAATATAGAAACATCATATTTTACATTTTTTTTTACTTTTTCAGAGATTTCCCTGGACCTGTTCCACCGATTTTAATGATTTTTGAAACAGAAATCTTCCCATGAATTTGGTGTATCATTCTCACTGAAAATGGCCATGTTAGCTATCCTATTGAATGCGTGATCTTGACAAGAAAAACATAGAAAATTATATTTTTTCAAGACTTTTTTTAGTTCTTCATTCAAATCTCGGGCCCTAATCGACCGATTTGGACGATTTTAAATAGCAAACTTTTCAGGATGTTAATGAATCATTTTTAATGTCAACGAGTACCCTAGCTGCCCGATTGATGCCGTGATCGTGATTTCCACAGATGGACAGACGGACATCGCTATATCAACTCCGGTTGTTATAAGGATCACAAATATATATATTTTATGGGGTCCAAAATTTTTTTTCTAATTATTACAAACGGAATGACAAACTTATATATACCCTCTGCACGCTGGAGTGGAGGGTATAAACTATCACTTTGGCGAAGAAAAAAGTGCTCTTGCACCATGACAACGCGCAGGTTCATTCGCATATGGCCGCCATGGCAAAAATATATAAATTGTGACTATTTCCTGTTGCCAACACAGTAGAAATGGCTCGTCACTGAAACAAACGACTATTGTGAGGACCATGAGAAAACCTTTCTTGCCCTAAAAATATCTTTAATTCAAAAGGTCACACCGCCCTCGTATGTTGAGAAATATTTGATTTTAAACTCTTTCTTTTAACTCAATCTCTCTGTCTGTCGTGGCGCAACCCCATTCCCCCTTATCCAATTGATCTGATACTTGGCCTATAGTCTTGTTGTGACTACAGATTAATTCTGGGGTAGTCACACACAGTCACGGAGTGATCAAAATGTCATTTCCCCTAATCAGATCGATATGAAACTTGGTCGATGGACTTGCTGTGAAAAAAAGATTAACTTTGACATAGTCACGCACAGTCACGGAGAGATTAAAACCCCACTTCCCCTCATCCGATTGATCTGAAACTTTGTCTATAGACTTGTTGTGGCCAAAGATTAAGATAGTCGCACACAGTCACGGAGATATCCAAAACTCAGAGTTTTAACAAAAAATTTGTTTTTATGGGTTAGATTATCTAAACTCTTTCTTTTAACTGATAATCTCTGTCTGACTGTCGTGGGGCAACCTCATTTCCCCTTATCCAATTGATCTGAAACTAGGCCAATAGTCTTGTTGTGATTACAGATTAATTTTGGGGTAGTCACGCACAGTCACGCATAGTCACGCACAGTCACGGAGTGATCTAAATGTCATTTCCCCTCATCCGATTGATCTGAAACTTGGTTCATACACTTGCTGTGAAAAAAAATTAACTTTGACTTAGTCACGCATAGTCACGCATGCTCACGCACAGTCACGGAGAGATTTAAAACGGATTACCCCTCATCCAATCAATCTGAAACTTGGTCGATATACTTGCCGTAAAGAAAGATTAACTTCGACATAGTCACGCACAGTCACGGAGTAATTTAAAACCCATTTGCACTTATACGATCAAACTGAAACTTGGTCGGTAAACTTGCTGTGAAAAAAAATTAACTTTGACATAGTCACGGACAGTCACGCACAGTTGCGGAGAGATTATAACCCCACTTCCCCTGATCCGATGGATCTGAAACTTTGTCCATACTTTTGTGTGCCAAAGATTAATTTTAAGATGATCACACACAGTCACGCACAGTCGCGGAGAGATTCAAAACTCATATGCATAAGGAAAGAAAGAGTTTCAATAAACACTTTGTTTTTATGGGTTTGATTATTTATTACTCCGCCCTCACAGAGTCGTTAATTGAAAGAATATATTTTAGCTCTCAAAATGGTGTATAACCTTTAAAATAACAGTTTAAGGCGATGCACAGTGGGTTCGATTATACCTAAAATGGAGATTAATTCAAGGAACGGTGCAATTAACGAGATGATATTTTTTTTGGTATTAACAATACCCTAATTAGGCAAAAAACAAAACTTCTAACGTTTTTTAATGGATTTTTATTTTTTTTTTATTTAATTAAAGTAATTTATTTGAATATTCTCTATTTCTTATTCATCACTTGAACTATCATAGTCTTTATCATCATTACAATTACTGTTATCTGTATCATCATCATCATTATCATCATCATTATCATCATTATCATCATCATCATCACTATCATCATCATCACCATCATCATTATTATCACTCTCATTGTTGTCATCATCACGATTTTCTTGAGAAATTTTTGGTAATATTAATAGATCTAATTCTGACTTCGATAAATTTTCTTTTTTTTTTGTTCATATTGCCTGCTAATGCTCGATATAAATGGGTCTGAACTTAATAGAAATCTATTAAAAATATCTCCATTCGACTTTTCCCGGCTGCATTTTCGAGCAAAGTGCTCTCTGTAGTTTTTAAAGTCTTCATTCCTTGCTTCTTGAGCTTCTTCTGATAATTCTCTTATTGGTAAAAGCGCGTGTTGTACTATTTCCGGGCCGTGAATTAAATATTTATGTAATGTGGGAGGCATGCAAAACCAGGGATATATTTCAACAAAGTACTTTGCTGTGTTGTGAGCGAAATTACGAAAACTTTCCAAATTAATCTCGTGACCACATGAAACAACAATTAGTATTGTGTGCATTTTTTTAATTAGTGTTAGGTCCACTTTTGTTATTTCAGCTGATATTTCAGCATTTTTAAAAAAACGTCTAGCGGTGTTTCCATCGTTAGAGTTACCAAAGCCCGGCTTTGGCTGGTCATCAATTAAACCTGTTCTTTCACGAAACTCTTTCTGAATTTGTAGTTTTGTTTCAGCAACAATTTTTTGTCCTCATCTGATTGTGCTTGCCATTTTTTAATTGGAATTTTATACGATAAGTGGAGAAGGCACTCAAAAAATCGAATTCACGCGTGTAGTATTGATAGCCCAAACTCTAAAGTGGCTGCTCTAACTTCCCTAACAATCATGCTGTCAACTGAGTTGAACATCTTACTTGTAGCGCCACATACATAACACTTTTGCGTGGAATTCGTACCCGTTATTGCGTTGCACACTTTCCGTCTATCATTACTAAAAACAATTCGCGATGAACCTTTAAGGAATTTTCTCCAACTAAAACTAACGTTTATTCAAGGTTTTTTTTCATCCTCGACCCTAATTTTTTCTAAATTAGATACACTTGTTGTTTCTTTGGTGTATTCTATCTTTAAAGGCCTACAAAATCTTGTTGATGAAGGACGAGGATTTTTCCAAACTACTTCATTTCCACTAACAAGTTTAAGTGGTACGATGGATGTTATAAACACTGAAGAGTCGCTTGCATTAGAACTATAAAAAGCCTGTTTGTACGAACTATGTCCGGAGCTTCCATCAAAACCCCACTTTGAAAACAAGGTTAAGTTTAATAATTTTTTTTCTGTTAAAAATATCATAACATTTTAGCAGCATAACCAGTCTTTCAACCGTGTGATTTAAAAGTCCTTGAAGACTAACTTGTGCTGAAGTTTCACAAAATTTAACTTGATCTCGTTTGGGATAACACCTTTGTTTTGCTTGTTGAACTTTAGTATACGAAGGAAATTTTTCCGGAGCCACCCTTCTTATAATATTATAACTATGTCGAGTTAATTTTTGCTTCTATTAAAACGCTAAGTGCTTCTTCTGCACTTAGTTGTTTTGGTTTAGTCTGCTTAAAGCTTTTTCTATATTTTGCAGCCCTTGTAGGTGTTGACGGTTTTATTCCTTTAACTAGCTTTGCTGCCTCAACATTTCCAGAAGCTCTTAAACTCATTTGTGTAGCATGAGTCAAAACTGGCAATGAAATACTATCTCTTATGCTTCTACTTTTCTTAGATTTAGTTTTCTCACTCAATCTTCGAATGAAAGTTCCTTGCGACCTCGTTTATTTGGTGGAGGAACAAATGAGATAGAAGCATTTAGCCATTCAGTATTTAATTCCAAAAAACGATCATGGTACCTTTTACATTTACTATATCGAGATTTAAACTGTTTAATAAAATTATCAAACATTTGGTTGAAAAAACTCATATTGCTGGGGTTTATACGCTTAATGGTTTTCATTTTAAGAAAATTGATTTTATCCTTCCAATCATTTAAAGCGGTATTTCTCATAAAGTTGTTTAGTTCTAGGCGCGATATAGAAATAGTTTTGGGGCTTATTCCTAAAAATATTAAATTTGTTCTTATTTAATTTAACTGTTTAATCGGTTTTCCAATTCCCTTATACCGATTACCTTATTTAATGCAAAACACAATACGCACTTTACAAAAACTACATATTTTAAAACAGCAAAAAACACCAAAACATAAAACAAGCTCAAAAATAACGGCAATAGAGATGGGCGCGTAAAACAGTTTATTCGTAAACATTATTATTTATAAATTACGATAGTCAGCACGGGCAAATTAGTATAAGATGTAAAACCATCACGTGAATTTGGTAAATTATTAGAAAGTCCTATTTTTTCGCTGGAATTGAGTGTTAATTTTTATTCTTTTCTGGTAAATTGGTCACCCTCGTGAACATAGGTGATCAAACGCCACTCACGCAACCATCTCTATTAAATATCAAAATATATTGACAATAATATCAACAACAACAAAATTAGCTAACATTGAGAGTAAGACAATAGTAACAACAAAAACACTGTGGGTATGGTAAATAAAGGAATTTTGAAAACAAGACTTTTTACATAAAATTATTAACATCTTAAAACGGGGCAACAAAAAGGCAAACTTTTTTGTTTGTAATATCAAGTAGAAATTCCATACTTTTCAAAAAACACAACTTCAAAGCCGCCACTTTACTACTTTGTTACTTCTGGTCCATCATATATGGAAAATACCCCGATTTTAGAGTTTTTTTTTTAAAAAATATTAAAAATATTTCCACACATATTTTTATAAACACAAAATCATTTTTTGTACACTTAAATACCTGAAGTTGAAGGTTCCATCATAAAAGTTTAACTTTATTAATTTTAAATTTAAAAAAATAAGCACTGCTTTTTATAAAATTTAAATTTTTTCACTTTTTAAGAAAACAGCAATAATTAGCTAACTTTGACAGCTCACTACGAATGAAGTAAAGAACTTAGATGGTTCAAATTTTAAATAGTGATGTAGAATTTTATCTAGTTTTATTCGATACCAATCATTATGGCAAAAACTTAATTCTAAAATTTGAATTAAGCGCCATTTTGGACACATTTCAACCCAATGTGCGATGGAGCCACTTGAGGATATTAATTTAAAATGGACAGAGGAACAAATTTCACACATATGACCTTGCATGACTTGCTTCTTTCAGTCGTCGATGTCAAACTTTGTGATTGAATTTCTTTTGAGTGGATAGAAGAATTTGCTAACGACACACTTTATTTAATAGAGTATTGTTATTTTCAAAAAAAAAAAAAAAAAAAAAAAACATTTTGTAGTCGCTCGTTTGAAATGTCTCATTGAATCAGGCCTTGGTCTCATGGTGATTATACCTAAATATGCACCGATTTTCTACAATTAAATAGCGACGTTCAATGGTTTTGCACCAGATTTCATTTTAAAATACAAAACATAGAGTGATGTTTGCACTTTTTTTTATAAAAATAAATTTTTCAGATAGCCTTTATTTAGGGGGACCCCCACTCGCTTTAAGATTTTTGTTTTTTCAATTCATAACCTTAATACTATTTTATGGTGAGAACTCCTGGGTACTTTTTTTAAAAATGTAATTATTTTATAATCAGGTTGTGAGAAGTTTCATTGTAGAAAATGGTTTAAGAACTAATTCTGTGGACTTTTTATATGATGCCATTTTGTATAAAGTTTCTTATAATAAGGGCATTAAAAGAAATGAAATGTATGCCATTCTTGGATCTGGATGTTGTGAAAATTTGAATCATAGCCAATGAATTTAACATCGACTTGTCATAAGACGGAAGTTGTATTTTTGGATCATGTGAATTTCAATTCAACTCGTGCTTAGGAAGTAA
The DNA here is from genome assembly GCA_963682025.1 of Cordilura impudica. NCBI lineage: Eukaryota > Metazoa > Arthropoda > Insecta > Diptera > Scathophagidae > Cordilura > Cordilura impudica. Next base: position 85,316,408 of record OY821520.1, read on the forward strand.
TGTTAAATCACTACTTCTGAATAGATAATTTTTTAAACTATTTTTATGAGTACTTCATGGTACATTTTTCAAATTAAGCTTTTAGTTGGCATTATAAATCAGTCTTTCCTTTTCACAACATAAACAAGTTGTTAGATAAAAATTAATTCTTGATACTTTAATATTAACTAGCAGATTCTAGCCCTCAAAATTCGAGCGCAAATTCTAGGAAATTTTATTTTTTCATTAAATAAAGACCCTAAAAGTATGCTAATCAATTATAGCCAATACACAAATCAACACAAAAAACAAACTCATTTTTATTACAAACACATTAACAAATTTAATAAACACACACATAGCATTGTATAATTTAATGTATGTGTTAGTAGCAATTTTAAATGCAATTTACTCAAAATAAAGGAAAAAATTTAAAAATCTGTAAATCTGCAAAAAGGCTAAAAAGAAATACCTTTCAAATAATATACGTTTGGTCAAAATCGGGATAAAACGGTAGAACAAAACATCAGTCACAAAAAATCACCTAGCCTATTAATATTATAGATTTATCCTTTCCCCAATATCAATTTTTGATCTTTTTGCTTCCCCAATATAAATTTGCGATTCAAGTTTTGAATTGCAAATTTTATTTTAGTGCTTGACAAAAAATGAAAAATTTTAATATATATTTTTTAAATTATAAACTTTATAATAATAGCAGCAAATATTTTTGACAAATGCAATAACAACTGAAAAATGTAATTATAACTTATTTTTTATACATTATAAAACTAATTAATTAAGAAGAAAAAAATTCAATAAAAAAGCTCTTGAAAATGTTCCCAAAAAGGAACGAAACTTTGGGTAAATGATGATATAAAAGTTGTTTTATTTGCATCACTAGCAAGGACCAGTAAGCTCGTAACAAATATAATCAATTAATTATTCATATTTTAATCTCAATTATCCTTTTCCCAATTCAAGTTTGAAGTAGTTTAAAATGACATACAACGAAATTGTTCCTTTGAAAGCAATGAAAATTTAGAATGAATACATTCCTTTATGCTGGCAAGTTAAATCTGAAGTGGAGAGTTGATAGTTAAAAAAAAATATTAATTTGTGGATATGAAAATAAATTAATTAAAAGAAAGAAAAATAAAACCGTTTTGTTAATGAACTTTTGATTCATATATTATTTGTAAGTAAAAAAATAAATTATTCATGTGAATTCTAAATAAATTGAATTCAAAATAAACATTTTGCGAGAAAATAAAACGACACATATAAATAAACAAAACAAGAGAAAAGCGGAAGTTTAGAAATTGCAATTATATTCGAAATTTCAATTGAAAGTAAAATAAAATTGAAAGATAAAAACTAAGAAAGAAAAAAATAAAACAGAGAAAAAATAAGGCAGATAATAGCAATGGTGCATTTAAAGCAATTTAACATTTTATAAAAATATATACATTATTGAAATTAAACAAGCAAGAGATTAATATAAATTATCATCCAATATTAAGATAATTAGTTTGAAACTTTAATTGTTTCAACTACACAACGGAAAAAAAAATCGCCAACCGAATTGTTGTAAAGTTTAACAACTGACTTTTTGATTGTATCAACAGATATTTTATAGCAACTACCCATTTTCTATTGTGATAAAATATTTACCGTCAAGGCAATAACTTTATCGCAATTCGGTTGGCAATATGTTTTCTGTGTGTATTAATTGCTAAAAGTTCCAGTACCAGAACGAAAGACGTTAATAATTTATCATTTATTTTGTCATATCTAAATCAGTTTTAAAGAAAATCCACAAAAAAAATATATAAACTAAATATAAACATCTAACATGCAGACATTGCATTTTTTTCAGTGAGGTTTGCTTTAACAAAACATGCGGAGTTAACAACTGCAATTTACAACTGCGTCAAATTAGCGATATAAAATTGTTGGTTATGCGCAATGTTGACAATATACCATCATTCCTGTTGGAGTTTTAACATTTTTTAACACGTTTAGCATGAAAAATTGTATTGTATTAATTGTATTGTATTAAAGCATAATTTTATAAAAAAAAAAAAAAAAACAAAAGTGTTAAATTCGGCTTTGTCGAAACTGTGATATCCTACACCCGTATTCTAAACACAATAATATATAATCAAGGTTGTCAACAAATAAAAATAAAAATGGCTAGATTTCACATTATAATGGCCAGATTTTTTACAATGATTTTTAAAATTAACAAGATAATTAACAAAATTGTTAGGTAATTTTCGTGCTTTATTAATGAAAAATCAATTTGTAATTGTATTGAGCGTAAATGTAAACACATACAATACATGTACAAGCAAACAAAAATATATATGCATTGCTAATACATATGGGGTGTTTCATGTCAAGTGATCCAACTTTTGAAACCGATGTCTTCCGAGGTTAGTCCTATTGGATGGTAGTTTAGACACAATTTTTTAACAAGATCGGTCCAGAACTCTCTAAGTTTCTCATCCATGTAACTTTTTACCTATTGTTCTTAGCAAAATTTGTCCCAAATAATTTAGTCTTTCGAAAAAAAAATTAAAAAAATATATAAAAAATTTTTTGATTTTTTTTTTTTGCAAAATCAAAAATTTTTTGATTTTTTTCAAAAATGATTTTTTTTTCTTGCTCAAAAGAAAGCTGAGGTTTTTCCTTTCAGATCTTAGTGGGATGCGAGTGGGATAACTATAAAAAAAATGTTTTATAACTCAAGACAACGGTTTTTCAATTTTTAGCATATGCACTAATTTGAATTTTTTCCTATTAGTGTGTCAGTGTTTCTAAAAACCTTTTTATTTTTAATATACTGAGAAACTAGGCAAATTTACCTTTCCGGGAAAAAAATAAGCACATTTGCTTTAACAAAGTACCTTTTATAAAATAGTACCTTTTCGAAAAAATGCTCCTTTTCTTAAAAAATTGTCTTTTTTAAAAAGGTAAATTTTCTTAAAAAAGTTTATTTTCTTTTCAAATTTCCTTTTCCTAAAAAGTATGCAACATTTTCTTAAAAAGTACTTTCTCTTAAAAAAGTAGCTTTTCTAAAAAAAAATTATTTTCTTCAAAAAGTATCTTTTCTTTAGAAACAGGCGTTTCTTGAAAAATTGTTTTTCCTTTTAAAGTATCTTTTCTTAAAAAGTGCATTTTCTTAAAAAGGCGACCCATCTTAAAATAATGTTTTTTCATAATTTTTCATCGGGCTTTTTTATACCCTGCACACCACTGCGCAGAGGGTATATATTAGTTTGTGAATCCGTTTGTAACTCATCGAAATAAATTTCGCAGACCCCATATACTATATATATTCCTGATGCTTATAAAAGGAGTAGTGGATCTAGCGTTGTCCTAAAATTTTTGTTAATCTAGCCGATATAATTTTAAGTCCAGTCTTTTTTATCTTTAAGTGTTGACAACCTGGTTATGACATTATGACGAGTGGAGAGTATTAATGATTCGGCACAGCCGAATATAACACTCTTACTTGTTTTTTATTCAAATTTAAAATATTTTTAATCAACTTTGCCACCAAGCTATCCATTTTAGAGGAAATTAAAATTCGATGTAGATATATCGTAAAGCTGTGGATATAATTACTCTTACTAGCAGATTCCAGCGCTCGCAATTTCTAGGCAACTTTATTTCTCAACTTAGCCAATTCACAAACCAACACTTTTTGGGTTTATTATTATTGTGAATAAAGATAACAAACTCATTAACAAACACATTAACACATTTAATAAACACACACATAGCATATGTTTAATTTTATGTATGTGTTAGTAGCAACTTTAAATGCAATTTACTCAAAATAGTTGAACAAATTTAAAAATTTGTAAATCTAATGAACAGCTAAAAATAAATACCTTTCAAATAATATCCGTTTGGTCAAAATCGGGATAAAACGGTAGAACAAAACATCGGTAACAAGAAATCGCTTAGCATATTAATATTATAATATATAGATTATAGCATTAAAATTAAATAGTCAGTATCCACGATTTAAAATTACTTGCGATGTCCAATATCCTATAGAACAATCAGAAGACATGGCAATGAAATCGTTATAACCGAAGGCATAAAAGACAGAAAACATAACTGTCGTGACATAAGTGACGAAAAGAAGTTTAATTTTGATAGTCCGGATGGTATTCAAGGATATTGGAAGGAAAAAGATAAAGAAACTCAAACTATTTGGTAAGCTTTTTTAAAGGTGGTTCCCTTATGACATGGGCAGTATTTAGACATGGGCGAAATTCTCCCATTTGTTTTAATACACATAAAACTAATGTGAAGAACTATATGGAATTGTAAGATGATGTTCTTATTACATTTGCTGAGGAAAATTTTGGAGATAATTCTAACTTCCAGCAGGACAATGCCCCCATCCACAGGGCTAATAAAAGAGTTTTTTACTGATAAAAATATTGAAGTTTTGGAATGGCCGACCCTTAGTCCAGACTTAAATTAGATGAAAAACTTATTGGGAATATTATGCAAGTAAGAATATTCATAGAAATGGTTGGGTGTTCGAGACATTAACAGATCTGAAAAATGCAATAACCGTGAAATGGGCAGAAATACCACCGGATACCTTCCAAAGTTTAATTAGTTCAATGCCATTTCCTAGAGGTCCAACTAAACATCAAAAAAACGTATAATAATAAGTTTATATGAATTTCATTAAGTTTTTACTTTTTTTTTTTCTTTATGAACCATATACCTAATTCCTAATGGAGCTTATAATTTACTTAACTAAATATACAACAAATAGTCTTATTATTAAATATATATTCGTTTATTAGTCGAACTAGCCGTATGTGAAATAAACTCCCCGCACAAGTCAAATATCCCCATACACTATTCCCTCCTTCCCATAACCTATTTTCCTGAAATCAACACAATGCACTGCATTTGTAGGGGGCATACCCTGAGGGTTGGTTAACAAAAAAAATATCATAGAAACAATTTAAACTTTTCTAATAAATCTATAAATTGCATTAGAATCTCATTTCTCAATATAATACAAGTTTTATTAAAAAACATGGAAGAAAACAAGTAAGTCTAGACCGACTATACGATACCCTATACCACGCCTATCTCTCAGGCCCAACTAACTGGATATAGAAAATAAGCATAACTCAAATTTGAGTGGGATTTTTATTAATTTTTTTGGCTTCAGATATGAAAAAGTTCATATCGGATGATATATCTATATGGGGACTAGGCCCAAAAATGGACCGATCCTGACCACGTTTGGTAAAGTCTCTTGTATTTTGCAAAAATATATAAAACAAAATTTGAGAAGAATCAGTGCAATATTTTTGTTTTTTGACAGATTTAGGTGAAGATCGGGAAGCAGCTCTATATGGGGCCTATGACTAAGAGTTGTCCCATAGGGATCATTTTTGGACTACTCATTAATGGATGTAATAAACACATACAAACCCAATTTGATTTGAATCTTATGGCAATTTATGTTGATTTCATAGGGGTCATTTGTATGGGGGCTAGGTCTGAACATGGACCGATTCTCACCAATTTCAATAGCGTTCATCCTATGGCCGATAAAAGCTTATATACCAAATTTCATATATATTCAAATATATTCATATTTGCGACCTGCAGTTTGATTACAAGCTTTACATGGACACACAGACGGACGGACGGACGGACATCGTTAAATCGAATCAGATAGTGATTCTGATTCGATCGGTATAATAAAAGATGGGTCCAGGTCAAGTATTTTTGGTAGTTACAAACAGCAGCACAAAGTCATTATACCCAAACCACATAGTGGTATAGGGTATAATTATAGTCGGTCTAGACCGACTATACGATACCCTATACCATGGTTTAGAGATAGAGAGATAGGGTCTCTCTTAGGTCCAACTAATTGAATAGAGAAAATAAGCAAAAACCAAATTTGAGTGGCATTGTTATTAATTTTTTTTGTTATTAATTTTTTTTTTATATGGGGACTAGGTCGAAAAATGGACGATCGTGACCATATTTGGTAAAGTCACTTATATTTTGAAAAAATTTAAACAAACCAAATTTGAGAAAAATCTGTGCAATATTTTTGTTTTTGTGATAGATTTAAGTGAATATAGGGAAGTAGCTCTATATGGGACATATGGCAAAGAATTGTCCTATAGGAATTATTTTTAGACTACTGAGTAATCGATAAACATATACAAACCCAATTTACTGAGATCTATATGATAATTTGTATCGTATGGCAATTTATGTCGATTTCAAAGGGGTCATTTGTATGGGGACTAGGTCTAAACATGGACCGAATTTCACCAATTTCAAGCCTATGGCCTATAGAAGCTTATATACCAAATTTAATCAAAATATATTCATATTTGCGGCCTGTAGTTTGATTACAAGGTTTACATGGACACACAGACAGACGGACGGACATCGCTAAATCGACTCAGAAAGTGACTCTGAGTCGATCGGTATAATAAAAGATGGGTCTAGGTTAAATATTTTTGGTAGTTACAAACAGCAGCACAAAGTCATTATATCCAAACCACATAGTGGTATAGGGCAAGGTTCAGAAAATACACACATGAAACACACAATGTTCCGTTCAAAAGCAGCCAACACATATCTTTATTTTCATATCAATTATGTGCGTTTCTAAATTTTCTACGGTGCCCAACACAACCATGACTGTGTTCGTTTTAATATTTCGTTATTTACACGAACATTTTTGTATCACATACTTTTTGTTTCAATCACACATAAAGCACACATTTTTGAGTGTTGCTTTATTTGAAGTTCATGTTCTGGTACGTGTAGTGAAAAAAAACACAGAACATGTACAATAAACAGGTTCGAGTTCAGTTATATTTTAAGTCGTGTTGTGGCTCGTGTAGTAAGAAAAAACACAACATGTACAATAAACAGGTTCGAGTTCAGTTATATTTTAAGTCGTGTTAAAAAAACAAACATAATTGGTATGAAAATAAAAATGGTCTAAGTTATGTTTGTTTACATATATGTACGAGTTTTTTATTCAGTGTGTGTTTTTTTCTGAACTCTGGTATAGGGTAAAAAAAAATTTTACCATATACCCATTTCTATACCTGTAGTCGTTTTTGGGAGCTTAAATTACTGTTATCTGTGTGTGTTGATTAATTAAAACCATTTACACTTATTTGGGACGTATGCATATAAGCACCCTAAATTCCTATCTATAATATTAATAGGCTAGGCGATTTCTTGTGATCGATGTTTTGTTCTACCGATTTATCCCGATTTATCCCGATTTTAACCAAACGTATATTATTTGAAAGGAATTTCTTTTTTGCTGGTTTGCAGATTTACAGATTTTTAAATTTTTTCCTTTATTTTGAGTATATTGCATTTAAAGTTGCTACAAACACATGAATAAAACAAGTAAGAAAATTATAGTCGGTCTAGACCGACTATACGATACCCTATACCATGCGTTTAGAAACCCTATCTCTTAGGCCCAACTAACTGGACATAGAAAATAAGCAAAAACAAAATTTGAGTGGTATTTTTATTAATTTTTTTGGCTGCAGATATGAAAAAGTTCATATCGGATGCTATATCTATATGGCGACTAGGTCCAAAAATGGACCGATCCTGATCATGTATGGTAAAGTCTCTTGTATTTTGCAAAAATATATACAAACAAAATTTGAGAAGAATCAGTGCAATATTTTTGTTTTTTAATAGATTTAAGTGAAGATCGGGAAGCAGCTCTATATGGTGCCAAAGGGATCATTTTTGGACTACTCATCAATGATGTAATGAACGCATAGAAACCCAATTTGAGTAAGATCTATATGACAATTTGGATCTTATGGCAATTTATGTAGATTTCATAGGGGTAATTTGTATGGGGGCTAGGTCTGAACATGGACCGATTCTCACCAATTTCAATAGCGTTCATCTCATAGCCGATAAAAGCTTATATACGAAATTTCATCAAAATATATTCATATTTGCGACCTGCAGTTTGATTACAAGGTTTACATGGACACACAGACGGACGGACGGACGGACGGACGGACATTGTTAAATCAACTCAAAAAGTGATTCTGATTCGATCGGTATAATTAAAGATGGGTCTAGGTCAAATATTTTTGGTTGTTACAAACAGCAGCACAAAGTCATTATACCCAAACTACATAGTGGTATAGGGTATAATTATACAATGCTATGTGTGTGTTAAATTTGTTAATGCGTTTGTAATAAAAATGAGTTTGTTTTTTTGTGTTGATTTGTGAATTGGATATAATTGATTAGCATACCTTTAGGGTCTTTATTTAATGAAAAAATAAAATTTCCTAGAATTTGCACTCGAATTTCGACGACTAGAATCTACTAGTTTTCATAATTGTGTTTTGTTTTAAACTTTATTTATATGGTTACAAAAGGTGTGCTTGGATTCACCCGCATGATCCGGGCCACTTAATTTAGATTTTTATAATTTCTTTATCTTTATTTTTCTTAACCATTTTTTCCAATTACCTTTTTATTTAAAATTGTTATGTACAAATTACAGTTATTTACTTTTTTAGCATACTTTCTTTTGGCACTTTCTTCAAACAATTTTAGCAATTTTCTCTTCACAAAGTTTTGGCAACACTGGTGGTGTGTGTGTATGTGTGCAAAAAAATTGAAAATGATAATGAAAAAATTACCTATGTAGTTTGTAGAAAATGAACGCAGCGAAAGACAAAATTGTAGAAAATTAAATGAATTGAACTGAAAATTAACTTAGCGGAAACTTTGTTCAATTTCCTCTTTAGAAAAAAAAATAAATTTTTTCATAGCGGTTTATACATTTTTTGTCATCAGTTAGTTTCAAAAACATAAAAGAATTTTTTTAGGTTTTTCATTATTTTCAAAACAAAACAAATTCATGCCAGTTAATTTGTGCGTATTTTGCATTGAAAAGTGTTTAATCAATGAACTTATTTGTTTTTCCAATTTCGTTGTTATAGAATTTCGTATTCATTCATTTACGAATACAAACAACAAAAACAATTTAATAAAATGCAATCATCAATTTATTCAAAATTGATATGTTTTTTTGTTTGTTGTTTCTTGCTTTATAATTTGCAGGTAAATAATACTAACAAAAAGTTAAGAGGAGGAATAAATTGAATACTGTTGCTACTTGCAGAGTTCAATATTATGTCATATTTCCAAATTTATACATCGTGTTCAATAATAAAAAATATAAATAATAAAAAACCATAAGTTATGCAAAAAATTTAAGTATATGTATTTAAAATTTAAACTTTATGATGAAATGTTTTTTCCAAGTTCTGAAAGAGAATATGGCTTTTTAAGTGGGCTTAAATATGAGAATTTACAATCTTTATGGGATAGTGTAATAAATATAGCCGTGAAGACTTACATACATACATTTAGGACAATGACACTTTAGTCCTAACTTTGGCCAGGATAACATTTTAACCAGGTAGACTATATATTAGGGTCACAGCCATTTTTTTTTGAATTTCAAGACGTGCGGGTCGGATTATTGTGACACTGGATCTAAAACTTAAGTGCACCAAATTTGAGCCAAATCAGACAATGCGCATTGAGTTCAAAGTTCAAATATGCATTTATATATAAAATTATTTAAAAAAAATCTTTTTTTAAAAAAATTTTTATATTAGTAATTGCGTTTCAATTAAATTAATTAATAAACTATAATCTAGAGAGAATTATCTTTCTATTAAAACAACAAAATCTTTTTTCGTCCCTCTTTATGGTCAAAGGTCAAATTTAAGGAGATTTACATTTTTTTAAAACATAATATTGAAATAATATATATTTGTGGAAGGATTTGATAAAACTTGTTGATATTTTAATAATTATAAAAAATAATATTCTGGACTTATTTCCTGAAATTAACCCGTGGGGTACTCTTGATGTCAAATTGACTATGAAAATCTATAAATATTTTCTTCATCAGGATTTTTTTTTAAATCAAACAAACTTAATGTATTCATAAAATTCCTAAAATTTATTGGTTATTTTGTGAAAATATGTAGATTAATTAGTTTTTATATTAATACAGTATAAACAAATTTGTATATCGAGGGCTTATATTCAAAAAGTGCTATCTGCATCAATAATTATTTTAAAGAGTGCACGCTCTCTAACCAATTTATTAATAACATCTGAAAGCATTTGTCGATCGATTTTAATATTATATTTGTTGTCACATTTAGATAGAAAAAATCCTGATGAAGAAAGTATTTATAGATTTTCATAAAGAGCCAATTTGACATCAAGAGTACCCCACGGGTTAATTTCAGAAAGCAATGTAAAATTTAAATGTGCCGTTAACATTTTCATTTCAATCAATGCCTGCTTTGATGTCGAATACATTCGACAAAAACACGGAAAGGGTTAATAATATTGATATTATGTTATAAATAATCGTATATCGGAAGTTCCCTTGTAAGCGTTATATTGGCCGAAATCAACAATTAGTTCGCTAAAAAGATTTTGTTGTTTTTTGCTGGGATATATAAAATGATGATGGTTCTTTCTTATTATCGTACAAGTTCACATTGGTGGTGATGGTCAATAAACTGTATTGCAAACAAAGGTTTGCGAACGAAAAAACTATAATATACATTTACCCTTGTAAAAATTAAGATTATTAATTTTTAGCCTTGCGAAATATCATGGCATGTATTATCAATATTTAATTACTGTTTTACTTAAAAATGTGATTATAAAGGAAAAGTATGTGAAAAAAATTATAAGAATTTTAAATGAAAATCCGAAACGAGCTTTTAAAACAATTGATTGTGAGGGAAAGTGTTACTATCAACAGAAACCCGGGAAATGGCAGAAAGAAGGGCTACATACAGTGCGTTCACAAATGAAAGAAAGAGTTTTAATAAAAACTTTGTTTTTATGGGTTAGATTTTATTATAATAGTGTTTTTACAACACCACTAAAGAAAATTTATTTTGCTCTATTTATATTAGTCTTTTTTTATGTTATCCCTAATTAATGTGAATTTCTAAAATCAATAAAATGTTTTTGTTTTTAAAAGTACTGGGTGTTATATTTTATTAAAAAAAAGTTTATTTTTGCGATAAAATTATTATTAAAATCTGAAAACTTATAGACAGGTTTAACAAAAAAAAAATTCTAAAATTCTGACAAATTTTTCGAATAAAAAAATCTTAAATTCTAAGCTATTTTTTCTTCCATGTATAAAACTTCTTAAATTCTAACGATTTTTTTATAGAATAACTCTTTAACTCTTTTCCTGTATCTGCGAATTTAAGAATTTTTTATATCAATATTGTTTTAAAACGTATCGAATAAAATTTAAATAGAATTAGCAGTTATTTTTATAGTAAACTAGCTGTTTTTACCCGGTCTTGCACGGGATCCAAAGGCCTTTGACTTGAAAAATGGTTCACTATGCTTACCAGGCGCTGAGTACTATGTCCCCGATGAACCATTCCTCAAAAAAATTAACCTACTCCCAAAAAATTTGTATGGGATTGGGGAATTTGTTCATGGTGAAAAAATTCCCTATGTTCACGTTTTTTGTTGGAACAAATTCATGTTTTATTTCAATTTAAAATTTTCTGATTTTTTAATTTATAACTTTTTTTATAAGACGCTACAGCAAAAATAATTCAAAAATAAGCTGCGAAACCACCTAAAGTTTTTTTTTTTTTTTTTTGAATTTTATTTATTTTGTAAACATCAAATATAACGGAATTGTTTGCAAATTAAAGGAATCAGAACTTTTAAAAATTGAATTACATTATTCAATAAGTCGGGGGTCACACAAGGCAATTTTTATTGCGCAACTTTTTGGCAATTCTTTTTTGAAATTGTTTTTATGTCCACACACGACAATTTCTTCGGCAATTTTACTGTTTTGTTTTGTTTTTATTTTCTTATAATTTGACATTTGTGCTCTAGTCGTAAAGAACAATAAAAAAATTAAATACATACATACATAAATTAATTTAATTGGTTTTGTTGAAAAATGAATTCAAAAGAAAAAAATTAAGTCCCGATTCCATTTAAAGGCCATTTTAATAAAGTAAACAATAATTACGAATTATTCACACCAAGAAGCGAAACACCGAATGAAAAGAAATGTCAAATATTCAACAAAAAAAAAAAAAAAAGCGAATGAGAGAATTGCTCGAAATAGCCGAGAACCGGCAATTATTTTTCCCTTTTTATTTCCCCTCACCGCAAACATCTACAAACTCAAGAATTGCGCAACAAAAGTTGCCTTGTGTGAACTCGGACTAAGTGATCATCATTGAGCAGAGACGTCCAAGAAAAAAGGAAAATGAATGCGACGTTTAAAATTGAGCCGCAATGTTGCTTTAAGCAACTGCTTATAGTATATGTATTGTAATTATTGCACATACGTAGATAACATTTATCATAAGACTTTTCACTGAGCTGTGTACCGCGAGCCAGTCGCGTCCGTGCGTTTGGCAGCTACACCAGTGCTGCCGCGCAGTTGTTACCTATTTTAATTGCTAATTATGCTATTGAAAAGATTACAGATTTTAAATACGTTTATTGAGAGCAGTATGGAGAATTTGTTCATTTCTTTTGGGGACCTTTATTTAAAAATTTGGGGAATTTCTTCATTTTTTGGGGAATTTGTTCATTGGGGGCTAAGTGCTGAACGCCTGCTTACCACTACAACGAAGCATGGATTATTTTGAGTGTATTATGTCTAAAAGTTACGAATTTTAGTTATTCTAAGGCTTGGGGATATACAGCAATTCTGGTTTTTCCTTCTGGTGCATATACGAAAAGCTTGTGCTGGCTCCCAACTCTGGACCAGGCGACAAATAATTGTCTATGAAAAAAACAGGGAGATTCTAAGTTGATACCTGCTACCGAAGAGATTGTCCTCTTATGTACGTTATGTTAGGAACAACTTTTTGTACCATCTCTTGCAATGAAAAACCAACTTACAAAAGTCTTCTGGTAGGGATATTACAGTCGTTTCAAGAGTTTCACATTCCCTGGAGTTAGCTTGTCTTATCCGTTGGGCCTGAAGACATTGTTGAGTCGTTTCCGGAGTTTCACATTCCCTCGACTAAGCTTGGCTTAGCTGCTGGATTTCTAGACGCACTGGAGTAGATTCAGGCATTTCCGCTTCTTTTACAAAGCTTGTCTTGATCTTTGGGCTTCAAGACGTTATTGGGTTTGCTCTCAGGTGTTTCAGCATTTCTCGACTCAGATTGTCTAACTCGTTGAGACTCGATACGAATTTGGGTCTGATCAGGTTCTCTAGAGTTCTGTTTTGTTTAAGCCTTTTTGCATGAGGTAGTACGACATATATGCTATGCTTTCATGTGCAAGGCACAATTGCAAATAGTTATTTTTCCACCTTTACAACTCGTTCATATAGTGAAAAAGATGAAATGGAAATATTTGTAATAGGTTGCTTTCCAATGTAGCCAAAAGGCAAGATGGAAATAAATGTAATATTTTGTTTTTCATTGTATTTAAAAAGTCGAGATTTGCATATTTATAATCGGAATAATCCTGCAGCGGTAGTCAACCTATGAAATAAATCTGCACTAATTTTGGGGTGTTGCAACTCATATAGTCAAAAAGATAAGACGGGAAAATTTGTAATAGGTTGATGTAAAATCTTCATTTCATAATGGTGTAAACTCAAGAGTAGTAAGTAAAGAGATTTATGCACAAAATTTTTGGGAAGTCCATTGAAAAATTAAAATATTTGAACAAACACTAAAAGCGTATATAGAAAATTAAAAAAAGTGGGCGTGGCCGATAAAAGTATATGACGACCTTAACGGGGATTTGAGAATAATGTGCAGTAAATTCGAGCGAAACCCATAAAAAATTAAAAAAGTGGTCGCAAAAGTAGGTGTGGCCGATAAGAAGCATATGATGACTTTCCCTGTGGTACAGAGATCGTGTGTACCAAATTTCAGAGAAAATCGTTAACAAATAAAAATTTGTATAGCGAACAAATATACCAAAAAGCAGAAAATGAATTGTATATAAAAAGTGGGCGTAAAAGTAGGCGTGACCGATAAGAAGTATATGGTGACCTTAGCTGGGTATAGGGATCGTGCGTACCGAATTTCATAGAAATCCGTAAACAAATAAAAATTTGTATAGTGAACAAATTTGAATAAAACAGAAAATGAATTTTACATAAATAGTGGGCGTAAAAGTAGGCGTGGCCGGTAAAAAGTATATGGCGACATTTTCTGGGGTATAGAGATCGTGTGTACAAAATTTCAGGAAAATCCGTTGAAAAATAAAAATTTGTATAGCGGTCAAACAAACAAACAAACAGAAAATGAATTTTATATATCTGTGGTCACAAGCAATAACCGCCTAACTCGAAAATCATGCTTTCGAGAAAAATAGCTTATTATATAGAAAAATAGCTTTTTACGACTTAGGTCAGTATGTTTTCATTAATAACTTTTTAAATAGTAGTGTTAGAAAAATGGGGATTTCACGTAAATATAAAGCGTTTCTAGTAGAATATGATAGCATACATAACTCAAATCGTTCTTAAGTCGACTTAGGCGGTTATCGCTTGTGACCACAGATATATAGATGTATTAGAAATTAAGAACTGTTAAATATCAAAAACATTTGAAAATCAAAATTTGGGTATGCAAAAATTGTCTGAATTTGGTCTATTCAAAAAAGTCTCAGAATCAGAAAGTTTTCTAATAGGAAAAATTTCTTAAAATGTTACTATATTTCTATAGCCAAGTGTCTGAAAATTTAAAAATTTTGTCTAAAAATGTATGTTTAAATTTAAGAATTTTTCAGGAGAAAAATATTCAAAATCTTTTAATACAATGATTGGTTGTGAAGTACTTGGAATAGAATTTATTCTAAGTGGATCAATTCTGTAGTAAAATAATAAAAAAAATTCTAATCACAAATGTGAACAAAATCAAAAACGCGAACACCCCTTGCAAAAATTAGTTCACGTTTTTGAGAGTTCACTGTATATAAAAGGTGTTACCTGTGTTATATTTTTTCAAATAACTATGGAAAGTAATTTTTGTTAGTAAAATACATACAATTTTATATACAACGCATTTTTCTATGGAGTATGCATACTTTTCTGTGCCGCTGCGAATTATTAATAATAGAGTTTATGCTTATTTTCTATATACAGTTATTGCCTCAGCAAAGTTTGTGGGGTCCGTGTGGGATTTGCTAGATCCTCCATCGGGACCCTCCCATGGCGAATTGGGGACGCTCGCCATATTGTTTCAATATGGAGGGTACCGGGGAAATAAAATACCCGGGGGTGACAAAAACCTAGCAACAGCAGCGTCGGTTTCATCAGGTTAGGTGAGGCTGCGAGCGGGCGTCGAAACTTGTATCAAGCGGCTCGCTATATAAATGTGTATGGAGGTAGAACTGGATGCCGCAAGATGTAGATCACCAGTGCGTTCCCCACTGACGTATACGGGCTTGCGTGGGGTTGGTAGCCCTACCATAAAAAAATAGATTAACCAAGAAACGGAAATTGGAAATGAAAACAAACGGAAAACCCAGATGACGACCTTTGGCTTTCGTAAAAGGACTATGATAGGAACATGGAATGTGCGAACTTTGACGGATGTATCGAAAATGGAGCAAGTCTGTAAAGAAATGCAAAGGTACAAACTTGAAAACCTGGGCCTTGTAGAAACAAGGCGAATGGGCAAAGGCGAAGAATATACAGTATCCGGTCAATACTTTGTGTTGAGCGGAAATGAACAATACCGTATTAACGGCGTGGGGTTACTCATTTCCCATAAAGCAAAGAAATCGCTGATTGGATATAACCCAATATCTGAACGAATCATCACCGCTAGGTTCAAATCAAGATATCGCAATATAACGGTCATACAATGTTATGCTCCCACAGAACCCTATGACGATGATATTAAGGATGAGTTTTATAGATTACTAGAAAACATTGTAAACACTACCCCCGAAGATGACAAAGTCGGAACTGACAACTTAAATATCCAAAATATCATGGGTCGGCATGGCCTGGGTGGGGAAAGAAACGGAAATGGAACTCGTCTGGTAGAGTTTTGTGGAAACAATCACCTTTTCATAGGAGGCACGAGATTCCCTCACCGCGATATACATAAATACACTTGGCAATCTCCAGATGGTAAAACTAGAAATCAAATAGACCACATATTGATCAGCAGAAGATTCCACAACTCTCTTCTTGATGTGCGCACTCGTAGAGGCGCTGACGTATACAGTGATCACAAGTTATTGGTAGCTCAAATTAGATTACGACCCGCAGCAATACAAATCCAAAAAAATCGCAACGGAAAATTCGATACTTGTAGATTTGAAGATCCTCTTGTGCGCGAGAGTTATGTAGAAAGTCTAAGAATTGAATTTAATGAAATTAATGACCAGCCGACCTGGGAAGACGTGCGTAGAATCTGCAGAACAACAGCTGAAAGGAAAATAGGTTACAAAAAAGGAGACAGGAAATTATGGATTAGCGACGCAACTTGGGATCTCATCCTTGAAAGAAGATCACTTAAAGCTGCAATGCTCAATTCGCAGTCAGACGAAGATAAGCAGCTGTTAAAGACGCAATACAACGACACCGAACGTCAAGTAAAAAAATCGGGAAAGAAAGACAAGGAAAATTTTATCAACAACATTGCTACTGACGCTGAAAATGCTGCCATGCGAAATAATTTGAGAGGTGTGTATAAGGCCATTACACTACTAACCAACACTAAATCAACGGTACCTCCTCTACAAGATAACAACGGAAACAACCTCACATCAGATGACCAACAACTTGCGCGATGGAAAGTATTTTTCGTTGACGCTGACCAACAATCCAGTATGTCGCAAAGTCCCATTGAAACAGGTCAACGCCCCAACCCTAACTGTAATATCTCTACGATATCACCAACAATCATTGAAATCTCAGATGCTATACGGCAGTTAAAATCCCACAAATCCGCCGGACCCGACTACCTTCCAGCCGAACTTTTCAAATACGGTTCAGAAATACTGGCCCCCATCCTTTATCCCTTAATAGACCAAGTCTGGCAATCAGGCTGTATACCAAGATCCTGGAAAGAAGGAACGATTATTACTATTCCAAAAAAGGGAGATTTAAGCAACTGCAGAAATTGGAGGGGTATAACATTACTAAATACTATCCAGAAGATTGTTGCCTTCGTAATCTTGAATCGTATATCACCAATATTAAATGGTCAACTTCGACAAGAACAAAACGGTTTCAGACCACAAAGATCCTGTATCGATCACATTAACACGTTGCGCATTGTGGTTGAACAGTCAGTCGAGTGGAGATCCCCACTATATCTTCTATTCGTTGACTTTGAGAGGGCCTTTGATACCATTAACAGAGACGCTATATGGAATACACTTCGGGAACTTGGTGTACCTGATAAAATTGTACACCTCATATGTGAACTTTACACAAATGCAGAATGTAGGGTTATATACAAAGGTAAGACTAGTGACAAGTTCACAATACAGAATGGAGTTCGCCAGGGGTGTGTTTTGTCACCCCTTTTATTTATATTGGTTTTGGACAACATTTTAACAAAAACAAATTCAGAAGTACCAGATGGCATACAATGGATACCGAACCAAAGATTATCTGATCTTGATTATGCGGACGATATTTGCTTTTTGAGCCACACCCTATCCGGAACACGGACAAAGCTAGAGGCATTAATTCGTATTGCTGGTAAAGTGGGTCTCAAGGTCAATATGACAAAAACAAAACTGATGCGTGTTGAGACTGCGAACCAAACTCCACTGACAATCACAATAAATGGTAACCCATCTGTCGTCAAGGATGTCACCAATTTTAGCTACCTTGGGAGTGTAATCTCCAAAGGTGGTGGAGCAGATGCGGATGTTTCAAGCCGCATAAATAAGGCACGCGCCGCATACCATAAAATGAAAAGAATTTGGGTGTCTCGCAACATTAGTAGAAAAACAAAGCTTAAGGTCTTTAACACCAGCATTAAACCAATTCTTTTATACGGCTGTGAAACTTGGAAGGTGACAAATAATATCTGCCAAAAATTACAAGTTTTCGTCAACAAATATCTTCGTCGCAACTGTCACATATTTTGGCCCAATACCATTTCAAATGAAGATCTTCTGTCGTTAACACTAAGCGAACCTATCAACACAGAAATAAAGCGTAGAAAGTGGCGGTGGATAGGTCACACGCTAAGAAGAGAAGATGTCAATATAACTAAAATGTCGTTTGAATGGAACCCGCAGGGTACAAGACGCAGAGGAAGGCCAAGAAATACCTGGATTCGATCGATACATTCCGAAAGTCAACATATAGGCTCATGGCCTGAAATTCGTTGTATTGCACAAAACCGCCAACAATGGAGTGCGACAATTTCCGCCCTATGTTCCGTATAGGAATGTCAATTGGACAGCATATGAGTTTGAATTGAATTAATTGTAATAAAATGTATCTCTACTACTTTAATAATCTTTTATATACTTAAATATGCTTCCTTTGTCAAGAAAAAAAAAAAAAAAGTTTGATCCAAGACCAACTTTCGAAACCCATGGTATAGGTATCGTAAGGTTGGTCTAGACCGACAATAACTTTCTTACTTGTTTTATAGTGTTAATGTTTTTAACCACTAAAAAATATCTGACCAAGACCCACCTTTTGTTACACTGATCAACTTAGAATCACTTTCGATTTAGCAATATACATAGGTCCATCCGTTAGGCTGTCAGTTCGTTGATCTGCATGATAATGTAAACCTTGTAAACTAAGTACAGGTCGAAAATCTGAATATATTTTGAAGAAATTTGGTATATAAGCTTTTACAATAAGACGAACTATATTGAATCGGTGCATGTTCAGACATAGTTCTCATACAAATGACTCGGACTTAAATTGCCCTAAGGTCCAAATTATCATATAGATCTTAGCCAAATTTGGTTTGTGTGTGTTTACTAAACCCATAAATCAGAAGTCCAAACATAAACCCTGTAAGGTCATTGTTAGTCATAGGCTTCATATAAAGCTTCTTCCTGATCTTCAATTAAATCTATCAAAAAACAAAAATATTACACAGATTTTTCTTAAATTTGTTTGCTGCCAAAAAAATTAGTGACTACCAAATATGGTTATGATCGGTCCATTTTTTGACATAGTCCCCATATAAAAATAGGATCCGATATGGATTTTTTCATTTCGGCATGCAACAAATTAATAACCTTATAACCTTTTTCTAAACTCATGACATAGGGTATCGTGTAGTCAAACTAGACCGACTATAATTTTATTACTTGTTTATTTTAGAATTATGTGTAATGAACTTTTATGTTGTGGTTTGTTGCACCTGCGTTTTTAGTGTAGTATTGTTAAAAGATGCCTTCTGCAAAGAGAACACACTAAACTTTATATATTTTAGATACAGTTCAAATTGTTGAAATTTATGGAGTTGGTGTTTCTATATTTTACACATACAAATATATGTTTTTCTTTTTAATAAATACATAGCAATAAGCAATATATTTAACAACTTTTTAATTAAAAAAGCAAGGGGAACAAAACATGGATAATAGTCAATTAGCAGGACTATCTAGTTATTAATGTATATAAAAGTTAAGAGAAGGTATTTGAAGTTGCGGGGTAACTACGACTTTGAATTTTATCTCCACCAGAAACATTTGATGCTTTTTAACAAACGTCATCATATTTCAGTGAAGTTTTGGCAACACAAAAACAGCGATGGATTGCTATATAAGTAAACAGGTCAATGTTATACAAAAATTATCATTAGAAGTAGTGATACTTAATCTTTTTTTTCCTTTTTTCTATTCTTCATTGTCAATAAACAAGCATTATTAAATCTGCTTTTTCTTAAATTGATATAATTTTTGTGCGACTGGATTGCATTTGTAATAAAGTAGTTAAATATGATTAAGTTATTTGCATTAAAGTATAGTCAATAATCGATTGAGCGGCCGATTTTTAGTATTATCTGACAAAAGGAATTACAAATAACAATTTAAAAATTGTTTAAAATTAACAACATTTTTTTTAAATTCATCAAAAAAGGCCATATTCTCTTGTATGTATACAAAAACTAGTGTGTATGTAGGTATACATTTTTATTTAAATTAAATTGTTTAGTCCATTTTAAACAATTACAGACACAATTTTTAATTATTTTATTTTTAAATGTTTGTTTAATTCCAATTACATTTGTAGCCAGGTCATTGACTTAAATAAGCTGTGTTTTGTTGTTATCTTTATATGTTGACGTCATTTTACAAAGTGAAATTAATAACAAAAACAATATATTTTTGTTTGTATACTTATTATTGTATATAATGTATATAGTTTTATAGTTATTGCCTATTTTTGACCAAATGTTTCTATTGCATTTTTTAGTGTAGGCTTGTTAAATATGGCCAAATGCCAAGTGCAACAATAGAGGTAAAAACGAAAAAAATCATTGATAAAAAATAATTGAAATTGATTGAAATTTCGCGATGGCCGACTATACTATACCCTAGATCAGTGATGGCGAACCTTTTCGAGCTTGCGTATCATAAATATCTTTTTTTATAAAATAATTTTATTTTTCATTTTGTGGTCACTATAAGGGTTTTCACTCTTGGTAGTAAAGTACCCTTGTAACCCTTGTAAATGTTGTAGATATAGTAAAAGTACTATTATTTACAACACCGCAACAACAAAATGTATGAAATGAAAATTTACTACGCTGTGGTTAAAGTACAAGGGTAAAAGGTATAGTACATTAACAAGACTAAACATTTACAAGACTAAAACAGCTGATCGTTGAGCTGCCAAAACAATTGTTTAATTTTATTGTTCATTTTGTGGTCACTATTAAAATAAATAATAAAAAATGGATCAAAATAATAAATAAATTAATAATAAATATGGACCGATAGGTAAATTAAGCATTTTCGGCATTTTTCTAATCTTCAAATGCTTTTTGATATTTTTTAGTTTTCAAATTGATGGAAAACAAAACAAAAATCAGCTGATTCATTTATTTACAATACATAATACAATATCCACGGAAAAGACGTTCACGCTTTGTAATATAAAATCGTTGTAAATATAACAGGGTTGTAAATTTAACACCAAGAGTGAATACCGCTAATTAAAAAAAAAATAAAAAAGTAGATCAAAATAATAAATAAATATATAAATAATAAAGATGGACCGATAGGTAAATTCAGCATTTTCGGCATTTTTCTATTCTTCAAATGCTTTTTGATATTTTTAGTTTTCAAATTGATGGAAAACAAAACAAAAATCAGCTGATTCATTAATTTACAATACACAATACAATAGACACGGAAAAGACGTTCACCCTTTGTAGTATAAAATCGTTCTAAATATAACAGGCTTGTAAATATTATACCAAGAGTGAAAACCCTTATTATTTTTTTTTATTAAAAAAACTCATGTAAAAATATGGTTGAAAGGAAAAAAAAATCCACATTTTTATTTAGTTATATAAATAAATTAAGAATAATTAAGAAATGAAATTTGTTATTATTATTTGCAAGAAAAAAACTTGAAATTTCATTATTAATGAGATTTCTGTGGTTGTGTGCTAGATGATAAATATTTTATATCTGGCTTATAACTTGTAGTTTCTAATAAGATACAAGAGGTAGTGCTATCGTCTGTGAGTCTATTTCTCATTTCTGATTTAATAAAATTCATCGAAGAAAACAATGTTTCACAAGAATAAGTGGATGAAAAATTGTTAAAACAGCCATTGCTATTTTTTTGAGGCAAGAAATTTTTTTAGCTTAGCTTCAAATGTTTTATGAAATCAAACATAATATCAATAGTTTTACCAAAACCTTGTAATTTTAAATTTAGCTCATTCATATGACCGCAAAAATCCGTAAAGATTATTAATCTTGATGTCAACTAGAGTGGTCCTTAAAAATGAAAATGCGATTTTAGGGATAGGCGGGATCCAGTTTGTTACCTTTCAATATAAAACTAATAAATGGGAAGTTTGGACATAATCGGATAAAGAAAAGTCGCGCCGGAAATCGACATTTTTCCTTCTATAGTTTATTTTTTCTGAAAAGTTGTTGTAACAATCGGAATCAGTATTAAATTCTCTTTTCAAAAAGCTATAAAAATTCAAAATCGAATAAAAATTCGCCAAGAAATAGCAAATGCCCCAGACCACTTTTGTGCCAAAAAAAATCTAGGTCATGAAATTTTATAGCATTTTTTTAAATTTTGAGAAATTGATTAAAGCCATAATTTTTTTTTTCTCATACTTATGAGTAATCAGATATGAAGTATTGTTTTATTACCACGTTGTTAACCTATTGCGCATTTAGACCGAAAACGGGACATTTTTTGATAAAATTTTGAAAACTCTTTTTTCAAGTTTTAAAAAATTTTCTTAAACAAAATTTAAAAAAAAATATCTGGCACTTTTAAGATTTTATTAAATACATCTCATAGATTAACTGTGTGAATTTTTAGGTAAATCCCTATGCCAGAATTTTTTTGACAATGATTTTATTTTTGCGGATTTCGAGAAAAATTAGATTTTTGTGAAATATTCTGTATATATAATCTTTCTAAATTCTTTATATCAAATATTAATCAGTTCTCTACTTTTAAATGTTACATTTTATCTTAATAGCCTAGGGTTTCGGAAAAAAATAATAGGACCCCATTAACCCTTTTGGAAGTGGGGTGACATATGACCCCAAGCTAATAAAAGACAATTTATTCCAAAACTTCAAATATTTTGCAAACACTGTTGAATTTTTAAAAGCGTTACTTAAAATATTATAACAAAATATGTATATCTTCCGTTCCGTTTGGGATAAATCCGAGAACGTTAACAGAGAACGTTTTAATAATAGTTTTTTATATATTTATATTAGGGATTTTACCTAAACTTTTAAGTTTTTTTCGTAAAAAATATATCGTTATTTGTAAGGAAGTTCAGTAGAAAATCAAGTATCTCATTTTTTAAGGGTAAATTAACCCATTAATAATTATATTTTCATAATAGTATATTTTTTTTTTAAATAGTGCGATTTTTTTTAAAGAATTCTATTATTTTATTATTATTCTTTTCTATTATTTAAAGAATTCTATTTATATTAAAAAAAATTTATTTTTTGTAATTTTTTAATGTTTTTGCAATAATATAATAAATGTTTATTATAGAAAAAAATTTTTTTTAAGTTGTAATTTTATGAAAATAAAAAATAATTAAATGGGAGAAAAAAAGACTTCCGTGGGATTTGAAAAAAGTGCGACTTGCGTGTGTCATTGACCACATATGAAGAGATTTGTATAAAATTCTTTGATTTGTTATAAGAATAAAAAGCGATAGTGCACAACCATACATATGAAATTTCATGTTTTCATTTTGAAAAATATTTACATATAAGAAAAATTACTCCAGATAGTAGAATCATATTAAAAACAACATCCTTCCTGTACAAAGTCAGGTTAAATTTAACAATGTTGAGTTATAGCTCAAAAATGTTCTTATTTTATTTGGAAACATATAGACAATTGCACCAGAGATATATCACAATGGATAATTATGATTCCAGGAGCACTGAAGGGTTAAATAAAAAGAAAATTAATCGAATTATATTTCTTACTTTCTAAAAAGTGGTTTAATCGAATTTAATAGAAGAACTCGTTTTCGGTAATCTTTATTTAGAAATATCTTAAAAACAAAAGCTGGCGTTGGCAAATAATGTGGTAACGTTCTCGGATTTATCCCAAATTTTAGGAACGGAAGATATACATATTTGGTTATAATATTTTAAGTAACGCTTTTAAAAATTCAACAGTATTTGCAAAATATTTGAATTTCTTGAATAAATTGTCTTTTATTAGCTTGGGGTCATATGTGACCCCAATTCCAAAAGGACTAATGGGGTTAATTTAATTTTTTGCCGAAACCCTAGGCTATTAAGATAAAACATAGCATTTAAAAGTAGAGAACTGATTAATTTTTGACATAAAGAATTAAGAAAGATTACATATACAGAATATTTCACAACAATCAAATTTTTCTCGAAATCTGCAAAAATAAAATCCTTGTCAAAAAAATTCTGGCATAGGGATTTACCTAAAAATTCACACAGTTAATCTATGACATATATTTAATAAAACCATAAAAGTGCCAGATCCATTTTTCTAATTTTGTTTAAGAAAAAAGAGTTTTCAAAATTTTATCAAAAAAATTTCCCATTTTCGGTCTCAATGCGTAATAGGTTAACAACGTGGTAATAAAACAATACTTCCTTCATATCTGATTACTCATAAGTATAGAGACAAAAAAAAAAATTATGTATGGCTTTAATCAATTTCTCAAAGTTGAAAAAATTCTATAAAATTGCATGACCTTGATTTTTTTGCCACAAAAGTGGTCTGGGGCATTTGCTATTTCTTGGCGAATTTTTATTCGATTTGAATTTTATAGCTTTTTGAAAAGATAATTTAAAACTGATCCCGATTCTTACAACTTGTTGGTAAAATTAAACCATAGAACGAAATACTCAAAAAAGTCATATTTTCTCGATATAAACACACTTGAAATTTTCAATCGATTTCCGGCGCGACTTTTCTTTATTGTCGATTGTCCCCAAACTTCACATTTATTAGTTTTATATTGAAAGGTTTGATACGTGGACCCCGCCTATCCCCAAAATCGCAATTTGAAAAATGTCCATATAACGTAGGATCACTCTAATGTCTACTTATCATCTGATAACTCTTTATACTGAATTTGTTTTTGATCATTTGAAAACATTCAAACTTCATCCAAACTTTGCCGCGCCTAAGCCAACGAACATTATTATACACACCATTGTACACCAAGTTGACTTCATTTAACAAAGATTCGAACTTTATTTTGTTTACAGCATTTGCTGCAATATATTTAACTATTTTGGTCATAAGTTTAATCATAATTGCAACTAGTTTAAAACGCTTTCTTGTGAATTATGCTATGAAAGCCCATTAGCGAATGTCCAACACATTTTGTAAATAAATTGACAAATCCTGCTCTTTGTCAATCATACTGGGTGCACCATCATACAGAAAAGACTTTTGATAGATCTAGTTCTGCTTCAGAAAGTGTCTCTGTTACTCTCTTGCAAATATCTGTAGCTTTAGCAGCTCAGAGTAAAGATACCAAATTTATAAGGGTGTGAAGATAAATATCGAAATAAATATCTGTTAAGATTTTTGACAGAATATGTTAATGTTAACATTCTCTGTTAAGTAGTTAACTTCAGTAAACGAAATTTTTTATTTAAGTACAAAATCGAATATCAAAATATTTTAATAATTAAATTTAGACTATAAACATTAGAGCGACACACTCTGTATGGAGAGAAAAAAAAGTGAAAAAGTGCCCCATAGAAATATACCTTGGTTTGTTTTATAACGACTCCCAAAATATTTCTGGTCTAGCGTTAACCCATTCTGAGCTGAACCGTTTTTAAAAAAGGTCTATTTTTAGTTTTTTTTGAAAATATTTGCATTTTTTTCTAGGTCAACATATTTAATATGGATACAACATAAAAGGTTTTTCAAGACGCGTTCAACGGTATATAGAACATGTCCAAGCATGTCCTAACTGTTGTGATATTCAAAAAATATGTAATATTTAATGGGTTTTGTATTAAAATGAGTTAATTAGAAAATCAAAGTTTCAAAAATTGATTTATGCACCATGCACTTATTTTGAGGCATTTGAGTTTGACAAAAATTATAATAATATAAATTATTTTAAAAACAAATTTCATTAAAAAAATGACTACAAAAAATTTTTTCTGCTAAAAAATTATATAAAACTAAACTACCAACGCAGTGCGCAATAATAGGGCATTATGTTGTTTATAAGAGCACAGAATAAAAAGTTTGGTCTATCCAATTATTTCAAAATTGCAATAAATGAGATTTTGGAAATATGGAATAAGCCTCCAATTCCAGTTTAAGCAAAATTTCAATTTGGAGAAAGATAGAATATAAATTATGTTACAATAAGAATATATATAGTTGGAATAATTATTTTTTTTTTAACGCGAAAAAATCATGGCATTGAAGAAAACGTCCCGTTTTTTTTTTGCTTTTGGTCTGAAATTTATCCTGGTGTCATTTAGAAACTAAATTTACTTTTAAATTTAATAAACTCCACATTCTTGTTTAAATTTACTCTAGAGCAGCGTGAAAAATGTATTAAATGAGCAAAATTCCATTTTTTTTTTCACAGAACTGAAATGTACTTGAGAAAAGAAAAATTGTGATACCCATATTGCCTATGTTTAACCACATTAAGGGTTTTCACTCTTGGTAGTAAAGTACCCTTGTAACCCTTGTAAATGTTGTAGATATAGTAAAAGTACTATTATTTACAACACCGCAACAACAACATGTATGCAATGAAAATTAACTACGCTGTGGTTAAAGTACAAGGGTAAAAGGTATAGTACATTAACAAGACTAAACATTTACAAGACTAAAACAGCTGATCGTTGAGCTGCCAAAACAATTGTTTAATTTTATTGTTCATTTTGTGGTCAGTATTAAAATAAATAATAAAAAATGGATCAAAATAATAAATAAATTAATAATAAAGATGGATTAAGCATTTTCGGCATTTTTCTAATCTACAAATGCTTTATGATATTTTTTAGTTTTCAAATTGATGGAAAACAAAACAAAAATCAGCTGATTCATTAATTTACAATACATAATACAATATACACGGAAAAGACGTTCACGCTTTGTAATATAAAATCGTTGTAAATATAACAGGGTTGTAAATTTAACACCAAGAGTGAATACCGCTATTGTTTCCACGCCATTAGATTTTAGTTAAAACGCGAACTAGTATACTTATATTAGGGAAAATAAATTAATGTTATTTTCAATCGAGTAATGTTTAAAAATTTGTTCATTTGATTATCTAATTGACTCATTTCAATACAAAACCCTCAAAAATTACATATTTTATTGAATATCACAACAGTTAGGACATGCTTGGACATGTTCTATATACCGTTAAACGCGCCTTGAAAAAATCTATCATTGTCATATATCAGATGAAAGAATTATTTTGAAGGGCCAAAACGGTTATTTCTAGTTGACCTGAATGAGGGTTGTCATATATCAGGTGAAAGCCTGACAACCCTCATTCAGGTCGGCTAGACATAACCGTTTAGGCTACTTTAACATTACATGCTGTTATATGCGAATATACATTATTTTTTATATGAAATTAAAAAATAATAATAAAACAAATTTATTATTTGTCAGATATATGTTTATAGTCCAAATTTAATTATTAAAGTATTTAGATATTCGATTTTTTACTTAAATAAAAAAATTCGTTTGCTGATGTTAACTACTTAACAGAAATGTTAACATTAACATATTCTGTTAAAAATCTTTACAAATATTTATTTCAAATTTATCAATTCTTTCCTTATTTAATTATTGAACAAACATAGCAAATCGAATCGAAAGAATTATGTTGGTGCTTTCATCAAGTCAAATTGAAATCACATAACTTTATAACTGATTTTTATACCCTATACCACTATGTGGTTTGGGTATAATGACTTTGTACTGCTGTTTGTAACACCCAAAAATATTTGACCTAGACCCATCTTTAATTATACCGATCGAATCAGAATCACTTTCTGAGTTGATTTAACAATGTCCGTCCGTCCGTCCGTCCCTCCGTCTGTGTGTCCATGTAAAGCTTGTAATCAAACTGCAGGTCGCAAATATGAATATATTTTGATGAAATTTGGTATATAAGCTTTTATCGGCCATGGGATGAACGCTATTGAAATTGGTGAGAATCGGTCCATGTTCAGACCTAGCCCCCATACAAATTACCCATATGAAATCGACATAAATTGCCATAAGATCCAAATTGTCATATAGATCTTACGCAAATTGGGTTTGTATGCATTCAATACATCCACTAATGAGTAGTCCAAAAATGAGCCCTTTGACCCCATATAGAGCTGCTTCCCGATCATCAGTTAAATCAATTAAAAAACAAAAATATTGCACTGATTCTTCTCAAATTTTGTTTGTACATATTTTTGAAAAATACAAGAGACTTTACCAAACATGATCAGGATCGGTCCATTTTTGGACCTAGCCCCTTTATAGATATAGCATCCGATATGAACTTTTTTATATCTGTAGCCAAAAAAATTAATAAAAATCCCACTCAAATTTGGTTTTTGCTTATTTTCTATGTCCAGTTAGTTGGGCCTAAGAGATAGGGTTTCTAAACGCATGGTATAGGGTATCGTATAGTCGGTCTAGACCGACTATAATTTTCTTACTTGTTATTGTTGTTTTACGTTTTTACCCATTTTCAGAATTTTGTATTTTATTGTATTTCGAACAACAGGCAATTCTTTTATTCGTTGAATTATTTTAACTTAATTTTCAAAATCCTCAAAAAGAAATGGTACACATTCTTAATGTAGTCTCCATCGCTGAAAGGTTTTCTTTTTTTTTTTTTTTGGCAAATACTTTGGCGACTTCAAAGCTAGCAGATACGGTAATTATTATTTATGCACTTAATTAAAGCTTTAGACTCAGATTTTTCTATTTAATTACTCGTAAACTATATTCTTTTGCTTTTGTCAAGAAGCCACTTGTGGATTTTTTCATTGTGTCTTTTTGATGACGCTGTGCTACATACCACCGACACAGAACATAGCTCACATTCAGCTTTATCACCTTTTTTAATAACACCATAAATTTCCGTCCATCAATTCTGAAACTGTCTGCTGGAATTACTGCTAGCAGCTTCGATAAATTTTTGTTTTTAATTTGGAACTGCCATTCTTGTAATTTTACTGAAATTTAAATAAAATTACACATTTTTCAATATAAATGAAAGAAATAACAATTAAATACATACCAATTAATATTTAAATTAAACTTTACTTCTGTCTTTCACTGTTCTGTATATATTAGAAAACGAATTAAAAGAGTAACTAAAAAAAACTTTAAAACAACAGTCCTTGTAGAATATTAATCTAAATAAACACAAGTTTTGTTCTTAAAATTACAACAGAAATTGTAGTTTCGTTATTTTTCCATGCGTTGCGATGCACAAATATAAATTTTAAAATTGCATTAACATCGAAAAAAAAGGAACAAATCTAAAAATTATGAAATAAAAGCAATGTTACATTTTTGTTAAAAAAATTAACTTTAAAATCGTTAAAAATACCGAGTGTTCGTCATCATGCCTTAGACTATGACCTAAGAAAAATGAGTTCATCAGCTGCAAACGGGTTTGAAACAAGATTATGCTGTGTAAATAAGTTTTGCCCTAATTTAAGAGAGATTTTCATGCATTAATTTGCCTTGAGATAATATATCGTATGTGATTATATGGGGAGTAGGTAAAAAATTGGTTCGATTATAACAATAATTATAGGCATAAACTTAAAATATCCTAACCACAGGTGGATTAAATAAAATGTGATCCATCACTTATCACACATTGTAAACGTTTTAAAATATTGTCCAGATTTTTTTTTTATAACAATCATTTCCCCAAAACATTTTTATCCTTGCCAATAATTAAATTTATTTATGAACTTACCAATATTTACGAATTCCTTTATAGTTCTACCACCAGCAATTAACCAGCGAATCCAAGATATATTATCTGGATTATCAATTGGGGTGCTGGGATTAAAAAATCTATCCATTATATAATTTAGATCTGGAGTGGAACCACCACGACAACATTCAGCATTAATCAAAGCGGCAACTTCTTTGCGTGTTCGTGAAAGGAATGAGGAGGTATCAAAACAATAACTGGGAACTGCACCACCACTACTGCTGCTAGCAGCCTCTTCATCGCCATTGCTAGCATCACCTCCTAAACTTTGGGCCGTGGACGAGGTGGCAGAACCCAAAGCAGTGGCACGTGCTGATGTTGAGGGTGCCGATGAAGCGTCATCGGTTTCTTCGGTACTTATAGTATCCCAAGGCCAATTAAGCAGATCATCATTTAGATTGAGAAGAGGTAGAGTTACAGCAGCAATAGGTGACATACCTCCTACAGTGTTGGCCTGTTGTTGTTGGGGTGAATTGACGTTGGCTGATAGATTTATAATTTCAATATCTTCTGAATCATCCCGTGGTAAAGGAGCTCCATCTGTGGTTACAGTCACTTCGATGGTGTCTAGTAAATCATCGTCATCATCAAAATCATTCTGTGCCTCAGCCCCAGCAACATTATCACCAGTATCATGATTTCTTTCTTCGCCATTGGCCAAATTGTCATCTTCATCCATTTTGTTATAATCAAGGTTGTTAGAGTCAAGATTAAATGATGTTTATTTGGAGGTTGCTTATACTGTTTGTTGTCTGTAATGTTGTTGTTATGTTGATAATAATGTTGCTGTTTTGCAACGTTGTTTATAGGTTATTGATGTTGTTGTTGTTGTTGTTTTTCTTATCGCTGTGAGCGAAGGTGACGGTTAACGTCAACGTCTACGCCAACGTCAATATTGTCAGTGAAGAACAAGTTTTATACGATTTTTATTTTCATTAAGTATTTGTTTTAATCAAATCATCACATTAATTGTTTAGAACAAAATTATTGTATACGAACGTTGTATAAACTAAATGATTAAAGTATTTACTAAGGCGTGTTTAAATTTTTTTTTTATTACAACTGGCCTCAAACTAAAAAAAAGAACAAACACTTCTAGAATAAAAATTAATTTGAAGTATTGTACTCTTTTCTTAATTTAACCATCTTAATTTGTCTAACGAATTTTAATTTGATTTATTTAATGAGTAAAAAAACACTAAAATAAATTAAATCTAAAGGAATTTATTTTCTGTTCTATATCCACAACTTCACTTTTTCTAATTTTTTTTTTGCACTTCTTCACTATTTGATTTGGCTCACATAAATTGGTTTTTAATTCTGCTTCTTCACTGCTGTTATTTTATACCAAATTTAGTTAAAAACAGATTTTTTTGCCTTTGTGTATTACCACGTTTCGGTTTCTTTTCACAAATATTTTATTTAGTTGATATCGATTTTTTTTTATAAATATTTAATACTACTATTTCTCGTTAAACTATTAATTTATATGCGCGATTTTTGTGTTTTTGCATAAAAATTTGTTAAATTGCAACGCATTTCAGTGAAATTCCACAAACGAATTATAAAGAGAAAAGTTAGGACAAAACGAAGTCAGCAGAAGAAAAAATGGGATTTATTTGAAATGTCATTCGTACGTCGGCCTTGCAGCGTTGTATGTAATTGGTGCTATTTTAGTACTAGTGTACAATATTGTGGGTAATTTATTATTGAAAAATAGTTAAGCATATTAAATATGATTTTTTTTGTATTGCATTACAAGTTTAATTATAATTTGACTAACTCGCCCAATTTCATTCTTTTTCGATGTTAATTTTTAGCTATAAAAAATAGCTACGTCATTGATGTAAATAAATGATTTAATTTTAATTTTGATTTATTTAATTTTTGTATATCACTTAAGGATCTTTCTATAGAACAAATTTCAATGGGGAATTTTTCAATTCACGCATAAATTTGAGATAAAACATTCAATTTAGTTGGAAGGCAATCTTCAATTCTGTTTTTATCCGAAATTAGAATTTTGAGAGAATCTTAAATTCTCGAATGGCTGCTAGTTTAAGAAACCAGTAAGAATTCAACGACAATAACACCACATTCGTCCGTGATGTTAGTTGTCTATGATACAACTTTGCTGTTCCTCTCAATTTATAAATAAACCTTTAGATTACAGGTAAAAATTTTACCAATAGAAAATATTATTAAATCACATTGAAAAACAAAAACAAAATATGCTATCCCACCCTATTGAGTGGTGATTGGTACATATTTATGAAGAAAAAAATAACAATAGTCACCTGTCGGCACTTACACGTGTGCAACGCTGTAAACACCCAAAACAATAACAAACAAAAATTGTTTTGACATTTTCCCTTTATCATGTTCTTTTCTTATGTACGTTTTTTATTCTTATTTTTGTTCTTTACATACACTTCGTTTGAGGAAATTTTCACTTTATTTGTATGCAAAAAACACATAATTAGGCCTTAAAATATAAAATTTTCTTTTAACCTTCTTTTGTTTACGTATAGATAATAGCTTTTATGAATTTTGTAAAGTTTTTATTGTATTTTGGCTTTAATTTGTTTGTATTTATTGGTCTTTTAAAAACTGCTTGATAAAATTTGTATTTTCTTGGATTTGCAAAATGTTATACTGAATGTGTGTTAGGAATTGTAATAGATTTACTTAGTTGGTTGTTACAGGTGTCAACAGAGTTGAGTTTAATAGTAGGAGGTAGAAATACCGTTACATATAAAGAAAACAAGTAGTTTTAAATTTTTTGTTTGAAAAAATTAATCTTAAAGACTTTTTTCCTAGTTTTTTATTGGCTATCTAAATATCTTTTAACAACTAATTTTATTAAATTCTCTTTTTAAAATTAGTTTAACTATATAGGTATAGTTTTGTTAAAAAACTTATCTAAAATCGTTAGGTACATTACAACATTTGATATTAACTTTAAAATTGCGAGACCACATAGCCACCTTTAAAGAAAAATACTTTGTAAATTATATGATAAATTAATAAAACTAGAAAATATTACCTCATAATCCGTAATATTATCACAAAAGCTTAGATCCATTAACTCCAAATGCTTGCACTTTTGTAAAATACTAAAAAAAAAAAAAAAACAAAATTTACAATAAAAATAAAATAAATAACACAAATAACTTACTCATAATATTTATCTTTGGATATACCTAAAACACCCATTAAATCCAATTGTTCCAAATTTGGACATAAGTTAGCAATATATTCTAAATCACGATCAGTTAAGCCGCGAACAGCTGCCAAAAACAGTTTTTTCAATTTAGGGCAGCTGGTAAGAAACTCCCTCAAGCTATCGCCTAAAGTTGCTTCACGTAAACTGTTGAAATATTATTAAAAATATATGGAAATTTAAATATTCATTTCTAGGGGGTAAATTCGTTCACATCTTACCACCAACCGAAATCCACTTCTTCTAAATACCGACACTCTGCTAAAGCTATGAGACCATGAGCCGAAAGAAAATGCGCTTTCCATAAATCCAAAGAAATTAATTGCTTATTATACTGGGAAATATGTAAAGCCACATCGTCCATATTTACAGCTACATTACAAAAAGCTGGAAGACACAATCAAAAGGTGAACATTAAACATAAAATCACAAACGATGAATTGATACAAAATCTTTAAGTTTCTATATTCAAGCCTAGGTTCAATTTGAAACCAACAATTTTGCAGGATATCTTACCCAAATTTAAATGTTTCAATTTAGGATTACTCTCCAACATGGTCAGTAATAAATCAGATTCGATGATTGTTTGAAACAAGTCCAAGCGTTCTAAATTCTTTAAATTTGCCAAACAAGAGAAATTTAACAGAGGTGGACTAGTAGAACAATTGCGTAAAGAGAGTTCTGAAAATTAATATAAAAATTAGCAACACATCTAAAATCTCTGCTATCTCTGCTTAGCAAACCACTTAGAACATAAGGTTACCTCTTAAATTATCACAGACTATTCCCAGTGTTTCAATGCAACTGGCATTTAAAAATTTTGCCGAATTTAAACGTATATGAGTTAATGAATCGCCACGTTGCTGGATAAACCTTAATGCAAAAAGAAGAAATTCAAATTAATTGGTTGGCTTTAAATTCAAACATTTTTATATATTACTTTTTAAATTCTGTTGGTGATACTGTCTGTATGGTGCAACCACAGCAAGACATGTCTAATTTCTTTAAAATTGTAGCTCTCTTGGCCAGTGTTGATAGTAATTCCGTTGAAGCTATATGCCAATAAGGTTTCAAATTCAATTCGCTGTACAACAACGGATGTGTGGACACATCATAAAAGAAACGCGACACCTGGCCGACACGAAACAATGATGCCAAATCCAAATAACTAAAGATTTTTAAAACAATATCAAACTGTAATATAATAAACAAAATGAATATAATTGTTTTTCAATTTCAATTCAAAAACAGGTTCATACAGGCATATCTTTTAAGTCCACTTGGGATGGTTCTGTTTCTTTGTTATTCTTTTCAATTTGTCCATCTGTTAAGACCGACATAAATTTATCCAAATCATGCGTTAGAAAATGTTGCAAACGTGTTTGATAATTATCCTTGCAGATGGGACGAAATTTCATGTTTTGTAGTTTACACAAAATGGAGCCTGCAAACAGGAAAAGTTAAAGATTTTGAATATATTCGTTTTATATTTAACCTTTTCTTTGTCTTTCATAGTAGTCAAGTAGTGTCTGCATGTTTCGCATATTGAATTTTTTACCATTCAATAGAACAGCATCAATTTCAGTGTAATAATGTAGACGTTGATGATTAAATTCCAGTCTTATGGTTCTAAAATTATAAATTTATATATAAATTTATGTCCTTTTCTAATTTAACCTTAAACATAATTATATTTACAATGTCAATGGTTTTCCTACTTACTTCGTTGGTAATTTTATTCTTTTTAAAGGAGGAGAAAAACGTCTGGCTCTATTTGCAATGTACGGTGGTCGCGTATAAAACTCAGTGTCTTCCCATAAACATATCCAAGTCTTGGCTATAGTATATGCCCATATGCGAATGACACCACCCGGATTGAAAGTCTCAAAAATGGCAATTTCGTCAGGTATGACGTAGTCTTCAAAATATAAAACTATAAAATCTTCAGCGGGTACTTTGGGTAGATTTTGTGGAGCTATTTCGCGTAAACGGGAAGGGGCCCTATCCCACCAATCGCCATAAGTGCGCTGCAAATGTTTAAATACAAAATTTTAAGAAATAATTTTTATAATTAAAAGTTATTTTCTACAAACCATAGCAAATGTCTGAGGAAAATCTCCATATTCTGGATACTTTGAAGGTCTTCCCGTTATATTAGGAGCTGTATAGGAAATG
Source organism: Cordilura impudica (assembly GCA_963682025.1). Classification (NCBI taxonomy): domain Eukaryota; kingdom Metazoa; phylum Arthropoda; class Insecta; order Diptera; family Scathophagidae; genus Cordilura; species Cordilura impudica. Next base: position 85,351,568 of record OY821520.1, read on the forward strand.
CTTAAATCTATACCATATTGTGAACTAAAATCCAAAACACTATGGGCAAATTGTTCAATGCGATAGTCCGCATAACAAAATCCCTCAACATCAATCATGGCACCAGCCACTTCATTCTCCTCATCAGACTCCAGGCAGGTTTCAAATTTACCTCTTGAGCCTTGAAATTTAACCAGAGAGTCTACAGCGTTTGTCGAATTGTCCGGAGCCTCCTCCACAGACGTAGAAGAGTTGGAGGAGGACATTTTTAGAGAATTGTGTGACATACACAATCTCTGTAAATGCTGAGTCAATGTTAGTAATTGTTCGGGAGTAAATCCAAATCCAAACCAGCTACGTGTACGGGCGACAGTGGTAGCCGGAGTGGACTGGGATTGTGTCCAAAAATGCCAACCAAACACAATTTTGATGATTTGTTAAACACCTCTAGCAAAAGGGACATATGAGGGCGCAATGATTTCATTAGCTGGTATTTGAGACTACCACCCAAAATTTTGGCCCCCCTACCTGTTTTTATGGCTTCCGTATTTTTTTTTTATAATTTTCAAATACAACAACTGCGTAGCAAATGGCGTTGATATATCCTTGAGGCCCTTTTATGATAATAAATCTGTTTGAAAGCAAGGTCACGGTTAATATTTTTTCTTATTTAATTTAACAGGATTATAGCTTACCTACATATGTAGGTATTTGTTAGAATTTATTTTTTTTTTATAATTTATCTTGTTTTTCTTTGCGTATTCAATATAATTTTGTATCTATTTTTAAATTTTATTGTTATTAATTAATTACTTTTAAAATTTTTAGTATAAAATTTTACAATTTTTATTGTTTAAACAGCTTGTATTATTTTGTTTTGTTAGAGAAAGAAAATTTTCACTGGATTTGCTAATATAATTTTATTTTTTTTCCAATGTTTTTGTCTGATTTATGTTTTGTTTGACATTTCGTAGTTGTGTTTAGTAAGCACAGTGTATAAGTTATAACAAAAGGTTGTACATTTTTGACGAATTCTTTAAGCAAAAGAACAACAAAAACAAAATATAACGGTTTTCTTTGAGAATTAGTTTCGGCGTTATTGTCAATCAAAAAAGTTAATTATATTTTCTATTATAAGCGTACATCGAAAGGGCTCGTCCCACAAACGTGGATAAAGCATTCTCATCAAGGTCCGGACATTGGCGCATACTAAATAAAAGCCTGTAAGTAAATTAAAGATTGTAAATAAGTTACAAAGCTATGATAAATTTATGTACATACAAATAACAAAAAATCATTAATTAAAGCCTTCAATTATATCGGGCTTTACTTCACATTACATTAAAATTAAAATCAATGAAATTGTGAAATAAATTATAATCATGGCTAATTTATGCGGAAAGCAAAACGAATAATTTCTAAAACTTGTCTTGCCAATCTAGAAGATATGTACCTTAAAAATTAAATTTGATAACAGAAACCTCAAATCAACATCTGCGTTTCAAAGGTTGAATACAAAGGTAACACTCACCTCATTATAAAATGGAACCTAAACTGCGTAGGCGGATTAATTAAAAATTTTTTCGCACTGAAACATCAATCAAATGTATGTATATTAAATCAGATTTTTCGTAAGCAGTTATTTCTCTGAGTGATTTTGAATAACTTTAAGTTATTTGAATAAATGTGGAGGATGAATAAAAGTTATTTTTGTAAAAAGTGCAAAAAATTAATTTTAGTAACAACCAGGTGATAAATCATTTTGGAAAATAAGCAGGAACTTGCGAGGAAAAGGAAAAAATCAAATCTCTCACTTTAAAGTTGGAAATACAAAAATAACATCTGATAAGGACAAGGCTGAAGTCCTGGCAAATACATTTGTCCAAGCAAATAACCTCACTTCGAACTACAACCATTCAGCGGATACATTAATAAATTAAACAGTAAATAATTTTAAGAAGGCAAATCCTAGTTCTGAATCAGCTATTTATACATCTCTTGAAGAAGTCATGAATATTGTCTCATGAATAAAACCCTCAAAATCCCCTGGTTTTGACAATGTTCCGAACCTACTCTTAAAGAAACTACCACTCAAAGCTCTAAAATTACTGGTTATAATATATAACAGCTGCATCAAACTCAACTATTTCCCAAACCATTTCAAAAATGCTATGGTTATAGCTATTAACAAACCTAGCAAGCCAAAAAATAACCCAAATAGCTATAGACCTATTAGTCTATTAAGTAACTTTGGTAAAATATTTGAAAAAATTCTACATTCTCGTCTTAGTGAATTTGTAATGACCAATTCTATTGTTGCTAAAGAACAATTTGGATTTAAAAAAGGACATAGCACTACTCACCAAATAAACAGAATTAAAAATCAAATAATCACCAATAAAAACAATAAACGTTCAACGGGTGTAATATTGTTAGATATTGAAAAAGCGTTTGACACCGTTTGGCATAATGGCCTAGTATTTAAACTTCTTGATGCAAATATACCAAAATATTTATGCTAACTTATTTCAGATTTCATTCACGGCAGAAACTTTAAAGTTGCGATTAATAATGAAACATCATCTCCAAAAACCATTACCACAGGGTTACCTATGAAAGTTGCTTACTACGCAGATGATACTGCGTTAATTTTTTCAAATAAACTTACAAGTGCACTCCTGAAGAAAATGGAAAAGGGACTTGTAAAATGCAGTAAATATTTCCACAAATGGAAAATCAAAATTAATCCAAACAAGACCCAAGCAATAATTTTTCCATTCAACAAAACTCCCAAAAGACTGCCAAGACGTCATCTTCTTATTTTTTTTTTGTTAACCAACACTCAGGGGATGCCCCCCTACAAATGCAGTGCATTGTGTTGATTTAAGGAAAATAGGTTATGGGAAGGAGGAGAGAGGGAGTAGTGTTTATGGATATTTGACTTAAATTTTATTAGATTATAACTGTCAGGAAAGACCTCTGCGGGGAGTTTATTCCACATACGGCTAGTTCGACTGATGAACGAATTCTCTCTGTAATGCGTTGTGCGATCAACTGGCAATAGACTACAAACGGATGTGATCTACTAGAGAAGCGGGTAGAGCGAACCGAAACTCGGGCACTTGGAATAAGTTCGCTAATCTCAGAAGAACATTTCCCATGGTAATATCTATAGAACAGTGCTACACAACCCACATTCCGACGGTGTTCCAATGAATCAATAGAATTGGATACCCTACTGTCATTGATGAGCGCCAACGCCCTCCTTTGCACACGATCCAGTAGCTCCAAAATAGACTTCGAAGCCCCTGCCCATATATGGGAGTTGTATTCCATTTTCGGTCGGATGTAAGTGGTATAGATTTTAAGGAGATCAGAAGGAGTGAAGTAATTTCTACACCGTTTTAGAAAACCAAGACACTTGAATGCTTCTTTCGACACTTGAAAAACATGCTCGTTCCAACGAACATCACATTGAATTCTCATGCCCAGAACATCAAGAGTATCCGATTCCTCAATACCTATACCACCCATATATACAGATGACATAGTTGATTCCATGGCCCTATGGGTCAACATACAACATTGGGTCTTCAGCGCATTAAAATCAACCCTATTAGCTTTACCCCACTTGAGATTTTTAAGAGGTCTTGATTGAGTGTGTCATTCATTGTCCGCCTTTTGCCCCCAACCTCCAAGAGGCTTGGCCTACAATTAAAGGAAAATGAATGACAAATGCTGCTGTCATCTGCGAAAGAGTATATAGAGTTAAAAGTTTGACCAAGAAGGTCGTTCAGAAAGATAAGGAAAAGAGAAGGAGAAAGAACGGAACCTTGGGGTACCCCTGAATTAAGCTGTAACTCATTAGATGAGACCCCATCAATAACAACACGTATTGTTCGGTCTCTGAGAAAACTCGATATAAATCGAGAGAAGTCATTACCGACCCCAAATGCAATAAGCTTTGATATCATTGCACCGTGCCATACACGGTCGAATGCCTTGGAAATATCCAGAGCAACCACTTTACTTTCGCCAAAATTGCGAATGGATCGACTCCAGCGCTCAGAAAGTAGAGCTAACAGGTCTCCCGTGGAACGATTTCTACGGAAGCCATACTGTCGATCATTAAGAAGTGAGTTGGCCTCTAGGTAGTTCACAAGGTGGAAATTGATCATGCTCTCCATCACCTTTGAGAGCGCAGAGCAGATTGCAATTGGACGGTAATTTTCAGGGTTATTAGCCGCACCCTTTTTAGGGATTGGCTGGACATTAGCAACCTTCCAGCAAGAGGGAAAGACTCCCGCACGATACGAAAGGCTGAAAAGGTTGGCCAATGGACTGGCTAGCGTCGAAGAGCACTGTTTCAGCACCAGTGCTGGTATACCATCCGGTCCCGGAGACTTGTTAATGTTGAGATCCGAAAGAACCTTTTTAACTGCACGTGCTCGGAAGAATATTTTAGGCATAGTACAAGATACTCTTTCGAGTTCGGGCAGTGGTTGATCGCTATCTGGCAAAAATGAATTTTTTTGCAAAAAGTTCAGCTAAAAGGTTAGCCTTATCAACCGGGTCAGTGAATATTTGGTCATTCATTGTAAGAGTTGGGATAGCAGAACTAGCATTATTCTTTACTCTTTTAACAAATGACCAAAAGCTCTTGCTGCCCCGAGGAAAGAAAGAACTTTAGCACGAAGACGCTGATCGTGAAGAAACTTTTCGCGCCTTAGTACTTTGGCACATTCATTTCTCGCCTGTTTGCGTAGCAGTGCAGTGACGGAATTTTTATTTTCACGCCAAAGTCTGAATTCTTCCTCTCTGGATCTGACTGCATCTCTGCAAGTCTGGTTAAACCAAGATTTTTGATTAGGTTTAGCCGAAATGCGCTTTGATGGAATGAATAATCTCATACCAAGCACTATTATTTTTTCCACCATTATCGCAGCAGCATCAACATTATTATCTAGGAAACAAAGTTTCCAGTTGAAATGCTTGAAGAAATCGTTGAGCTCGGCCCAACGAGCCTTTTCGTAGATGAAAACTGAGCGTTTCATAGCTGGTGTTGAAACACTGTGAAGTACAGACTACGAAAAAGAAGCGGAAATGGTACAATGATCCGAATTACCAAGAGGTGCAAGTATTTTCACTTCATACTTGTCAGGGTGTGAAGTTAGAAAAAGGTCGAGAGTATTCTGTCTTTGCCCTTCAACGCACGGAATGTGCGTTGGTTCATTCACTAGTTGCGCTAAGTGGTTATGCGCGGCGAAAAGCTCAACGTAACGGCCTTCGGGAGTTGTTTGATTCGAATGGTGAAGCCAAGAAGAGTGGTTAATATTAAAATCGCCGGCAACTACGATTTCGCTATTCGGGCAACTCTCTAGGATTCTAGTTATGGATTCAGAAAGGGCATCGAAGCTATTATAGGTATGCTCCCTTTCTATGTTTGGGCTTCTGTAAAGAAACCCGAAATGTAATATGTGTGACCTGATTTTGAACTTAACCCATAGTGAGTTAAATTCTGCATCATTACAGTTATAATGTTGCTGGAACTGGTACACAACATTGTCACGAATGTACATTGCAAGGCCCCTATGGAAAGAAAAAAGGGATAGAAGATGATAACCAGGTACATGAAAATCCTGTGGATCAGCATCCTCACTCACCTGGGTCTCACATAAGGCGAAAACATCCGGCCGATGGAAGCGAGTGTGGGCATATACAGAGAAAAAATTAGTCCTCAGTACACGTATGTTACAGAAGTCTATTCTGAATTTACCTGACAATACAAAATTAATAAAAATCTAAGACAATATTAAAAAAAAAAAAAACAAAAAAAAAAAAAAAAATATTATGGAAATAATACCATAAATGTACTTAATCATGTCAAATATCTCGGAGTTGTCTTGGACAAAAAGCTTACTTTTAAACAACATATTATGGCTACGTGCCAAAAAGCTATAAATTCATTTAAAGCATTATGGCCACTACTAAATAGAAGGTCATTTCTAAACCCCAAAAACAAAAATCTACTCTTCAAAAGTGTTATAAGGCCGATATTAACATACGCGTGTCCTATTTGGAGTGACGCTGCCAAAAAATAAAATAAAAATAAAAACTATTTAATATCTTTAGATCCTATATATTATTTGTTGCAATATCTATATGTAAAGATAAGATCTCATATGTGAAAATCAAATTTGTTAAATATGTAAATAAAGGAGGAATATATAATAGAAAAAAAAAAAAAAATTCCGGAAAGCAAAACGAATAATTTGTAAAACTTTTTAAATGTTTTGTTAATATAGAAAATACCTTCAAATTAAAATCTGATAACAGAAACCTCAAATCAACATCTGCGTTTCAAAGGTTGAATACAAAGGTAACACTCACCTCATAAAATGGAACCTTAACTGCGTAGGCGCATTAACTAAAACTTTTTTCGCCATTGAAACATCAATCAAATGTATGTATGTATATTAAATCAGATTTTTCGTAAGAAGTCATTTCTCTGAATGATTTGGAATAACTGTTAGTTATTTGAATAAATGTGGAGGATGAACAATAAAAATTATTTTTGTAAAAAATGCTACAAATTTAAGAAACAAAAGGGAAGAGTTACAAATAAGAAGAAAACTTAGATTTATATAACACTTTTAAATTTTAACAAAATTATTAAACAAAATTGTTTTTGTAGTATTTTATACAAATTCTTAGACAAACAGTAAGTGACAATACAATGGAAATTTTTAACAAAATATATTTTTGGAGAATTGTACGGCCAATACAAAAAATTGGATCATATTTTTTTTTTTTTTGAAAGTAAAGTTTACCTACTTAGTAGGTAATTAAATTTTAGTTTTAATATTTACATTTCAAATTATTAAGTGTGGAGGTAAAATTAAAAAAAAAAACCTTTTTAAAGCAGGGTTATAAGATAAAATTTAGGATGGGGTAAGGGGGTAAAATTATGAATATGGGAATGTTGAGAGAGTTTGCAACTTCTTATAAAATTTTCAGATAATTTGCTTACTTTTTCATTAATATGTTTGATGTTAGCAGTTATATTCAAACGTCTGGTGGAGTAATGCCAGGGAAGTCGGAGCTTAATATTGATGTATCCAGCGCCGTACTATCGCAAGTGTAAACGAACTGGGCCCACTATTTTTGATGGACCTCCAAATATTAAATATATTAGAAAAACTTCTCCAATAACAAAAAATACCACAAATTGAAAAAAAAAACAAAGATGAAAATTCAAAATTCGATTATCTATCAAACAAATCTAGTTGGCTACGATTTAATTTGAATCTACATTCTCGTAATGGTTAAGTTTTGGCTCATTGACATTTGCTTCCACATTATTGTTTTAAATGCAGAACAGGAATAGACCATCTCAATGAAGATGTATTCAGTAAAAAAACGAAGATGGCGAATAATTTTGAATGTATCGTAAAAGCGGTATTGTTTTTAAGTGAATGAAATTTAGCTTTCAGAGGCAGCAACGAAAAACTCTTTGAACCGAATAATGGTAATTTTTGGGAGTAATTTAATTGCTTTCTGATTTTGTTCCAGAACTGAAAATGCGTCTAAAATCAATAACTGCAACGGAAAAACGAGTTACATCATATTTTTCTCCGAAAATTTAAAACGAAATTATTTTACAACTAGCTTCAATAGTTTTACATACCTGTGGTCACAAGTATTAACCGCCTAAGTCGAATATCATGCTTTCAAGAAAAATAACTTTTTATATAAATGAAATGGGTTTCATTACGCTTAGATCGGTATGTTTTCATTAATAATATTTTAAAAAGCAGTGTTAGAGAAATGGGGATTTCAGGTAAAGCGTTGTTAGTAGAATATGATAGCATACATAACTCAAATCGTTCTTAAGTCGACTTAGGCGTTTATCGCTCTTGACCACAGATATATGTAAGTAATTAATATTAATTAAACAAAGTACTTTTCAATAATGATAGATTCTACACCGTATTTACGAAAAAAGACCAGTTGTCCACCATTATTCGGTATGTTAGAATAGCGGACTAAAAGACCAATGTTCAAGAAAGTTTCTTAAGCTTTGTTAATATAATGTCTTCAACTGGAAAAAATTTAGCAAACGTCGTTATTGATATTGATATATGTCAGCTCATTGCTGAAATTAATGATGAGGGTAACCATATAACTCTAACTGCTGAGTATAAATTTAAAAAATCTTATTTTAATAAAGTAATCTTTATTGTCAAAGATTCGTTTCAAGAACAATGTGAATCGTATAATTCTTTACATATGTATATTATTTTCGATAATAAGAAGCTAAAAATTATGAATACAAATGAATTCAATACTAATTGTATAAATTTGGTCAAGCATTTAGAAGGGGATATTCTTCTTCTTCTTCTTCTTCTACTGACACATGCAATGATGTGTCTATTCCACAATGTGGAATGTATAAAAAAATGACTTGAGACACTAGGTCTATGTTGTCATTTTGTGGGGGTACAAATTTTTAAGTGGTTGATACAGCTCCCTTATACAGCCGTTGCCTTCACAAGGGAGGTTAGGGTGAGCTGTTTAATATGTAAACTAAAAAAACAAGTAAGAAAATTATAGTCGGTCTAGACCGACTATACGATACCCTATACCATGCGTTTAGAGACCCTATCTCTTAGGCCCAACTAATTGGATATAGAAAATAAGCATAAACCAAATTTGAGTGGCATTTTTATACCCTATACCACTATGTGGTTTGGGTATAATGACTTTGTGCTGCTGTTTGTAACAACTAAAAATATTTGACCTGCACCCATCTTTAATTATACCGATCGAATCAGAATCACCATCTGATTCGATTTAACGATGTCCGTCCGTCCGTCCGTCTGTGTGTCCATGTAAATCTTGTAATCAAACTGCAGGTCGCAAATATAAATATATTTTGATGAAATTTGGTATATAAGCTTTCATCGGCCATGGAATGAACGCTATTGAAAAAAAGGACGGACGGACGGACATAGTTAAATCGATTCAAAAAGTGATTCTGATTCGATTGGTATAATAAAAGATGGGTCTAGGTCAATTATTTTTGGTTGTTACAAACAGCAGCACAAAGTCATTATACCCAAACCACATAGTGGTATAGGGTATAAAAACACGTGCAAAATGTACATTTAACCTAATTGCAAGTGGAGTAGCAACGCCGGACCACAAAGTAAAAATCTGAAACGCGTTTTCTCTTATGCTATATAATAGAAGCCGCGATGCAGCCTTAGCTCGATGGATGGCTAATTGAAACTCAGAATGCGATATTGAAAAGGTGGAATTTAAAAATAAACTTGCTATTTTAAGGCTACTTTTTTTCAACTTAGCCAATTCACAGACCAAAATTTTTTTGGTTTATTATTATTGTGAATGAAGAAAACAAAATTACAAACACATTAACAAATTTAATAAACACACACATAGCATTGTATAATTCTATGTATGTGGTTAGTAGCAACTTTAAATGCAATTTACTCAAAATAAAAGCAAAAATTTAAAAATCTGTAAGTCTGGTGAATAGCTAAAAAGAAATACCTTTCGAAAAATATACGCTTTGTGAAAATCTGAATAAAACAGTAGAACAAAACATCGGTCACAAGAAATCGCATAATGCATGTATCGTATATCGAATAACACTGTGGAACAAATTCAGGTTAGCAAAAGTTAGGTCGATTCTGAGAGTGAGGGGTGAAAATAGAGGCTAAATTAGAAGACCCGCATCGCGGCGTTTGTTTATGTTAGTTCGAATTTTTTTTTTAATCGACCTTCGAACTTTGCAGTCAAATGCCGACTTTCAGCATATTGTTTATATGATTTTTTGCCTATAACTGGTCGACTAATTGATATTTTTTCAATCTGCAAAAGCCAAATTATTGCTAGAGACCTGTGCAACAATTAAAATTTAAAAAAAAAATTGATTTAGAAAATTTTTGTGGTGCTTATGAAGCAAAATGTTGGAAAAATTATTTTTTTTTCATGCTATTTGAAAATATTTTCTACAAAACTAAGTCTTTTTTGCTTTCTGTTTGATCTATAATATGCTTCTCAGTTTCTTCAATAAATTTAGTTTGAAAAGAAAGCAATCATAATACAAAACTTGCGTTTTCCAGATTAATATTAATTTACTTCTCATTTTTTATGTACCAATTTTGTTCAGTGTTGGTTTTGAAGAAACATTGAAAAAGAAATTATAAAAATATGGAAAAAAAATATATTTTTGAAATGTTAGTTATGAAAAGTTTTAAGTAAAAAAATTAAATAAATTATATTAATGATTTGGCCAGTTGGCCTTTAGCAGGCGGTTGTGGATCAACATCACTGCTCTCTCTAATATCTTGGTCATCGTCATCATCATCAGAAAGGTCGATAATTTCGTCCAACAGATATTCTGGAATTTCATCTTTGTCTTCCCCTTCTTCCTCGTCTTCCTCTTCTTCAAAGGTGTTTTTATACCACCAACAAATTTCAGCAAGTATTGCATCTGGAGATTTCTTTCCTCTGTACCTGAAACGAAAATAGTTTTCAATCGTTAACATGTTTAAATTGTGCACTCTGACAAAGATATTAAAAAAATCTAGGAATTCAAAATATGCACACTCTATAGTTACCTTATTTCAAATGGAAATGGATTCAATTGGCAACTGTTGAGCGAGTTGATCAAGATGCTGATGCAAGAGATGAATTTTGTACGACATATTAACCCCAATTTCATCGAAAGCTGCCAACATGTTTGCAACAGATTGCCTGTAGTTGTCTTTGCGTTCTTTACCCAAAAGTCCTTTAATAACTGCTTTCAATGCGAGCCATGCATTTAATTCTCGGTCTGTTAGAACTTGGTCAAAATCTTGACGACTAATTAGTTTCCGTATGTCGGGACCATTTTAAGCGGTTGAATACTGCTGGTCTTTTTGCGATACATTTCAAAAAAATTTTTTTGGGTGTATGGCTGCCTCTGGAGTGGGTAAACTTGTTTTTGGGTATAATGACTTTGTGCTGCTGTTTGTAACTACCAAAAATATTTGACATTTTATTATACCGATCGAATCAGAATCACTTTCTGATTCGATTTAACGATGTCCGTCCGTCCGTCCGTCCGTCCGTCCGTCTGAGTATCCATATAAAGCTTGTAATCAAACTGCAGGTCGCAAATATGAATATATTTTGATGAAATTTGGTATATAAGCTTTTACCGGCCATGGGATGAACGCTGTTGAAACTGGTGAGAATCGGTCCATGTTCAGACCTAGCCCCCATACAAATGACCCCTTTGAAATCAACCTAAATTGCCATAAGATCCAAATTATCATATAAATCTTAGTCAAATTGGGTTTGTATGTGTTTATTACATCCATTAATCAGTAGTCCAAAAATGATCCTTATAGGACAACTCTTAGTCATAGGCCCCATATAGAGCTGCTTCCCGATCTTCACCTAAATCTATCAAAAAACAAAAATATTGCACGGATTCTTTTCAAATTTTGTTTGTATATATTTTTGCAAAATACAAGAGACTTTACCAAACATGGTCAGGATCGGTCCATTTTTGGGTCTAGTCCCCATATAGATATAGCATCCGATATGAACTTTTTCATATCTGCAGCAAAAAAATTAACAAAAATCCCACTCAAATATGGTTTATGCTTATTTTCTATGTTCAGTTAGTTGGGTCTATGAGATAGGGTCTCTAAACGCATGGTAGAGGGTATAGTATAGTCGGTCTAGACCGACTATAATTTTCTTACTTGTTATAGATGGTATAATGGATCGGTTTGTCTATTTAAATATTTAAAAAAATAACTTGCATGTAAGTGGTGCTAAACTTGGGATTGCCGAGTCACTTGTGTTCCAGCAAGACAACGATCCAAGCACACCTCGCTTATTGTAAAAGAGTGGTTCCTGTATAAAGTAAAAAACAACTTAAAACCCACCCCAGTCGCCCGTTATTAATCCTATTGAGCATTTGTGGGTGCACCTGGAGCGTCAAATCAGAAAACACGACATAAGAGATGAAGAAGACTTGAAAAAGGTCCTTTTAGAAGAGTAGGAGAAAATACCACTGAGCGTTACCACGAACCTGGTGTCATCGATGCAAAACCGTCTAAAAGCAGTCATAACAAATAAAGGCTTTTCAACTAAGCATTGAACATTGGAAAATTAACTGTTTAACCTATGAAAAAATTAATTACCTTTTCTTGACTTAGATTTGCATACATACTTTTTTGACATATTTTTGAGGATATTTTCGATTAAGTTGTTGTTATTTGAAGACGCTAAGTTTCTCTTTGTTTTTTTTTTTGTTTCGAAATAAAGTTTCCAATATTTTCTTTTAATAAATTAGATTTACTTTCATCGTTGTACAGTCAGTCATGTCAAGTGCACCAACTTTTGAAACCGATGTCTTCCGATCGGGATGAAATTTGCACCAAGGTTAGTCCTATTGGATAGTAGTTTAGACACAATTTTTCAATAAGATCGGTTCAGATCTCTCTGAGTTAGAGGGGATCAAAATTTGACATTTTGGCCAAACAGGTGTTTTTTCTCATCCATGTAACTTATTACCTATTGTTCTTAGAAAATTTTCTCCCAAATAGTTTAGATAGATATTTCTTCAATATTTCGGAAAAAAATACTTAAAAAAAAAAAAAAAATTTAGACTTTTTTTTTTTGCTAAATTAAAGCATTTTTTGCCTTGTTTTTTCAAAAAATGCATTTTTTTTTTCATAAGAATGCTTAGGATTTTTTCTTTAAGAGCTTTTTGGTCGCTTAGTGGGATGGGAGGGGATATCTATCAAAATAAATGTTTTGTAACTCAAGACAACGGTTTTTCAATTTTTCACAAATGCACTATTTTGAATTTTTTCCTTTTTGTGTGTAAAACCTTACAAATAAAATTTATACTGAGAAACTAGACAAATTAACCTTTCCGAAGGTATGTAACATACCTTCATAACATAACAGAAGAGAATGGTTATCTGTAACCTGAAAGAGTTATTTGCAACATTTCAATCTGAACACGAGGATGTTAGAAATGGCTTCACGAAATTAACCCAAATCTACCATGAAAATGTTAAACTGATGTTGAAGGAAATCAACTTAAAGTATTTAACAGATGATTCGGCAGAAGATTTACACGATTACCGCGATTGCCTTAAATTGACTATGTGTCCTAATGCAACAACTTCTTGCCACTTAGGTGTACCAATTGCCCGAAAACCACATTCATCAAAGAAAATTTAATCAACTCTTTAGATCGAGAATATATAGAGGAGGTCAAATTTGATTCTTGGATTCAGACTGACAGATGCACATTGAAAACAATCATTTTAAATGTGGATGATTTTGTGGAAGAAATGTGTACAGGATTGCTAAACTTGAGAAACCATGACTTTTTAGTCAAAAAGCAATGGTCATTCTTCAAGGATTTGAAGATACATTTGAAGTCTGGTGAATTCGTTATTTCATATGATTTCGCAGAAAACTATAAATATGTTCTTCAGGATGCCATACAAGCATTCCACTTCAATACCGACCAATCAACTATATTCACAGTAGTTATTTACTACATGAAATCATATCCGACGATTTAAAACATGATACCGTCGCAGTTTATGAGTACCAGAAGATAATACTAAAATATCTAAAATCTAAATTTACAGTAAAGAAGGTATACTACGTTTCGGACGGAGCTCGTCAACATTTTAAAAACAAAAGTAGCTTGGCAAATCTTATGGCCCATGAAAAAGATTTTGGAATGCCAGCTGAGTGGCATTTTCATCCTACTGCTCATGGAAAAGGAGCATGTGATGGTATTGGAGCAAACCTTAAAAGAAATGCAGCGAAGTATAGCCTCCAGTGCTCTTATCAAGATCGCATCTTAGATGCGACTGCTTTATTCCATTGAGCAAAGAGTTATTGTAAAGAAACTAAAATAATTTTTAGTAGCAAAGAGGATCATCAGGAACCATTGAAAACACTGAAGAGCAGATTCGATGCTGCGGTAACAATCGATGGCAACGCTCAATACCATGCTTTTATACCGCTTGTCGATGGAAGACTCAAGTTGAAAAAGTTTTCTGCCTCTATTCAATGCGATTTCTTTCCAAAGCCAACAAATAAACCAGCAGCAAAATCAACAGCTGAACCTAGTAACGCCAAGAAAGGATTGACAAAAAAAAACGCAGTAAATAAAGGCGACAAAAAAGCTGGATGAAAGACTGGGTATTTAACAATTTACAAGACTTAAATACTTCATCAGCTACAATATATTAAGTATAACAAGTAAGAAAATTATAGTCGGTCTTGCCCGACTATACGATACCCTATACCATGCGTTTAGAAACCCTATCTTTTAGGCCCAACTAACTGGACATTGAAAATAAGCAAAAACCAAATTTGAGTGGGATTTTTATTAATTTTTTTGGCTGCAGATATGAAAAAGTTCATATCGGATGCTATATCTATAAAGGGACTAGGTCCAAAAATGGACCGATCCTGATCATGTTTGGTAAAGTCTCTTGTATTTTGCAAAAATATGTACAAACAAAATTTGAGAAGAATCAGTGCAATATTTTTGTTTTTTAATAGATTTAAGTGAAGATCGGGAAGCAGCTCTATATGGGGTCAAAGGGATCATTTTTGGACTACTCATTAGTGGATGTAATGAACGCATACAAACCCAATTTGAGTAAGATCTATATGACAATTTGGATCTTATGGGAATTTATGTCGATTTCATATGGGTAATTTGTGTGGGGGCTAGGTCTGAACATGGACCGATTCTCACCAATTTCAATAGCGTTCATCCCATGGCCGATAAAAGCTTATATACCAAATTTCATCAAAATATGTTCATATTTGCGACCTGCAGTTTTATTACAAGCTTTACATGGACACACAGACGGACGGACGGAGGGACGGACGGACGGACGGACGGACATTGTTAAATCAACTCAGAAAGTGATTCTGATTCGATCGGTATAATTAAAGATGGGTCTAGGTCAAATATTTTTGGTTGTTACAAACAGCAGCACAAAGTCATTATACCCAAACCACATAGTGGTATAGGGTATAAAAATAGTTATGATATAAATGGATCTAATGCAATTAAGATTAAATTTTAATAAATTATTTATCTTGTTATTTTTAATATTATTATTATACATTAATTTAATTATTATTAAAAATAAATAAAAAATAATAATTTTTCAACATTTCTATAGAAAACAAGTAAGAAAATTATAGTCGGTCTAGACCGACTATACGATACCCTATACCATGTGTTTAGAAACCCTATCTCTTAGGCCCAACTAACTGGACATTGAAAATAAGCAAAAACCAAATTTGAGTGGGATTTTTATTAATTTTTTTGGCTGCAGATATGAAAAAGTTCATATCGGATGCTATATCTATAAAGGGACTAGGTCCAAAAATGGACCGATCCTGATCATGTTTGGTAAAGTCTCTTGTATTTTGCAAAAATATGTACAAAGAAAATTTGAGAAGAATCAGTGCAATATTTTTGTTTTTTAATAGATTTAAGTGAAGATCGGGAAGCAGCTCTATATGGGGTCAAAGGGATCATTTTTGGACTACTCATTAGTGGATGTAATGAACGCATACAAACCCAATTTGAGTAAGATCTATATGACAATTTGGATCTTATGGCAATTTATGTCGATTTTATATGGGTAATTTGTATGGGGGCTAGGTCTGAACATGGACCGATTCTCACCAATTTCAATAGGGTTCATCCCATGGCCGATAAAAGCTTATATACCAAATTTCGTCAAAATATATTCATATTTGCGACCTGCAGTTTGATTACAAGCTTTACATGGACACACAGACGGACGGACGGACGGACGGACATTGTTAAATCAACTCAGAAAGTGATTCTGATTCGATCGGTATAATTAAAGATGGGTCTAGGTCAAATATTTTTGGTTGTTACAAACAGCAGCACCAAGTCATTATACCCAAACCACATAGTGGTATAGGGTATAAAAAGCGATTTTTTTTTCCTGAGGTTAACATATTCTGTGTATTACAGTATCGAGGGTATAAAATTTTAGTTAGGTATGTTATATACCTTCGGAAAGTTTAGTTTGTCTAGTTTCTCAGTATAAGTTTTATTTGTAAAGTTTTAGACACAAATAGGAAAAAATTCAAAATAGTGCATTTGTGAAAAGTTGAAATACCGTTGTGTTGAGTTACAAAACATTTATTTTGATAGATATCCCCTCCCATCCCACTAAGCAACCAAAAAGCTCTTAAAGGAAAAATCCTAAGCTTTCTTATGGAAAAAAAATCCCTTTTTGAAAAAAAAGGCAAAAAATGCTTTGATTTAGCAAAAAAAAAAGTCTACAAATTTTTTTTTTTTTTTTAAGTATTTTTTTCCGAAATATTGAAGAAATAGCTATCTAAACTATTTGGGAGAAAATTTTCTAAGAACAATAGGTAATAAGTTACATGGATGAGAAAAAACACCTGTTTGGCCAAAATGTCAAATTTTGATCCCCTCTAACTCAGAGAGATCTGGACCGATCTTGTTGAAAAATTGTGTCTAAACTTCTATCCAATAGGACTAACCTTGGTGCAAATTTCATCCCGAGCGGAAGACATCGGTTTCAAAAGTTGGTGCACTTGACATGAAATCCCCCATATATATTTTTTGATGTTATAAGGATAAGCTACTCGCTTGCATACAAACTTAATTGACTGACTGTATATGATTTGATGAAATTTGTTATATAAGCTTTTTTCCACTATAGGGCGAACGCTATTGAAATTGGTGAAATTAGGTATGTTCAGACCTAGTCTCCATACAAAAGACCCCTATGAGTTCGCCTTAATTTGCCCTGAGATCCAAACTATCATATAAATTTCGGTCAAATTTGGTTTGTATGTGCTTATTGCAACCATTAATTAGAATCCCTTAAGACCTTTTTTAGTCATAGTTCCCGATCCGCTCATAAATTTAGCTAAAAACGAAAATTATCTAATTTTTTTTTCCAAAAATAAGTGACTACACCAAATATGGTCAGCATATAAAAATATCATCCGATATCATTTTTTTCATATCGGCAGCTAACAAATTTATAAAAATGACACACAAATTTGGTTTATACTTATTTTCTAAAACCAATTAGCTAGACCCAAGACCCTTTCTCTAAACTCATGGTATAGGGTATCATATGGTCGCTCTAGACCGACTATAAATTTCTTACTTGTTTACTTTGCTTTTATAACTCTTGTTGAAATTTCAAAAAAGAGTTATGAATTTCTTTCGATTATCAGTGTATTTAAGAGTTATGAAAATACAACAACAACAAAAAAAAACATCTTTCGCAGAAGAAATTAGTTTATGACAAGACACATAAATGTTTTTTTTTATTATTATTTGCATTAAACGATATTGTTTAAGTTACTCTCCACTATATTCTGCTCGTGCACAACGTAATTCAAGCGATGTTATTGTTGCATATTTAAACCGAACATTTTCATTCAAGCTTACTACATATGAGTACAATAAAAACACACACAACGAAATAGTTATAAATAAAATTTTATGTTGCTAAGAAATTTTAATTTTTGGTAATAAAAATTTCACTTTCTAATAGAATCTCAAAGACAATACATATAAAATATCTAGATAAATAAAATATTTATATTTTTTTTTATATAATTAAGATGTTAGCTTTTTTTTTTGGGGTTATGTATGAAACCAAATTTTGATCATAATTACCATCTTAACACAAAATTCAGAAGAAAAAATTAAACTTTCTTTAAATGTTAGTAATTGTCTACACTTCTTGTAGTAATTCTCTGAAAGAAAACAAAAAAATATTTCATAATTTATATATTTCTACTTAGTTTTGTTAAACATTTCCGGTCTAAGATTTTCTTTTGAACTTTTTTCTTTTAAAGATTATAATGTAAAGTGTGGTATTTATATTAATTTAACATTAAAGTTAAAGTAAAATTTGAATTTGTCTTATTTTTTAAACACCAACTGACTGACTGGTTACTGTTCAATGTTAAATTGTAATTACACGTAAAATGTAGTACGACTCCATACAAATGGGCTGACTATGGGGGTTGTGATAGTAGTAGAAGCTCTATTTCTTTATTTTCAATTTTTAAACTTTTTTTCTTTCTTTAAATGCATTTGAAAAAGAAAAACAAAATAGCAGCTTCAAGTCTTTACCTTTCTTCATCGTTTATCTGTAACAGCTCAACAAACTAATAATAATAATAATAATTTTCTTGTGTTTCCACTTTATGCACTGATGCCTCAAAACAAATATTCAACACAATCAACTAACAATAAGCAACCATTTTTAAAAGAAGTAGCATTATGATTGAGGTATTGATAAACTGTTAAATGATTATGCTTTTTACAGCAAAACGTGCAACTTTTTTACATCATCAACACCACATCACCAGCATCAACAACTAAAATGTGCCTTTTTTCTGAAATTTCTTACGGATATTATGAAATATTAACGGTTCTAATGTTGTGATGTAGAAGAAAAAGCTGTCGAGTTATTTACCAGAAATCGCATTGTAATGTTCTTTGTAGAAAGAGAACCGATTGATAGTGAAAACAAGTAAGAAAATTATAGTCGGTCTAGCTCGACTATACGATACCCTATACCATGGTTAAGAGACCCTATCTCTTCGGTCCAACTAATTGGATATAGCAAATATGCATAAACCAAATTTGAGTGGCATTTTTATTAATTTTTTTCGCGGCAGATATGAAAAAGTTCATATCGGATACTATATTTAAATGGGGACTAGGTCAAAAAATGGACTGATCCTGACCATATTTGGTAAAGTCACTTATACTTTGAAAAAATATATACAAACCAAATTTGAGAAAAATCTGTGCAATATTTTTGTTTTTTTATAGATTTAAGTGAAGATCGGGAAGCAGCTCTATATGGGGCCTATGACTAAGAATTTTCCTGCAGGGAGTATTTTTGAACTACTGATTAATGGATGTAATAAACACATACAAACCCAATTTGACTGAGATCTATATGATAATTTGGAACTTATGGCAATTTATGTCGATTTCATAGGGGTCATTTGTATGGGGGCTAGGTCTGAACATGGACCGATTCTCACCAATTTCAATAGCGTTCATCCCATGGCTGATAGAAGCTTATATACCAAATTTCATCAAAATATATACATATTTGCGACCTGTAGTTTGATTACAAGCTTTACATGGACACACAGACGGACGGACGGACGGACGGACGGACGGACGGACATTGCTATTTCGATTCAGAAAGTGATTCTGAGTCGATCGGTATAATTAAAGGGTGTAGGGCGAATATTTTTGGTTGTTACAAACAGCAGCACAAAGTCATTATACCCAAACCACATAGTGGTATAGGGTATAATGAGAAAATTTTTAATTTATACCCTACACTTCTCTATGGTACGGTGTTATGCTGATTGACGCAACTTTTAATGTACCGATCGACTCCGATAGTATTTGAGAAAGTGATCTACGTCCATCTCTGCATTCATATAAACTTTATACAGAATCTAAGGATAGATAGATAGAAAATTTTCTTTATTTTTATACCCTATACCACTATGTGGTTTGGGTATAATGACTTTGTGCTGCTGTTTGTAACAACCAAAAATATTTGATCTAGACCCATCTTTAATTATACCGATCGAATCAGAATCACTTTCTGAGTTGATTTAACAATGTCCGTCCGTCCGTCCGTCCGTCCGTCCGTGCGTCTGTGTGTCCATGTAAAGCTTGTAATCAAACTGCAGGTCGCAAATATGAATGTATTTTGATGAAATTTGGTACATAAGCTTTTGTCGGCCATGGGATGAACGCTATTGAAATTGGTGAGAATCGGTCCATGTTCAGACCTAGCCCCCATACAAATTACCCATATGAAATCGACATAAATTGCCATAAGATCCAAATTGTCATATAGATCTTACTCAAATTGGGTTTGTATGCGTTCATTACATCCATTAATGAGTAGTCCAAAAATGATCCCTTTGAGCCCATATAGAGCTGCTTCCCGATCTTCACTTAAATCTATTAAAAAACAAAAATATTGCACTGATTGTTCTCAAATTTTGTTTGTATATATTTTTGCAAAATAGAAGAGACTTTACCAAACATAGTCAGGATCGGTCCATTTTTGGACCAAGTCCCTGTACAGATATAGCATCCGATATGAACTTTTTCATATCTGCAGCCAAAAAAATTAATAAAAATCCCACTCAAATTTGGTTTTTGCTTATTTTCTATGTCCAGTTAGTTGGGCCTAAGAGATAGGGTCTCTAAACGCATGGTATAGGGTATGGTATAGTCGGTCTAGACCGACTATAATTTTCTTACTTGTTTTTTATTCAATTCATTACTATAGTTATTCCTAAATTCTAAAATCTATTTATAAAGAAAAGTACGGCATGGTTTATAAAAAACCGTTTGCCGGAATGTTGGGTATTTATTTTTTGTTTTGACAATAATATTTAAAAATTAATACCAGCAGATCCCAGTGCTCGAAATTCGAGTGCAATTTCTAGGCAGCTTTATTTTTGAACTTAGCCAATTCACAAACCAACACTTTAATGGTTTATTATTATTGTGAATGAAGATAACAAACTCATTAACAAACACATTAACAAATTTAATGAAACACACATAGCATATCGAACCTGTGCCTCTAAAGTGAGTCAACTCAAAATTTACAAATAACTTTTTTTTTTTTTGAAAATGCTATAAAAAAAAACTACTGATTATCTCAAATTTCTTTTTTTATTTGAAAGCACAATCCTTCCGGTTAATAATGGAAAATAATTTCATTCAAATAGCTGCCTCGGCTGGCCATGCAGTAGCCTACACGATCGGTCCAATTTTTAAGCACATTATCGATTGTGTGCAGCTGTATTTCACCAATGGCTTTACGAATATTGTCCTTTAAAGCGTCAGTTGTCTCTGGCTTGTTGGCGTAACACTTATCTTTGAGGGCACCCCACAAATAATAGTCCAACGGTGTCAAATCGCAGCTCCGAGGTGGCCAAACGACATCAGCTCTGCGGCTGATAATGCGATCTTCAAAAACAGGGCGCAAAACATCGAGTGTAGCTTCGCCTGTGTGGCACGTAGCGCCGTCCTGTTGAAACCAAATGTTGCCAATATCCTCCTCTTCAATTTTTGTGAACAAAAATTCAACATGGCCCGATAACGATCGCCATTGACTGTAACGGCCACTCCTTGCACATTTTCAAAGAAAAATGGCCCAATTATGCCTCTGGACCAAAATCCGCACCAAATAGTGACTCGTTTGGGTGTATCGGCTTTTTAATGTATGCGTGCGGGTTTTCTGTGCCCCAAATGCGACAATATTGCTTGTTTACATATCCGCCAAGATCAAAATGAGCTTCATCTGAAAAGATGATTTTTTTTTTGGCAAAATCGGCATCTTCTGTAAGTCGAGCGCAGGCTCACTTAGTGAAGCGAAAACGCATTGGATGGTCAGTTGGCTTCAACTCCTGAACCAATTGGACTTTGTATGGCGTCATACCAAAGTCTTTATGCAAAATTCGTCTCAATGATGCCTCCGAAATGTTCAATTCTTGAGAACGACGGTGAATTGATGTTGATGGCGCTTCACGCACACTTTCTGCCACAGCAGCAATATTCTCGGGCGTATGCACTGTTTTTGGCTTTTCACGCTTTGGTATATCGATGATGATGCCAGTTTCTTTCACTTTTTTCACAAGATAACGAACATACGGAGCTGACGGTGCTTCTCTTCTTCCAAAATCCGTACGCAATTTTCACACACATTCTGCAACATTACCATGATTTTCAAAGTAATGTCGCAATATTTTCCAGCATTGTTCAAGCGGAAGGATAAAACTAATTATCTGTCAAATCAGACATGAGCTAAGTGTTACCATTCACGAAATAAGCACTAGTTGAAAAAAAAAAAAAACGTTAGATGGCGGACCCTTTATTTACTATGAAATGTAAAAATGGTTGTTTCATTGTAAAGAATTGCGAATAATAAGTATACAACAGTAGTTGTTTTTGCGATTTTTTCAGTGATCATCAAAAATAACAAGTTTTTTGGGTGCAACTCAAAATATGTCTTTTTAGTGGATTCTAAAGAAACTACTCTTATAACACAAAGAGGGTTACAACTGTATTTTTTTTGCCAAAGACTAGAAAAATCGATGTAAGATTTTTACAGTGGATAGATATGACCACTGTGTATCGTTTTCTTGCAAAAAGTGAAAATTGAAAAACTTTGAGTTGACTCACTTTAGAGGTACAGGTGCGATATGTATAATTTTATGCATGTGTTAGTAGCAACTTTAAAAGCAATTTACTCAAAATGAAGGAAAAAAATTTAAAAATCTGTAAATCTGCTAAAATTAAATACCATTCAAATAATATACGTTTGGTCAAAATCGGTATAAAATGGTAGAACAAAACATCGGTCACAAGAAATCGCCTAGCCTATTAATATTATAGGTACTTCTATATTTTAATGCATATTTTGCGTAATAAAAAAAGTTTAGCCATTAGTATCTTCACCACCGTTCATTAAACTAATCAATTCGTTTTCGGTGAGTACTGCACGCTGTAAATACCCCTTTTTTTTATCGTTTTTAATATAGGACATCTGCCCAAGAAATGTTAAAGGGTTTCTATATTTTTCATATTACACATGGAGCATAATCTGCTGTCACCTTCCCTAAAACTGGTACCATTCAACCACAATAAATCACCTCTAATTTTCATTATTTAGCTTATTTGATTTTGCTTATACTTCTCATTGCAATAAGTGAGCCCTTTGCTGTGATGCAGGAATCTTTAGAACCATTGTTGATTGTCTTGAGCTTTAACCAAGTGTTCTTGCCGTTGTTTATTTTCATCGCTTCTGTTAGATTCATACATGCATTTTTCAGTTCAATTCTATCTTGTTCTAAATCTCCAATATTAATGTTTTATTCCAACACTCTATTTTTCAAATCCCTATACCAGTAAATATTTCTCTCTCTTATCTATAATACATATTAATAGGCTAGGCGATTTCTTGTGACCAATGTTTTGTTTTACCGTTTTATCGCGATTTTGACCAATCGTATATTATTTGAAAGGTATTTCTTTTTAGCCATTTCGCAGATTTACAGATTTTTTAATTTTTTTCTTTATATTGAGTAAATTGCATTTAAAGTTGCTACTAACACATACATAAAATTATACATATGCTATGTGTGTTTTATTAAATTTGTTAATGTGTTTGTTAATGAGTTTATTATCTTCTTTCACAATAATAATACACCATAAAAGTGTTGGTTTGTTAATTGGCTAAGTTGAAAAATAAAGCTGCCTAGAAATTGCACTCGAATTTCGAGTGCTGGAATCTGCTAGTTTTCATAGATAGTTTATGTGGTAGTCTAAAATTACACTGTGGAACAAATTCAGGTTAGCAAAAGTTAGGTCGATTATGAGAGTGAGGGGTGTAAATAGAGGCTAAATTAGAAGACCCGTATCGCGGCGTTTGTTTATGTTAGTTCGAATTTTTTTTTGAATCGACCTTCGAACTTTGCAGTCATATGCCGATTTTCAGCATATTGTTTATATGGTTTTTTAGCTATAACTCGTCGACTAATTGATATTTTTTCAATCTGTGAAAGCCAAATTATTGCTAGAGACCTGTGCAACAATCAAAATTTTTAAAAATTGATTTAGAAAATTTTTGTGGTGCTTATGAAGCAAAATGTTGGAAAAATTATTTTTTTTTTTCATTATTTTGAAAATATTTTCCACAAAACTAAGTCTTTTTTGCTTTCTGTTTGATCTATAATATGCTTCTCAGTTTCTTCAATAAATTTCATTTGAAAAGAAAACAATCATAATACAAAACTTGCGTTTCCAGATTAATATTAATTTACTTCTTATTTTTTATGTACCAATTTTTTTTATTTAATGGTTTTGGGACCATTTTATTCAGCATTTTTGTTGATTAAGAAATGACTGTTGTTTTTAGGGTTCTTTGGGATGCTGAATCCAAATATTCACTTGGTTTTTTTCTATCAGCTCTACTTTTTGCTATATACCGTTATGTGAAAAAATAAGGCACTTCCACTACATATATTTTAATAACTTAAAAGCGGTTCACCATATTCAGTTAAACGAAACTCGCCAACAATATTATCTTTAAGCCGTGCTTACATTGGTTTAAAATTTGCCCAGCATTTTCAGAGATATCGTGGAAGTTTTGAAAAAAAATGACAACTTAAAAAAAAAATTTTTTTTTTCTTTAAAATTTATAACAAATAAAAATGCGACGAATTTCACAGGTTTGGTCTAAAAGCATTTAGTAAAACATATTTCGAATGAAATGAGCTTTATTTCATTGTAATCGGTAGACAACTTTTGCAGATTTGAAATCAGCGACCTGAAATTTCCAGTCAACACTAAAAAAGTTGAATTTTGTTCCCTTGTGTAAAAGATGACCTCAGACAAATTTGCAAAGCTGTCTCTTTCATAGTACTCGAGATATATGATATTGAATAATTACTTTGCATGGGAGGTGCCACGCTTTACCACCTATTCTCATACCCGTATGAGTACGAGCACAAGCACCATTACACGAAAAATTTACATGCCTATATAGATGTGTTGCTGAAAGGAACTAAAATTTTATAACTTGTTTTCTTCTTAATTGAAAAAAAAAAACACATTAAAATTATTAAAACATGGAAAAATATTTGAAAATCGTTAATATTATTATTTTTTTTTAAATATTGATCTTATTTTAAATAAGATACTAACCATGGAAATTGGTTGGAAAAATCCAGAAATATTTTGTTTTAATCTATATATTAATAATCTATAATTAATCTACATATATATTAATATCTGAAGGTAAATCTTTCAACCAGTTTTTAAGCAAAATTCGCGCAGGGAGGACTGTGATATTTGGTATAGTTATAGTTCATATGGTGGAGGAGAAATGCAGAAGGATAAAATTTATGTACAATATGTGTTAAAAATATATTAAATAAAATAAAATAAAATAAAATAAAATAAAATAAAATAAAATAAAATAAAATAAAATAAAATAAAATAAAATAAAATAAAATAAAATAAAATAAAATAGAATAAAATAGAATAAAATAAAATAAAATAAAATAAAATAAAATAAAATAAAATAAAATAAAATAAAATAAAATAAAATAAAATAAAATAAAATAAAATAAAATAAAATAAAATAAAATAAAATAAAATAAAATAAAATAAAATAAAATAAAATAAAATAAAATAAAATAAAATAAAATAAAATAAAATAAAATAAAATAAAATAAAATAAAATAAAATAAAATAAAATAAAATAAAATAAAATAAAATAAAATAAAATAAAATAAAATAAAATAAAATAAAATAAAATAAAATAAAATAAAATAAAATAAAATAAATTAAAATAAAATAAATTAAAATAAAATAAATTAAAATAAAATAAAATAAAATAAAATATTTATAATAATTTTATAAGATCCTAAATTATGCTAATCAATTTTAAGCAATTCACAATGCATCGTCTGTGCATTTGTTATTGATGGTTTCAAAAAGGAGTAAATTTTAATCGCCCTGTGTTGAATTGTGAATTGCCTAAAAATGATTAGCATACTTTGAGGCTCTTATAAGTTTATTTATTAAATTCTAATTTATATTTCTTCTGTGTGTTCATCAAATATTTATAAAGAAAATTTTATGAATTATATTTAAAAATGCATAATTTAATGAATTTTATTTACATATTCATAAATTTTTTATATATATAGACTAAAAAAACATTAAAAGAAAAAAATTGTATGCTAGTTGTTTATTAAATCGCATTAGGTTTTGTTTAGTTTCATAGATTTTGTCCTTATTCTATGATTGCTGTAGTGTTAAATGTCGTTGAAAAGAGCTTTATGAAATGCTTTTATGCCGTGTACAAAAACTGTATTGGTCCCTGTAAAAATTATTGATACCCATATTGCCTAAATTTAGTGCACATGGTTGCCATGATCAAACATAAGAAATCTATTCGGCTGAAATCGACACCATAGAAAATTTCCTAAAATTCTGGGCTTTATTAAATAACTCCAGCATTTAAGCAAAATAGGTTTTCATATTATGTCCAAACTGTATATGGATTAGTTGAATACAAAAAATTTTGGGAAACTACTGTTTTTTGTACGCATCCCCCCTAAATATCACATTTGGCAGTTAAAAAAAATTCGGGTTACTTATTTTTTCGTGTTCTGTAAAATATCCAAATTTCGTCACGATCTGCGCGTGCCCTTATCATACCTACTTGTACCATTTTGAACGGTGTTAATTTTTTCGGCAAACTTTCTTCAGTGAAGTTGTTCGAAATGTTCTAGTTTAAAAATTTTGTGAACCCCATAGTTCAGGTTTTGTAAGCCTTTTGGGACAAATTGTCGGAAATATATTAATTTAAAAAATAAAAATTATGTTCTTTTAATTTCACGATAACTGATTAACGTTATCTAAAATAAACATTTAAACTCAAGCCAATGTACGTACATATTATGATTTTTTGTTTATCATTCAAGAAGTCAGTACTTATTACTGATATCAGCTTAAGATGGTCCCAGTATCAGTAAGAATTTTGCTTAAAATATTTTTTTTCCCTAAACTATCTGAAGTAAGTATGTAAAGTATTTCAAATTTTAGCAATCAAACAAAAACAGAAAACCACACGTTTTTAAATAAGCCATTCTTACATACATACATATAACTCAGAAGTTACTACATACATAAAAAGTATTACATACTTATATGGTTAACAGCTCAGTCGCAACGTCTTTTCGCTTGCCAATCATTCAAAAATTTATTAAAGACTCTGGTGATCAGTAAAGAAAACAAAATTATTTTAGGTACTTACTAACAACTTAACATACAAACGTACATTAATACGAGTATGTACATAAGTATGTACCAACACATACTAATGTTTGTGTGAATTACAGGTTGGCATGAATGTGTGTAAATTTTTTTTTTTGGTTTGTTAAAATAACAAACAATACAGGCAAAGTTGTGAACAAAAAATAACAATAAATTATAATAAATTGCCTAAAGGTTGTTTGCATCTGTTATAAGCTTTGTTTTAAAGAAATTTTATTTCTCGACCTACACTGCTGGCCACAAAATTATAAACGAAATTAAAAAAAAAAAACAAATTATTAGGAATTTAAATAATAAGAAGCCAAAAATAAGTAACACTTAATTGAAAAAATAAGTTATTTATAATCTAATCCAGTTTTTAAGTAAAATATGCGCACGGAGGATTGTGAAATTTGGCACAGCTATAGTTCATATGGAGGAGAAGAGCAGAATGAAAAAATTTATTTTTAATATGTGTAAAAATTTATTAAATAACATAAAATAAAATAAAATAAAATAAAATATTTCTAATAAATAATTTTATAAGAGCCTAAAGGTATGCCAATCAATTTTAGCAAATTCACAATTAATCGCCTGTGCATTTATAATTGATGATTTCAAAAAAGAGTACATTTTAATTGCCCCGTGTTGAATTGTGAATTGCCTAAAATTGATTAGCATACCTTTAGGCTCTTATAAAATGATTTATTAACAATTCTATTTATGTTTCTTCTGTGTGTTCATCAACTTCATAAATTTGTTTATATATACCATTCAAAAAATATTGAAAGAAAAAAATTTAATGAAAAAATAAAAATTCCTTAGAATTTGCACTCGAATTTCGAGTGCTGGGCTCTGCTAATTTATATTAATACTCGTACATATTTGCAGAATTAAGGTAATTTTGTAATACCCGATGGATATTCAATTGTACTCGATACTTTTAAAAAGTTTTATTTGTTTAATTTAACTTTTTTTTTATATCTGAATATCGTATATTTTATGCCCTATACTACTCTGTGGGTATAAAGAGTTTGTGTTGAAGTTTGTAACTACCAAAAATTTCTGACCAAAATCCATATTTCATTATACCGATCGACTCAGAGTCACTTTCTGATAGCGAAATATTGAAACTTACAGTCAGTAACGCCCCTAATGTTCACCATAATATGTGATAGTTTTAAGACCATGTGCGCATACACGAATACATTATAACTGAATCAAGAGTAAGTAAGCAAGAAAATTATATATGGTCTAGACTGACTTTACGAGACCCTATACCATGCATTTCGAGAGCAAGTCTGGGATCCAACTATGCTAAAGCGTACAGATATGAAAAAGTTCATGTCTGATATTAATTTTATATGGTGCTAGGTCAAAAAATTGCCCGATCATGACCATATTTAGTAGTCATTTATTAAAAAAAAATTTAAAAAAATCTCTGTATTAATTTTGTTTTTGATAGATTTAAGTGAAGATTGGGAATTAGCTTTATATGGGGATTAGGACTAAAAATGACACACATGGTTTATTTTTGGACTACTCGTTAGTGGGCGTAATAGACCCACATGCACTAAATTTTACCGCTAAATATGTACATGATAATCTGGATATTATGGCAATTTTATCGGAATGATAGGCGATATAAGTGTGTGGACTAGGGCTGAAAATTCACCGCTTTTCACAAGTTTCAATAATGTTCGTCCTAAGGCCGATAAAAGCTTAAATTACAAATTTCATAAAAATATATTCATATATGGGACTTGTTGTTTGATACAAGGTTTACATGGACACACTGACAGACAGACATACAGATGGACGGACATCGCTAAATCAACTCAGAAAATGAGTTTAAGCCGATCGGCATAATAAAAGTTTGGTCTAGGCCAAATATTTTTTGTAGTTATAAATATCACTACAAATTCGTTATACTCTGACAACAAAATGGTATACGGATTTGGATAGAAGAGACTTATACCTTTAAAACGATGTATATGATTATATGGTTTGATCCAAAAATATGTGTGTATTTCTGCACCAAAATCATTTTTTTACCACTTTTTCGACATTTTTTAACTTTGGCGATATTTTTACGCACTTTTTTATAAAGGAACCGTAAAGCTTTATAATTTATGTTAGCAGCATATTTAGTTGGGAGTAAAATGCAATTTACGGTTTTAAAATCCGTTAAAAAATGACTAAGTTATTTAATATTGTATCAAACCAAAATTCTTGCAAAATACAAATTTCTTAATATGATATTCCTACGCATTATTTTATACAGAAATTTTACTGAGTAAAATTCAACTTTGTTTTAAAAAATCCGTTAGAAATTAAGAGAGTTATTAATTTTGTTTTTAAGACTAAATTTTTGCATAATCACTCACATATATCGGTTTTGTTACAGTTAAAACATTTGCGTATTTGACACTTTTGCGCGTTTTAAAAGAGTAACCTTTTGTATTGGTTTGGCAAAAATAGCAATCACCTGGTTTATGGTAGAGCTGATGATGCCAAATCATAGGTGACGAAAAGTGTAAAGTAACTGACGGCTTTTTTAATGTTCTACAGCAATAATCACAAATAAATTCAGGTTCATACCAGCGACTAAATTTATAAGAGCGATTGAAGAGTTTGTTATATATTTCCACCACTCCACCATTGTTTCTAAAATCACGTCTATGATCGATATCTACCAATAAACCACAAATATAACAAAATTTTTTACGTCTGTCGCACATTTTCTATTTTTAATAAAATTTATTTATCGGGATAAATTCAAATTTAATTTTAATTGCCCTTCACTATTATAATATTATCAAATGGCAAACTTTTTTGTTTATTTAAGTAAACAAAAGTAATAAACAATACAAATTAAAAAAACAATACTTTTACATTATTTAAGCTCTCATTGCTAATTGTTGTTGTAATTCTAATTTGAGTTTAATATAACAGTGATTTACAATTTATAGTCCTCAGAGTATGTCAATCACATTTATTATAGTTAGTATATAACAAAAAATATACAGTGCAAATAAAATACCACTTATGTTTAAAATCATTATTTTATATTAAATAAGAAAACCCCTCCAAAATCTTTTTTAAGAAACATTTTCAGTTTTCGGAATGTAAAGTTTTGTACAAATAACAATCTGACTCCAAGCAAAAAAAGTTTGGCAAACTCGTCCCAATTTGCTCCACATTGTATTTACAAAATTTTACCTGCTAACTTCTAGCAAAACATCACTAGACAGAGAGCAAAAAAAACTAGAAAAATAATGTGCAAGTAATTATGCAAAAATTTTGGTTTAAAAACAAAATTAATAACTCTCTTAATTTCTAACGGATTTTTTAAAACAAAGTTGAATTTTACTCAGCAAAATTTCTGTATAAAATAATGCGTAGGAATATCATATTAAGAAATTTGTATTTTGCAAGAATTTTGGTCTGATACAATATTTAATAACTTAGTCATTTTTTAACGGATTTTAAAACCGTAAATTGCATTTTACTCCTAACTAAATATGCTACTAACATAAATTATAAAGCTTTACGGTTCCTTTATAAAAAAGTGCGTAAAAATATCGCCAAAGTTAAAAAATGTCAAAAAAAGTGGTAAAAAAATGATTTTGGTGCAGAAATACACACATATTTTTGAATCAAACCATATAATCATATATATCATTTTAAAGGTATAAGTCTCTTCTATCCAAATCCGTTTATAAAATTAAAATCGGTGGAGAACCAACTGAGTTACCCGTTATTAAGTGCATAGAGGTCCGAAAAACCGGGTTTTTACCCGTATCTCAAAACTCTGACGTGCCTGGAAAATTTCAAATACAGATTCTTTTTCTACTCGACAATACCTACCAGAAAAATAATATGATATCCCAGGGATTCCGACTTCATTCTTTTTTGTAACACCGTGTTATTATACCATATACCAGTATGTGGTGAGGATATAATGACTTTGTGCTGCTGTTTGTAACTACCAAAAATATTTTACCTAGACCCATCTTTTATTATACCGATCGACTCAGAATCACTTTCTGAGTCGATTTAGCGATGTCCGTCCGTCCGTCCGTCCGTCTGTGTGTCCATGTAAACCTTGTAATCAAACTACAGGTCGCAAATATGAATATATTTTAATGAAATTTGGTACATAAGCTTTTATCGGCCATGGGGTGAACGCTACTGATTTGGTGAAATTAGGTCCATGTTCATACCTAGCCCCCATACAAATGACCCCTTTAAAATCGACTTAAATTGCCATAAGATCCAAATTATCATATAGATCTCGGTCAAATTGGGTTTGTGTGTGCTTATTACATCCATTTATCAGTTGTCTAAAAATAAACCCCATATGGCAATTCTTTGTCATAGCCCCCATATAAAGCTGCTTCCCGATTTTCACTTAAATCTATCAAAAAAAAAAAAAAATATTGCACAGATTTTTCTCAAATTTGGTTGGTGTATATTTTTTAAAAATATAAGTGACTTTACGAAATATGGTCATGATTGGTCCATTTTTCGACCTAGTGCCCATATAAATATAGCTTCGATATGAACTTTTTCGTATCTGCAGCCAAAAAAATTAATAACAATGCCACTAAAACTTGTATTCTTATTTTCTATATGCACTTAGTTGGACCGAAGACAGAGGGTCTCTATACCATGGTATAGGGTATCGTATAATCGGTCTATGCCGACTATAATTTTCTCATTTGTTATTTTTTTTTTGCTAAAAACGATAAACAGTCGTAATTTTTAGCCACTGTGTAAATCTTCTATCGTTTTCTCTACTCTTTCGTTAAAAAAAATCTTTATGACAATCTATTTAATATTAATACATACAAGAAAAGATATTACCAACCGAATTGTTCTAAAGTTTAACAACTGCATTTTCGATTGTATTAATAGAAACTAGCAGATTCCAGCACTCGAAATTCGAGCGCAAATTCTTGAAAACTATTTTTTCATTTAATAAAGTCCCTAAAGGTATGCTTCACAATTTAACGCATTTTAAATGAAGAAAACAAACTCAACACATTAACACATTAACAAATTTAATAAACACACACATAGCATTGTGTAATTTTTTGTATGTGTTAGTAGCAACTTTAAACGGCCATAACTCCAAAAAAATATTCCGGACGATGAAAATCTGTAAATCTGGGTAACAGCTAAAAAGAAATACCTTTCAAATGATAAATTTTTTGTCAAAACCGGGGTAAAACTGTGAAACTTACATCGGTAACAAAAAATCGCCTAGCCTATTACTATTATAGATACGCTTGAAAGTAAAAATTATGAATCGTCTACGCCAATTTTGACATACAGCCGGGATTACATATGGGCCGAAACCTAGCATGTGTTATGACAAAAACTTATCATCTGATACCACCAACAGACGAAAAACCTAAGATATATATATATATAAATTTAACTGTAATTTAACTTGAGCTCACTGCAGACCTTTGTATTGGGGCATATGAACATTAGGGTGGTCCCACGTTATATGGACATTTTTCAAACTGCGATTTTGGGGATACGCGAGGTCCAATTTGTAACCTTTCAATATAAAACTAATAAATGTGAAGTTTGGGGACAATCGGATAAAGAAAAGTCGCGCCGGAAATCGACATTTTTCCTTCTATAGTTTAATTTTTCCGACAAGTTGTCGCAAGAATCGGGATCAGTATTAAATTATATTTTCAAAAAGGTATAAAAGTTCAAAATCGAATAACAATTCGCCGAGAAATAGCAAATGCCGCAGACCACTTTTGTGAAAAAAAAACTAGGTAAGGAAATTTGATAGCATTTTTTTTCAACATTGAGAAATTGATTAAAGCCATAATTTTTCTTCTATCTCTATACTTATAAATTATCAGATATGAAGTATTGATTTATTATCACGTTGTTAACCTATTGCGCATTGAGACCAAAAATGGGAAATTTTTTTTATGAAATTTTGAAAACTCCTTTTTCAAGTTTTAAAATATTTTCTTAAACAAATTATAATTTTTCATATTTCGCATTTCATATTTCGAGAAAAATTGGATTTTTGTAAAATATTCTGTAAATGTACTCTTTCTAAATACATTGTATGAAAAATTCATAATTTTTCTACTTTTAAATGTTATATTTTATCTTAATAGCCTAGGGTTTTAGAAAAAAAATAATATGACCCCATTAACCCTTTTGGAATTGGGGTCACATATGACCCCAAGCTAATAAAAGACAATTTATTCAAAAAATTCAAATATTTTGCAAATACTGTTGAATTTTTAAAAGCGTTACTTAAAATATTATAACCAAATATGTATAACTTCCGTTCCTAAAATTTGGGATAAATCCGAAAACGTTACCCCATTATTTGCCAAGGCCACCTTTTGTTTTTAGGATATTTCTAAATAAAGATTACCGAAAACGAGTTTTTCTATTAAATTCGATGAAACCAGTATTTAGAATTTAAGAAAAATAATTCGTTTAATTTTTATTTATTTAAAAAAATTTACATTATATATGATACCCTATGCCATGCTTATGGAGAAAATGTCTTAGGTCCAACTAATTGAATATAGAGGCATTGTATTTAATTTTTTTGCCTGCAGCTTTGAAAAAGTTAATACCGGATGCTTTATTTAAATGAGAACTAATTCGAAAAATGGACCGATCCTGACCATAGATAGTAACATCACTAACTTTTTGCAAAAACATATACAAACCCAATTTGAGAAAAATATTTGCGATATTTTTGTTTTTTGATAGATTGAAGTGAAAATCGGGAAGCACTTTATATGGGAGCTATGACTAAGAACTGTCCTACAGGGTATATTTTACACCAAATTTGACCGACATTTAAGTAATAATTTGGATATTATGGTAATTTAAGTCGATCTCATAGTGGTGTGGGGGACTAGGTCTGAACATGGCTGATAAAAGCGTATTTATCAAATTTCATCGAAATATATTCACATTTGCGACCTGTAGTTTGATAACAGACACACGGACAGACGGACCGACATCGCTAAATCGACTCAGAAAGTGTTTCTGGATCGATAAAATATAATATAATAATATAATAAAATATGGTTCTAGGTCAAATACTTTTGGTAGTTACAAACATCAGCACAAACTCATTATATCCTAACATCATCAACTCATTATATCCTTAACTCTTCAACTCTCTATTTAAAGTTGAAATATTTTTGGAATAATCATAAATTACATCTAGGATTAATGTCGGAGTAGGGTGGTACACCAAAAAAAGTTGAGCTTATCCTTTCCTAGGACTAAAGATTAGTTAGAGGCGATTCGGAAAAGATATTTTTTCTTTTTGTCACGCCCCTGCATGTCGCCCTTTTAGTTTTTTGTCACTGCATCGCCATTTTTAGTCCTATCATAACATGACGCATATCGTTTTGCATGGTTTCATTATGGCTATCCGGCGTCAAAAATTTTTCGACTTTCAGTATCTCGGAAAAAATATTTTCTTTTCATTCTGAAATTTGTATTTGAATAAAACGAATGTTCATTTAAATTCGTTATTGTTGCTTTAAAACTAAAACACATGCAGGGGCGTGGTAAAAAAGAAAGACGATTTCCGAATCCTCTCTAACTAATCTTTAATCCTAGGGTAGGACCAGTTTAACATTTTTTTTGTATGGAGACCGAACCATTCTAATGTCGGGGTGTAGATCAAACACTATTTGAGGCACTCTAAAATTTCTAGCAACACTAAAATTCACATTCAAAAACAGGTTTTGATTTAACAATTTCCAAAGTGTTGGAAAGTAAAAATTTTTTTACCAACATAAGTATTATATCAAAAGAAAGCTAACAATTTTCTTTTCATTTTCGGGATACATGAGATTATAGCTTGTTATGTTCAGATTATAAGGAACTCTCCAGCGACATTTTGCACATCTTTAATCAATTTATATTAACTCGTAGTGTCTGATTGTTTGCTTGTCGACAACACTTTGGATCGATTTTTAACCCTTTTCCCGTGATTCTATCGAGCTGAAACTTTGCAGACAGACTCGCGGTGACGACAAAAATGATCTGACATTTTTTGCATTTTTCATTTTATCAATTATGATACAAAGAACCTTGGTTTTTATGGGATAATTTTTTTATTTGTGACTACAACTTTGCTTAAAGTATTTTGTTTTAGTTTTCCTCCAAAAACTTAAAAATATTGCTATCTTGCTGATAAAATATTGGTATGAGTAAAATTTTTTGTCGATAGACTTTTCTTACACATATAAATTTTGAAAAAAGTCTATGAAAAATGCTGCGGTAGAAGATTAAATAATAGGCTCACGGCTTCTGACGTTTTAATCTGGGCCTTGTGTGAAAGCGATCTAATATTTCCAATATTCACATGATTTAGTGCTGATATTCTTAACTACCAAAAGTACTTGGCTTTCACTCAGCTTTTTTGTACCGATCGACTCCAATCAAATTCGATGCCCGTGCGTCCACACGTTGGGGTGTTCATGTGAACCTTTTACAGAAACTACAGGTGCAATTAAATAAAATTTGGTATATAAGCTTCTGTTAGTTAAAGGATGATCGCTCATGATGTAAATCGGTGCATGTTCATCAGAGTTGTCCTTAAAAATGAAAATGCGATTTTGGGGATAGGTTGGGTCCAGTTTGTTACCTATCAATATAAAACTAATAAATGTGAAGTTTGGGGACAATCGGATAAAGAAAAGTCGCGCCGGAAATCGATTGAAAATTTCAAGTGTGTTTATATGAGGAAAATGTGACTTTTTTGAGATTTTACGAAAATTGCGTTCTATAGTTTGACTTTTCCGACAAGTTGTTATAAGAATCGGGACCAGTATTAAATTATCTTTTAAAAAAGCTATAAAAATTCAAAACCGAATAAAAATTCAAAATTTAAAAAAATTGATCTGGCTCTTTAAGGTTTTATTAAATACATATTACAGATTAACTGTGTGCATTTTTAAGCAAATCCCTAAGCTAGAATTTTTTTGACGTGGATTTTATATTTGCGGATTTCGAGAAAAATGGGATTTTTGTAAAATATTCTGTAAATGTACTCTTGTATTAAAAATTCATCACTTTTCTACTTTTAAATGTTATATTTTATCTTAATAACCTAGGGTTTCGGAAAAAAATAATATGACCCCATTAACCCTTTTGGAATTGGGGTCACATATGACCCCAAGCTAATAAAAGACAATTTATTAAAAAAAATTCAAATATTTTGTAAGTGCTGCTGAATTTGTAGATGCGACGCTTAAAATATAATAACCAAATGTGTAGAACATCCGTTCCCTAAATATGGGATAAATCCGAGAACGTTAACCCATTATTTGCCAAGGCCAGCTTTGGATTTTAACATATTTTTAAATAAAAATTACCGAAAACGAATTTTTCTGTTAAACTCGATGAAACCACTATTTAGAATTTAAGAAAAATAATTCGGTTAATTTTTATTTATTTAACCCTTCAGTGCTCCTGGAATCAAAATAATCCATTGTGATATGTATATCTTTGGTGCAAATAAAACAACTTTAAACCAATTTTGTTATAAAAATATTTTATGTATAAAAACTATCTATATTTTTCTAAATAAAATTAGAAGGCCCAAAAATGACCCAAAGCTAATAAAACACATTTTATTTAAAAGAATATGAAATATAAAATTAATATAATAATATAAAATTAAAGAAAAGCAATACTTATTGCAAGTCATAAATGATTACAGAAAACAATTTGAATCGCACACTAAATCATCCTTAAATACACCAAAATAAATAGAAATAATTTTATATTTCATATTCTTTTGAATAAATTGTCTTTTATTATCTTTGGGTCATTTGTGGGTCTTCTTATTTTATTTAGGAAAATATAGATAGTTTTTATACATAAAATAATTTTATAACAAAATTGGTTAAAACTTGTTTTATTTTATATTCGCGAGTAAAAAGCAGACAATTGCACCACAATGGATTGTTTTGATCCCAGGAGCACTGAAGGGTTAAATAAATAAAAATTAAACGAATTATTTTTCTTAAATTCTAAATAGTGGTTTCATCGAATTTAATAGAAAAACTCGTTTTCGGTAATCTTTATTTAGAAATATCTTAAAAACAAAAGCTGGCCTTGGCAAATAATGGGGTAACGTTTTCGGATTTATCCCAAATTTTAGTAACGGAAGATATACATATTTGGTTATAATATTTTGGTTATAATATTTTAAGTATAATAAAGTATTTCCAAAATATTTGAATTTTTTGAATAAATTGTCTTTTATTAGCTTGGGGTCATATGTGGCCCCAATTCCAAAAGGGTTAACGGGGTCATATTATTTTTTTCCAAAACCCTAGGCTATTAAGATAAAATATAACATTTAAAAGTAGAAAAGTGATGAATTTTTGATACAAAGTATTTAGAAAGAGTACATTTACAGAATATTTTACAAATTCTCGAAATCCGCAAAAATAAAATCCTTGTCAAAAAAATTCTGACCTAGGGACTTGCTTTAAAATGCACACAGTTAATCTGTAACATATATTTAACAAAACCTTAAAGATCCAGATCCATTTTTTTAAATTTTGTTTAAGAAAATATTTTAAAACTTGAAAAGGAGTTTTCAAAATTTTATAAAAAAATTTCCCATTTTTGGTCTCAATGCGCAATAGGTTAAAAGTCATATTTTCCCCACATAAACACACTTAGGATTTTCAATAGATTTCCGGCGCGACTTTTCTTTATCCGATTGTCCCCAAACTTCACATTTATTAGTTTTATATTGAAATGTAACAAACTGGACCTCGCCTATCTCGAAAATCGCAATTTAAAAAATGTCCATATAACGTGGGACCACTCTAATGTTCATATGTCCCAATACAAAGGTCTGCAGTGAGCTCAAGTTATGATGATTGCAGTTGGTTTTTTGTCTGTTTTTTTTTTTGAACATATAAAGGTGGTATCAGGTGATAAGTTTTTGTCATAACACATGCTAAGTTTCGACCCATATGTAATCCCGGCTGTATGTCAAAATTGGCGTAGACGATTCATAATTTTTACTTTCAAGCGTATCTATAATAATAATAGGCAAGGCGATTTCTTGTGACCGATGTAAGTTTCACAGTTTTACCCCGATTTTGACAAAAAAGTTATCATTTGAAAGGTATTTCTTTTTATCTGTTACCCAGATTTAAAAATTTTTATCGTCTGGAATATTTAAAATACATAAAAGTATACAATGCTATGTGTGTGTTTACTAATTTTTTGTTATTGTGTTTGTGTTAATGTGTTGAGTTTGTTTTCTTCATTTAAAATGAGTTGAATTCTGAAGCATACCTTTAGGGTCTTTATTAAATTAAAAATAAAATTTCCTAGAATTTGCACTCGAATTTCGAGTGCTGGAATCTGCTAGTATATGTAATTGCGCCTAACATAACCTCTGTGTGCTTATAACAGCTGATTTTTTAATGTGGATAAATTTGCAATTTAATCGAGTTATTTGTTGACCCAATAAAAATGACATCCGATATTAGTTAAATTTTTTTTTAAATAACAATTAATAAATTTAGGTTCATTTATTTTAGTCCATTGTTGACCACACCCAGCACGGTTGGCCTTAAGACCCTTTTCTGAAACTCATGGTATAAGGTATCTTATAGTCGGATAACTGTCTTACTTTTTTTCTTTTATAATTGTTTTTAATACTTATTTTTACAATGTTTTTAAGATAATTCTAAAAAATTGTACCATCTTTGCAAACATTTTTTTTCTTAAAATTTATTTATATAAAAATTTTCTATTTGCAAAAGCTTTTTAAAAGCTTTATTGTATTGCTAAGTTCTTATTTACAAATAGTAAAAAATCCCTTATACTTTTACTATGTATAACCTGTTTGTTTATAAACCTTAACTTTTTTTAAGTGTGACTTTGGCAACACGCAACCGATGTCTTACCGATTCCCATACCATGATTCATTAAATTCTCAGGCCGTGATGGTTTTTTGTGCACATAAAAATACCTACACCGAAAAATGATTGCATACGTATTGTATTTATATGCAACAACATGCAATATTGCAACATTATATTTAAGATAAGCAACAACAGCAATCATCACAACAACAATAACAAAGGGTATGGTGGCAGTAATATAAAGAAGATGAAAAAAAATTAATATAAACAACCACCCAAAATATTTGTAAACAAGAAATCAAATTAACCAGAACCTTAAAAGTATTAGTTTCTTTAGTTTAAAAAAATGGCTCTTACGTTTAATAGTCGTTAAATTTAATTAAATTATCCAGTAATTTTCTGATAAAAAAATATTGACAAGCTCAAGTTCAAGTTCCCTTGAGATTTTTTCTTATTATCATTCAAAAACTAATGACCCCAATCGAATGTAAAATAAACTTTTGGAAAAGTTAGAAGTAAATTTCAACTAGCCCTATATAAGGTTTCTCCAATTTTTTAAACCTATCCATATAATAGTAATTTCCTTGATGGAGCTAAATCTATTTTCGCCAGAGCATTTTTGTCGGTTTTGATTTAAAAAATAGTCAGTTGTGTCTAAGTCTAGAGAATTTGGCGGATGAGGTACTCTTAGCAATTCGAAGTGCAATTCATGTAACTTTTCCGTGGCGCCTACCATACGTACTAGGGCGTTTCACCGAAATGGTTTTTTGATTTTTGCAACTCTTATATCGGAAGATAAATTCTGATTACCTAAAAGATTTATGAGAATTTTTGTAAAACTTTTGAAGATCGGTACGGGGTCGCTGAAATCTAGTTTGTTTATACTGCTGCTTGGTTTCCGGGGTTCAAGTTTTAGCCACCCTTATATAAAGGTAAAAAGACTCATCCGTATGGTGGTTGAAGAAGGCCTAGTTCTCCTTTGAATTTTTCACACGTTTGTGTTTATGGTCAATTGTGACAGCTTGCGGACAGCTTTCTAAAAGCCAACTTATCATTTAAAATCGAAGTCACAGAGCCTTATGCCCATTTTTACATTGCGATAAGCCAACACTGTATTGTGAATTATTTCGGAATTTGATGTAGTGACTTCAACGGGCCGTCCAGTACGTTCGTTGATTGTGCAACCACAATGATACTTCGTAAATCACTTTTTTTTTGCCATTGAAAAGCACTGAGAAAGAAAAATGTTTTATGAGCATTCGAAATTAATTTTTTTTAATTTTTGTTTAAATTAACCAGTTGTTTTTAAATTTTTGAACAAAAAAGGCATATAAAAGTAAATGTCGGAGAACTGATTCAAGTACATGAGGCCGGTCCCAGCAGAACCCAGCCTGACGTATAGATGGCGGCAGTAGTTTGAAAAAAAATTACTGTGGTGAAAAGTGACAACCTTATCAAACAAATTTCAAGGCGCCACGTTGTTTATAATTTTTATTTGAACCTATCAAAAGTAAACGATCTCAGTGAATTTTGTAAACATGGAAAAATGCTCACCGACTAATATTAAAGCCGAGCTAGATTCTATTCTAGGGAGTATGCTCCTTTGCTTAAGACTATAAAATTTTGGGTAGCATAGTTAAACGAGGCCGTACGAGCTACCAACACGAACGCCATAGTGGTCGAGCAATTGAGGTGACCATGCCAGAAACAATTAAGAAAATCAACAAAATGGTATCAAATGATCATCGGCTGATGTTGTGTGAGCTGAAATGATACACACAGAAAATAAATTCACCAATCGAATTGTTCAAAAGCATGATAAATGTATTTTTGATTATATCAACAGAAAATTAATATTTTCCATTGTGATAAAGAATTTTATTCGTAATTATCTCTAAATTCAATTATTAGCTTCGTCGAAATTCGGTTGGCAGTAAATTCGGTAGCTACTATGAATCTGTTCTTTCTGTGTAGGCATTTCAAATAGTGATATACATCGTATGTACACCGAAAATTTGGAGATGAAAAAGCTGTCAGCAGGATGGGTACCGCGTTTACTCAGCACAGAATAAAAACAGAGTTGTGAAGATGTTTCAATAGAGTGTTTGGCGATTCGATATGGATAAGACGTGGGTCCACCATTTCACATCTGAGACAAAGGAAGATTCAAAACAGTGGACTTAAATGGGAGTATCGTGTCCAATGAAGGCGACGACAGTTCCATTTGCAGGCAAAGTTATGGCAACAGTTTTTTGGAATGCGCATGGAATAATAGTTTTCAAAAACAGTCAACGGCGGGTATTATGATAACTTATTGCAGCGTTTCAGTGATGAAATTAAGGAAAGAGGAAGTGTTCTTTCATCAATACAATGCACCAGTTCACACATGCACTATTGCGATGGCCAAAATCCATGAATTAAAATTCGAATTGCTTCATCACGCGCCTTTTTCGCCACATTTAGCTCCCTGGTATTATTTTCTATTTCCAAAATTGAAATAATGGCTCGGTGGTAAAAGATTTGGCAACAATAAAGAGTTGCAGTCTACGGTGGATTACTATTTTAAGGAGTTTGACAA
Source organism: Cordilura impudica (assembly GCA_963682025.1). NCBI lineage: Eukaryota > Metazoa > Arthropoda > Insecta > Diptera > Scathophagidae > Cordilura > Cordilura impudica. The sequence goes on from OY821520.1 coordinate 85,393,047, forward strand.
TTCTTACTATGAACAGGGTATCGAAACTATTGAATGTCGTTTCCGTTGTTTTCCGTTTGTTTGTTTGGAAAGAGATTAATAAAAAGTAAAAGCTGTATGGTATGAAAACTGGTTCTTAACCACACTGCTCGTAGGCCTGGCTTTAGGTGAGTGTGTTAAAGTGCATGACCAAAAAGTGCAAGTACGAGTGTATGTGAGCAGACACAGGTTCAAACCTCACAGGCACCCTAAGTAGCAAAATTTCATATAGAAACAATCTATTCAATTAAAACATAAAAATTCATCACAATATTCAATAAATCGCTGATGAAGGCTGAAATGCCAGAAACTAGTCTGATTAAGAATAAAGTGTAGTTATGAATTTTATAAATATATGCTTTCTTCTGCTCTACCACGCACTATTGAAATTTTTTTTAGTTTTTTTAAAATTAGATGATAGCTCAGCTCTTAGCTTATAAATAAGAGATTTTCAGCGCTGTTCTTGAAACGTTGTTATTTGAATAAGAGTGAATTTAAAATCACATGAAATTGAAATTTTGGGTTTCTTGAAACCACTTTTTTTTTATTTATTTAATGGAAACATATTTTTGAGTTAAGAACCATATGTTTGAGTTAAGAACATATGTTATCTAGAAACCGAGGTGCCATATGGTTCTTTATTCAGTTTCACAAAAAACTTTCAAGTATTTTGTGCATGTTTTTTCTTAAGAATAGAAAAAGTATAAAGAAAAATATTTTCTTTTAAAATAACAACTTATTTGTTCATTTAATTGTTTTTGTTCTTCAATTTCATTCAATTAAAAATGACTTTTCTATTTTTAAAAAGTTAGGCATCACCAGAAAAAATTTCGATATTCAAATAAATTAGATTTGACTGGCATCACTACTATTTCGAACATATGCAAAAAAATAAAAATATGTGATTTGATGAAAAAATATTTTTTAATTCCTTTATTTGTAATAATTAGTGCATAAAGAATCTATGTTATAATTGAAAAAATTATAATGGAAAATAGATTGTGTAAATAAAAAGTTTTTATTATAGTTATAGAAGAGCATCATCGCAAAAAGTGTGTTTTATTAACATCAACCACTTATTACGAGTTTTTTTTTAAATCAGCGCAAAATGTAGACGTTTTTTAAAATCGTTTTTTTTTTCATAAAATTAATGTCTAATTATTTAAAATAATGACAAGGTTCAATAAAAACATGTTAGAGTTTAAATATCAATTAGTTTTTTTAACTCTTAAGACCTGCTTAGTAGAAAAAAATTGCATTTGTTTTGATTTCACAAAGCCTTTTCTATGTGAATTAAAACGAGAAAAAATATTCTTATTGAAATTAAAGAACAGCAAAAAACTCTTAGATTTAAGAATTTTTTCATTTACGAGTTTTTTTTTGTGATAGTGGTTTCAAGAACAGGGGTGTTTGTTTGATTCAACTGTTTGTCCGATTCTTCAATATTATTCAAAAAACAGACCTTTTCAAAATATAGCTTCGGTAGCAAATTTCATTAAGTACAGGATCGATTTCATCCCCTAAAAAAATCTTAATTATGCGTAGGTGCAATTATCCTATTTGTAAAACTTTTAATATAATAATAACCGATATAAGTTTTTTGTGGTTCGTTTTGCGGGCTTCGAATGCCATATTCATTTTTTGTACTTCAATAATTTGTACTTCTATCACATGAATATAGTTTTAGGAATCATTGTACATATTGTATTTACAGCGGCGTCTCAAACGATTTTTCACTGACAACGCACTAAGGGATATTCGTACTAAAAAGCTGGCAAAAAATCAAAATTTTAAATTGCGTTTTAACTCATGAAATAATTTTAATCGCATAGTTAATTGACCACTGAATAATGTTATAACGATAGAATAACAATATGTGACCTTCTCCGAGAAAAGTGATCTAGTGTGTCAAAAAACGGGTTGTGTCAAAAACGGTGGATTCTGGTACCTAAAATGGTGCAGAAACTTTAAATGCCTTTTTTCTCAAAACTTAATTTTCACACACTAGGTCCCTTTTCTCGGAGAAGGTCACATATAGTAAATTTTGCGTAGCCAGGAAACCGTTGAAGTTGAGGTTTTCCAATTAATTGATATGAAATTTTTACGCTCTTTGAGAGTGCAGTAAATGCTTAAAGATATGATTTATATTTAGTATGTCCGTTAACTGATACATAAGTTATGTTTAAGTCAACAAAACGCTTCGTTTTGTACCCTTACTTAGGTTTAATTCCGAATTTCTTAGGAGCACCTAAAAATTGAGAAGTTAAAAAAATATGCTTGTATATTGGAAGTTTTGTTTATGAGCCTCGTTTGGCCCCATTAAGGTATGGATACAGTTTGTAGTTTGACATATAGTATAAAAAATTTCGCAGGAACAGGTTGCACAAACTTGCACTTCAGGCTTTCGAGGACTTCGAAAAAAACGGGTTTTTGCAAGGCAAAAAGCTAATAAATATTGAACATGTTACGGTATTTGTCGGAAAGTTGGTAATATAATGGTTTTGGAGGTTGTTGATTTCGAATCTAAAATCAAAATTTCAAAAATCAAAATGACGAATGCAAAATGGCGCACCTTTCTTCTTAAAACTAGGCGCATTCACACCAAACTGAAGCCAACATTTCAAAAATCAAAATAGCGGATACAAAATGGCAAACTATTTTTCTTAAAACCAAAATTAAACGCATTCACCACAAATCTTGTCTTTATAGGTATTCGGGGTAGCTGCTTTTTAAACTGAATTTGAGATTTTGAGATCGCAGATTTGAATTTTGTAGTTTTTTGGGGTTCCTGACCTTTCATTTCGAGAAAAAGTACATAAATTATTAAAAATTACTAAGCAAATTTATAACTGCACTTCTTCATCGTCTTCCTGATCGTCTACTTTATCGTCTCTTTCATCGTCTTCCTCATCGAAACAACCAGAATCATCATCCTCATCGCGATAGTCATCCTAACTAACATCATCATGTTTTAATTTTTGCAACTACTTTGTTTCCATAAATTCCAGTCTTTCATCCATCAATGTCGATGGGGAATTTTTCATAATGTCATATAGACATTGCCGGGAAAATTGGACACATTTTTGGACACAAAACTATTTTAACATTTACATAATTTCAAAATACCAATTGTCTAAGGTATGCTTACTTGTTAAACGCAGCTCCATAGTAAATTCAGATTAAATTTAAATGAATGAAACGAAATGAAATCGGAAAACAAAATGCTTCTTATAAAAAGTTTCAATAAAAATGTCATGTTAAACTTTTATGAAACCCTTTCTATGCTCAGTTTTTTAGTTTTGGTTCATGAACAACATGTTGGAACAGGAAGCTACAATATGAAATACCAAAAATTCACAGTTAGATGTAAATGTGTCTGCCATTTCGATTTTCGAAAGTTTGACTTCAGATTTGAGATCAGTGACCCCGAAAACCCCTTAAGACTAAGTTTAGTGAAAATGCGCTTGGTTTTGAGAGAATAGGTCCACCATTTTGTGTCCGCCATTGTGATTTTTGAAATGTTGGCTTTAGATTTGAGATCAGCGACCCCGAAAACCCTTAAGACAAAATTTAGTAGAAATGCCCTTAGTTAAATAAAAAGGGTATGCCATTTTGTGTCCGCCATATTGATTTTTGAAATTTTGACTTCAGATTTGAAATCAGCGACCCCACAAACTAAATAGTACGCATATTTACGCGGATCGGAAGACCCGTTTATATATTGCTAGCTTTTCAGTACAAATACCCCATAGTGCAACGTTAAAATTCGTTTTCAACTCAAGCTTTCCATAATTGCTACAATGGCAGTTCCAATAGAAATCCATCTAGTTGGTGCTACTCTCGGATTTTTTCTTAGCATATCTGAATTCTTTTATATTTGATTATACAATTTTTGTCTTACTGACGCCTAAGAGAACAAATTAGGAGCCTTAAAAGAGCTAAAGATGTTTGATGCTGATGTTTGTAATTAACAAAAATACTAGACTCAGACCCACCTTTAACTATATAGATCCATATATTCGTTTGAAAAAATAAAATCATATTATCAGCCTAATTCTGAATATTCCCGCTTATTTTTTTTCCGGGGGATTTTATTTTCTTGAGAAAATAACGAAATATAAAAATAAGGGAGCGAGAGTTACGAATTTTTGAAGTCAGCTGTTTTATTAGACTGCTGCACCAAATATTAGAAAGAATATTGGAAATAATTTGTAAAACTTTTTGGCATATTTTTACAAAGGGAGAAAAATATCGCGGAATTCTTATATAGAATTGGTTCAATAACTTTTATTTCTGCTCGAAAAAATCATAAAATAACTTATTTTGTGACTTTTATGATAAAAGGTACAACTTTTATGATCCTAGCAAATGGTAGTTGCACGGGATCCATGTTGATTTTTAATAACTTTGAGGGAAGTTCAAAAAGTCACGGACTTTTTGTTCCACCTTCAGATTTAAAACTAAACGATATCCTCAGCATCGACCTACCATTGGGCTTGTACGAATATTATATTCCTTAAAAATTAAAAAAATTAAACTTAATTATTGGCTTGAGGTGATTACAGTATAAAATTTGGTTAACAAAAAAAAAAAAAAAACAGAAAAAAAACAATCACAGTCTCTTATCTACTGTTCATTAAGTTAAGACAACATTTATAATTCGATTTATATGGCGCTCATTGCAAAAAGAATAAATTCTTCGAGGCGTTGTATGCCACAAAACCTAACATTAAGAAAATCACCAGACTACCTTTAAGGCAGCAACTAGTCTACCTTTAACTACAGCGACTCAAAGTTGCAGCTTACGCTAACGAAAGCGTCAATCGAAACAGAAAAAGAAACAGAAACAGAAACAGCCAAGCCAAATTGTTGTTATATTAACGAAATAAAAAGAAAAAAAAAAAATAATTCTCAGTAAATTTACTCGTATGCTCTTTTGCTTAGGAGGGTTTTGAATATTAAATAAAAAAAAAATTGTTGTTGTTGCGGCGGAGTTACTTGGATAAAAATATTAAAACAGTGAACAGAAATTTACGTATAGATTCCATAGAGGTTTGGTTGTTGTTGTTGTTATTGTTGTTGAGTACTTAGAGTGCTAAAAAGCTTGACTCAATCAGTGTTGTTTTTATTTATTTTTTTCTTAACTGACAGACTGACTAACTTTATTGTCCGTCTGTCTGCCTGTTTTACGGTTGGTTTGTCCTCCGTCTTCTTGTATTTTGGTGTGCTAAGTCAAATTATTGTAAGCACTTGTACTCTGCTGGTTAGTATAGTATAGTGTCTGTCGTATGAATGCTTTTGTTGTCTTCTCAGCAGGTAAAGCGTGGAGTGGAACATTTCGATAACAACATATTTTAGTTGCCGACGTGATATTGACTGAATGAGTTAAAACGCGCGCCTTTAATATTAAAACCTGCGCTTACCGTTACAAGCCAAAAAAAAAAAAATAAAAAAGTAAAAAATACGCCAACAATTTATGAATACGAAAATTAAAACATAAAACAAGACTTTGAAAAAAAAACAAACTGTTAAAACTGTTTTAAATTTATAAATCATAAAATGAACAATATAGTGTTCTGGACTATATGAAAACAACAATTCACCAGCTACATACTTTTTTCTAGCATATGCGTGCAATAATCATTCTCCATTTATGTTAACTGTGTGCAGTTTTTTTCCAGCTGAAAGTTTGAAAAGTTTTTTCGTTTTTCGTGTGCGCGTTCGATTTGTTGCATATTTTCGAAAGTCATTTCTCATATGGATTTCTTACAAACTAAAGGAATGTTTGCTGTTATTGTAGTCGTTGAAATTTGAAAATTCGTTAGAAGAAAAAGAAAATAACAAATAAATAAACATCTAAAAACACTTATTGTTTACATTTGTGTGCGTGTGTGTGAGTGTGTTTCGTGAAAATATTGGAGAAAAAAGTATATCGAATAACACACAAAAAAAGAAATTCATAAATCTTTTTAAACAAAATAATGGTGTTTTAAGTAAAAAATATATTAGACTAGAGATTATACTAGCGATCGTTGGTTTATCTTTGAATGAGTGTTACATAAATACGTAAAAGATTTGAAAAATAAATAAAAAAAAAAAAAAACAAAACAACACAATCTTTAAGATAGATTAGTTTTCAAATCATTAGTTTTAATGTCCCTGCTGCTGTAGCTGTTGCTGTTGTTATTATTGGATTATCTAATTTAAAAACAAGACATTAAATCAGGTAATTTATATAATGAGCTGTCCAGTGCTGAATATGAAAATATTCTTTTTTAATATACTTTTAAGTAAAATATTTACGATATTATTTTCGTTATGCTAGAGTTGGTGTTGCTCTGTTAAAAATTTGGTCTACAATAATTTAATGAACAACAATGTTTTTGGTATTTTGTATTAACGGCATTTATGAATGAGGTGGCAGTCAGTGTTTGAAGTTTTATGTTTAGAGAAACCATCTTTTGATTTGGAGCTTAAGGTTGAAAAGGCACCAGTTACTGAGTTTTTACTAAACAAAAAGTCTTAACGGATCTATACCCTTTTGTGGTGGTACTTGATATTTTACTTTTGTGCTGATGCTAAAATTTCTAAAAATTTTTAATCAAACTTAAATTATATCCATCAAATATATTATATTAAGTTCAAAAATGTCCGTCCATCCGTTTCTTTTTGTTTGTAAAATATTGAGCCTGAAAATCAAAATACAAGCTATAAATGTTGAACAAACGATAATCGTGCACTAATTAATGGAAAATATGCACTTATAATGTGTTGCAAAAATTAAAAATTAAAAATATACAGTAAGTAATGGAAACTTTAAATAAAATATTAAACATTGTGATAATTGTTATGTTATAATTGAATATATTGTTGAGGTTTGACCAAAAAGTGCAAGTACGAGTGTATGCGAAGGTTCAGGTTCAAACCTCACGGCCGACCCAAGTAGAAAAATTTCATATAGAGACAATCTATCCAATTAAAATATAACAATTATCACAATGTTCAATAAATCGCTGATGAAGGCTGAAATGCCAGAAACCGGTCCGATTAAGCATACAGCGTAGTTATGAATTTTTGGAATATATGTTTTCTTCTTCTCTACCATGCACCATTGAAACAAAATTTAAATTAAAATTTGCATATTAATTCCAGTATTAATTGCAATATGTCTTAAAAATGACTACAAATCTAACAAATTAAATAAAATATATTTTTTTATGACTAGAACGGTCAATACCCAAAAAATTTTATAATAAAATTTAAAATTCTTTTGTTCATTTAAAAATTTGTATGTTTAATTTATTTAAGGAGAAAAATATATTAACATAAAATAGCTTAACTTCAGAAAAAAATTAACAAAACTTAAAAGTATTAATTTTTACTAGCAGATTCCAGCCCTCGAAATTCGAGTGCAAATTCTAGGAAATTTTATTTTTTCATTAAATAAAGACCCTAAAGGTATGCTAATCAATTATAGCCAATTCACAAATCAACACAAAAAAACACAACCATTTTTATTACAAACACATTAACAAATTTAATAAACACACACATAGCGTTGTATAATTTTATGTATGTGTTAGTAGCAACTTTAAATGCAATTTACTCAAAATAAAGGAAAAAATTTAAAAATCTGTAAATCTGCAAAACGTCTAAAAAGAAACACCATTCAAATAATATACGTTTGGTTAAAATCGGGATAAAACGGTAGAACAAAACAGCGGTCACAAAAAATCGCCTAGCCTATTAATATTATAGATGCTTTTGTAAAACATTGGAATACAATAATTGAAAAATTTCCCCCTATTTTTAGTTTCAATATTTTGTTGGTTATCCATTATTTTTTGGTGCTGTTTCACAATGCCGAGAGATGGAGTAAATTAAGTTGTTGATGATATCCACTGAAATTTTTTGCCACTCTGAATTAACTGCCTTTATGAGATCTGTTTTGTTTGTGTAATTTAATATCCGTTTTTTTCTATCTATAATCTGGTGATTGGGCTGGCCATTTCAAAACACTAGATTAGGTTAGGTTAGAAGTGGCTGCTAATCCAAAGGCAAATCACACTTAGACTCAGGGGTCCATTGTGATACCACCGTAGAACCAGTTTGAGCTTCTGATGAAGTCCCTGATATGTGATTTTTCCACATTTGAGAGATCAGAGAGATCGTGAAGAAACGGCGATCCCAATGTTCCAAGTCTCGTTCTGGAGAGCGCCGGGCAATAGCAAAGGAAGTGTTCTATGCTCTCCACCTCCTCCACATCCATGCAGTTTTGACAGAAGTCATTTGACGAGACCCTGAGGCATTCAGCGTGTCTCCCTATGAGGAAGTGCCCAGTGATAACAGCAAATACCGTTGAAATCTCCCCACGGGGAGTGATAGTAGCGCACTAGTACGCTTACGTTTCAGAGCCGGCCAGATTTGTCTCGTGATCCTACACGTTGATCCATTAGCCCATCTGCATTTGATTGTAGCCATTCGGTTACAAATTTGGAGGTGTGTTTTGGATCATTGTCAGGTTGGAACTTCCAGACAAGGGGCATATTTTCCTCCATCATTCAGAATTTGCTTGTATCCAATTAGAGTATCTTTTACTACATGAATTGGATCCATTCCTTGGCCCGAAAAGCAACCCCATGCCATAATATTGCCACCGCACATTGGACTATTTCACGAGAAAGCGGTCAAAAATCCATAAAATTTGATTGGATTGGAATTTTGATATGCGTTATTTTTAGTTTGGTAGGTGGGACTTTAGCCTTTAATTTTTGCTATAAACCGTAAATATCGATCGATAATTAAAAAAAGTTATGGAGGGTTTAAAATACATTTTAATTTTAGGTGAATTTTAGTACAAATGTGAAGTATTAAAAGGTTAAAAAAGGTTTTTTTATATATGTATTTTTTATTTTTTCAGTTAATTTTACAACTAATACTTTTTAAAAATTTTGCAAGCTAAATATTCTCAGAAAATGCCAAGCTTTGGCTCCCATAAACTTTTTAGTCCTAATAATCACAAGGGCCAAAGGTTGGCTTTTTTTGAAAGAGCCCGATTTAAGATATAATTTATTAAGCAGCAAACGTAAAAGTTACCTGATATTGGTTCAAAATGGAAAAGTTTCAATGAAAAAGTCGTATGTTTTTACTTTAGTTAAAAAAAATTATTATTGTCTTTTTAAATATTTCTATATCAATTTTTATTGTAAATTTATAAAATATATAAATTTTTAAATCAAGAAAATTTTTTAACTATATAAAAAAGAGTATAACTTATTGTCAGTGTACTGAAACTACTTTAAATCAAACAATTTTAGTAAATATTTCTTCCAACTAGCCCTGATTTTCATCTTCTACACATTGTTTAGCTTCTTCGTCTAATTCAATAGAGGTAGTTTTCCATTTTTGTCGAATGTGGAAATAGTGGGAGTATATGGATCTGCAGTGCAAAACAAAATAGTGATAAGGTCTTCACTAGTGTAACATCTGGACATTTTTCTTGTGTTGTGCTCGCGAAAGAATCTGTAGTCTTTGTTCTTTCTTTCTTGCGTTTTTTCAGATAGATCTGCTATTGGTAGCATATTGTTTTGAATTATATCTCGAAGAGTATTTTTCGTTATGAAGTATAGCAGTTTTATTGGCGTACTCTCCAAATTTTCTGCATTTATCTTTCTGCCGCATTGTAGAACTTGTAATATGATTTTGAATCGTCTCTTTAATTCATGATATACAGCTGTGATAGATGCTGCAGTTTCTGGATCGGAAAAAATCTCCTTACAGTATTTCCATCATTTGAGTTTCGTTCTCCTTGATTTGGTTGGTCGATTATGAGGCCTAGCTGTAGATATTTTTCTTGAATTTTTTGCTTTTTTTCCTTCATTTTCTTTGTTTTTTGATTTACCATTTCACCATTTACCTGTTAATTTAATTTTTTTTTCGCATTTTGTCAGGTATTTAAACTATACTAGCAGACTCCAGCCCTCGAAATTCCAGGAAATTTTATTTTTTCATTAAATAAAGACCCTAAAGGTATGCTAATCAATTATAGCCAATTCACAAAAAACAAACACATTAACAAATTTAATAAACACGCACATAGCATTGTATAATTTTAAATGCAATTTACTCAAAAGAAAGGAAAAAACTTAAAAATCTGTAAATCTGCAAAAAGGCTAAAAAGAAATACCTTTCAAATAGTAAACGTTTGGTAAAAATCGGGATAAAACGGTAGAACAAAACATCGGTCACAAGAAATCGCCTAGCCAATTAATATTATAGATAACCTAAGTTCCGACTATTAATGTTTTTGAAAAATACCTATGTAAATGTATCTGTCCATTAATATATTTTAGCAATTAAGCGCTTCATGTCTCAAGCCTTTTTGATAAGTATATAAAAACACGTCAGTATAAGAAACAAATAAACTCGCGCAAAACATACACCGGTACGACCAACTTTTGTATTCATAACACAGAAAGTGATTTTTAGTAGATCCCTATTATAAAAGATGGGTATAGGTCCAATATTTTTGCTAGTTACAAACATCAGGGCAAACTCATTATACTCTAACCACTTAGTGGAAAACTTTTGTATTCATAAATTTTGCACAAAATATCTGACATTGGGTCGGAAAAAATGTTCTGGTACACACGGGCAGAAACTGGCGGGAATGCAATGGAGTATTGCAGTGTAGGGCAGGTTTCGGACTACAGAAGAATGCAGGTTTTTTTATGGCTTTTGATGGGCAGGAGTTATGCTCAATTAAGTAGGAGTTTTTCTGGAAATTTGGACCTTTTTTAAAATTTTTTTTTTTAAATTTCTAAATGACTCAGTGAATTTATATTTCTAATATTAATAGCTAAGAAATTACAAAATTATACAAAATTTATTTTGCTGTAAAATCTTTTAAAACAAAAAAGTTACAGTCATTTAAAAATTAAAATTTACGAAGAAATTTTTAATGTTAGCAAAATACTGCGAAAGTCCATTTTCGAAAACCCTTTCGCTGTGATATAGTTGAAATAGAGTGGCACTGGTATTTACTTTCAAACGAATAACATAACTTTAAAATCGGTTACCAAAAAAAAAGATTTTTGGCCGCCTTATGAGATTTATTTGTTAATTTTGGGTGTATTTTTCCCCTTTGATCATCATACAAACGTTCTTCCCTCATGACCTCTTAATTTAAACTTGGAGCCATTTGAAAAAAGAACAGTATTCCAATTTCTTCTTGACCAGTTCATGTGTTCTTTAGCAAAATTTATGCAAACCAAACGATGTTTTCTGATATCAGTGGTTTCTTCACAGGACGCTAACAACCAAGATCATCCTCAATTCCTTGTCGAGAAACAGTTCGGTATTGACCTGTTTCGGTAGCATTTTTTTAGATTTTTTGAACTCTCTTGCTATTAAATTTTCTTGTCTTTGATTCGTTCTAAGGGGTCTGCCGCCTAATGTTGAATCGTCATCGTATCTCTTTCACGATATTTTTGTTTTTGATAATTTTAGATATTATGGATTTATTCATAGAATATTTCTTACAAATTTTCTTTTGCTTTAGACCAGCAGTAAGATCATCTATTATTCTGATGTTTAACTCTTCACAAAACTTTATTCTTGCCATATTTTTTTATAATAATTAATTATAAGATTAAAAAGATAAAAAAACACAATTTACAACAATTTTAAAAAAAGTGATTTCACCAGAACAAATATCAACAAATACAAAACAGCAAGAGTTAAAACTCTGAAACTAAATTCATCAATTACATTTCTTATACGCTGCAGAAATTCAGGTATTATAACAACATTCATTACAAATTCCACCGAGAACATCTATAAAATTTTCGACACAAATATGTTTATAAAATCATCAATCAAACAAAAACTCACAAATCACATATAAAATTTTCATGACTACATATATTTTAAACTTACTACTAAGACAAAAACATGAACTTTTGAAGTACTCGTATAATGAAAGAGAAATGAAGAACACAATAAATATAATAGAAAAACATTTACCAGGAGATGAAGCATTTATGAAAGTTTCCATTGTTTTGGCACCACTAAATAAATAAATATTCTTCTTTTCGTTTAGCTATTTTTTAATTGTATTTTTTGTAACAAATTTGTGATCCTTCGATAGAGAACACATCAAAAGATTGATTTCGTAAAAAAAAATTAGTACTTAAAAATTTTAAAATCAAAATTGGCATATTTAGAATTTTCTAGAATTTTTTAAAGTTTCCAATGTATTGTCAACCATTGTATATATTTTTTTTATATCATTTTATATTATTTTATATAACTCAGTAGACAAGATTTAATAGAAAAACACTTTTACGAAGACTTCGGCACCATTGTGCCTGAAAAATGTAGCGAACATTCGAAGAATGCATCTATAATATTAATAAAATAGGGAATTTCTTGTGACCGATGTTTTGTTCTAGCGTTTTATCAAGATTTTGACCAAATGTATATTATTTGAAAGGTACTTCTTTTTAGCTGTTCACCAGATTTAAAGATTTTTAAATTGTTTCCTTTATTTTGACTAAATTGCATTTAAAGTTGCTACTAACACATACATAAAATTATAAATATGCTATGTGTGTGCTTATTAAATTTGTTAATGTGTTAATGAGTTTGTTTTTTTCATTCACAATAATAATAAACCACAAAAATATTGGTTTGTGAAGTTGAAAAATAAAGTTGCCTAGAAATTGCACACGAATTTCGAACGCTGGAACCTTTAGTATGAAATTATTGATTTTTAATGTAAAAACAAAATTATAAAAAAATTATAGGGGGAAAAAACATGCATTTGTATGGATGTCCTAACCTGAAAATTCTCTTTATAATTTTTACCCCAATTTTTAAACAAAACTCCACTCTCTAGGGTTTTAAAGCTGGGATTTAAGTACATTTTACCATTTTACTATTACTTTATAATTTGTCAACATTTCTAATTCTATTTTGGGCGATATAGGTTTTTTCACATTATGAGGAACTTATTTAGAGCTTCTGTTTTATTTTTGCCAACACTTAATTGGCGTTGTTTCTGGGAAAACTAAAATAAAGCAAACAAGTAAGAAAATTATAGTCGGTCTAGGCCGACTATACGATACCCTATACCATGCGTTTAAAGACCCTATGTCTTATGTCCAACTAATTGGATATAGAAAATAAGCATAAACCAAATTTGAGTGGCATCTTTATTAATTTTTTTGGCTGCAGATATGAAAAAGTTTATATCGGATACTATGTCTATATGGGGACTAGGTCCAAAAATGGATCGATCCTGACCATGGTTGGTAAAGTCTCTTGTATCTTGCGAAAATATATACAAACAAAATTTGAGAAGAATCAGTGCAATATTTGTTTTTTTTTTGATAGATTTAAGTGAAGATCGGGAAGCAGCTCTATATGGGGCCTATGACTAAGAGTTGTCCCATAGAGATCGTTTTTGGACTATTCAATTATGGATGTTATAAACACATACAAACCCAATTTGAGTAAAATCTATACGACAATTTGGATCTTATGGCAATTTATGTCGATTTTATAGGGGTCATTTGTATGGGGGCTAGGTCTGAACATGGACCGATTCTCACCAATTTCAATAGCGTTCATCCTATGGCCGATAAAAGCTTATATGCCAAATTTCATCAAAATATGTTCATATTTGTGACCTGCAGTTTGATTACAAGCTTTACATGGACACACAGACGGACGGACGTTAAATCGAATCAGATAGTGATTCTGATTCGATCGGTATAATTAAAGATGGGTCTAGGTCAAATATTTTTGGTAGTTACAAGCAGCACAAAGTCATTATACCCAAACCACATAGTGGTATAAGGTATACAAACTAAAATAAGCAAAAAAAAGAACATACTTTTTTGTAAAATCAGATTTACATATTTGTGATTATAATTGTGGCTTAGTTTTATGTATGTATCAAAAGGAATATAATAATTTCCAGATTCCAAAAGAAGTTTCTATAAAAGATTATTATCTTGAGCAGCATATCTAATTGAAATTTATTATATAAGCACAAACTCTAAAAAACTTTTCATTCCCAAAATAATTTCCAATTTTACAAAAACAATCTTACTTCTTTTTTTGTTTTTGTAAAATTGGAAATTATTTTGGGAATGAAAAGTTTTTTAGAGTTTGTGCTTATATAATAAATTTCAATTAGATATGCTGCTCAAGATAATAATCTTTTATAGAAACTTCTTTTGGAATCTGGAAATTATTATATTCCTTTTGATACATACATAAAACTGTTAAACTCAGCTATGCCGAATATTCGATACCCTACACTTGGGTCTTACGTTAACATTTATATCTAAAACTCTTTAACTCTTTAGGTTTTATCCTTTTCAATAATTTTATAATAAGTTCTGATTTAAATAATATTAATTGTTAAGGGGAAAATTTTCCTAAAACTGTTTTTTTTATTATTTTTACTTTAGATAAAAAAAAAGAAGTAAAAGAGCTGAGGAACTAATGTACATAATAATATACTAGCAGATCCCAGCCCTCGAAATTCGAGTGCAATTTCTAGCATACCCTAAAGGTATGCTAATCAATTTTAGCCATTTCACAATTCAACAGTTTTGAAATATCGATTTGGTCCTTATTGGTTTATGTCCAAAATTATTTTTCAATTCAACACAATTATTATTGTGAATGAATTTTATATATATGTTAGTAGCAACTTTAAATGCATTATACTCCAAAAAAAATGTAAGATTTAAAAATATGGAAATCTGGTGGACAGCTAAAAAGAAATAGCTTTCAAATAAGATACGTTGGGTTAAAATCGAGAGAAAACTGTGGAACAAATCGTCGCTCACAAGAAATCGCCTTACCTATTAATATTATAGATAAATGAAGAAATTGAATTGAATCAACTCAAATCAATCTGCAGACAATAATATTGTCACTATTTTTTTCCCACTTATTTAATTTTACTGATTTGGGAGAAACCAGACTGTCCCGCTATCGATAAAGATAAAAAAAAATAATAAATAAAGAAATAAAATTAAATCTGAAATAAAATATGTACGTATATTTTTTTTTTCTTTTCTAATAGCCTTCACATTTCGTAAACAATCATCTTCAGTTGTAAGCTCCCTCTAATCTTGATAAATATGTTTGAATCACGTTTTTTTATATCTAAGTAATTGTATAAATATCTTCATATTGAAACAAATAAAACGTATTTTAATGACTTCTATTTATTTTTAATGAAATCATAGATAGTTTTATGACATGATTAATTATTCAAATGTTCAAATTATGTATAGTTTGATCACAAAGAACAAAAACCTAATTCGAAACCGGACTTCAACATTTAGAACAATGTTTCACACATTGTGAAAAGAAGAATATATTTTTACTAATGAATTGTTAAACTGACATAAATTAATTATTAATATAAAATTGGGAATTTCTATTTTAAATCAAGAAAGAAAATAAGCTTTAGGGCCTATTTGAATTTGATAAAAATTTGGCATGACTAATCTATCGTACTAAACTAAACAAATATTATAAAATACTCACTGAAGTGGTATAGAATAAATGCGATTATCTGCAAAACTAGTTCTTATAATTTATTTAAATATTTCTAACAATTACATTTTTTTTATTATTAATTTTTATTATTAATTTTAACTATTTACTTAACCTAATGTTATCACACAATTTACAGAGTTTTAGTTGTTTAGTAACTTTTCATCGATAATATTTATTAGTTATTGTAAGGAACATATATACCCGTATTCAAGAATTAAAATTTATTTCTGAGGAAAAATTCATTATGGAAAAACCTCTGATTAAGTATAAAACAGACCAGACTATCCAAAAAAAAAAGAAAGAAAAAAACATACAGTATTCCACAAAACACACAGTTTTACGAATCTGCAATATGCCTTCTGGGAGCCTGAAGAATAGTGAAGTTAGCATACTTATATATTTTAAAGTAAACAAAAAACAATATATTATAAGAATTATATTTCAAAAATTTTTTTTTTTTGAAAATTGTATTAGAATAATTACTACTAGCAGATTCCAGCACTCGAAATTCGAGTGCAATTTATAGGCAACTTTTTTTTCAACTTAACCAATCCACAAACCAATATTTTTGGTTTATTATTATTGTGAATGAAGATAACAAACACATTAAAAAAACTAATAAACACACATAGCATATGTATAATTTTATGTATGTGTTAGTAGCAACTTTAAATGCAATTTACTCAAAATTAAGGACAAAATTAAAAAATCTGTAAATCTGGATAACAACCAAAAAGAAATACCTTTCAAATAATATACCTTTAGTCAAAATCGGGATAAAGCGGTAGAACGAAACATCGGTAACAAGAAATCGCCTAGCCTATTAATATTATATGAAATACAACATCAAGTTACAGCTCTAATACTATTCTTGAGTCGCTTAGAATACAACAGAACTCAAACAATGTAGTCAACATAAAAGAAGAAAAGGATGGGACGAATGCAAATTACATCTTAGCATTAGTTTAGTTTAGAGAAAGAAACTGTTCAACTGTGATATAAACTTAAAGGAAAAAATTATACTGTGATATTTACTTTTTGATTATTTTTACAATTATTATTATTCAATTATGTGTTTTATATCGTTATGTCGTATAAAAACAAGGAAAAATGTTTTAATATTAAATGTGAAAAATTGACAAAAAGATTATATGTAAGTTATATGTTTTCCAAGAGTGTCTTATTATCATATTGTTGATGTTTTACTAACTATTATCCCTTTGTATATCTATGTCGTTACCAGATTTAATAAATTATAATATCCCTGAAGAAGTTGGAAAAAATCCCTACGAAACGTAGGATGAAATAATTAAATAAATAATCTTTTATTTACATTGATTATGACCTTAAAAGCCCATTAGAAGTATATCCCCAAATATTTAACAATATCGGCCCACGGTACACGATTCCCATTAATTTCAAATAGCAGATTCCAGCCCTCGAAATTCGAGTGCAATTTCTAGGCAGCTTTATTTTTCAACTTAGCCAATTCACAAACCAACGCTTTTATGGTTTATTATTATTGTGAATGAAGATAACAAACTCATTAACAAACACATTAACAAATTCAATGAAATACACATGCATATGTATAATTTTATGTATGTGTTAGTAGCAACTTTAAATGCAATTTACTCAAAATAAAGGGAAAAAATTTAAAAATCTGTAAATCTACAAATCGGCCAAAATGAAATACCTTTCAAACAATATACGCTGGGTCAAAATCGGGATAAAACGGTAGAAGAAAACATCGGTCACAAGAAATCGCCTAGCCTATTAATATTATAGATTATAACAAAAACAAAAAAACCTTTATTGAAAAAGTCTTTGCTCATACTGCAACAAGTAAGAAAATTATAGTTGGTCTAGACTGACTATACGATACCCTATACGATGCACAGTGGGGCGAAATGCATGAAAAGTGGCGATTAATTCATAGAAGTCATAATTTAAAAAAAAAAATATTTTTTATTAATGGATATTTATAAATACATAAAAAACCAACATTAAAAAAAAAAACAGAGTGAAAAAACACATTTTTTAACCCTTTATGGGCCATTTTGTGTTCTGTAAAAAATCCTCTTTTTTCACATTTTTTACTGTAACTTTGGAACGGTGCGCTATAAATTATTCATTAAATTGCAAATTAAAGCATACTAAATGTACTGTAAGAAAAATAAGTAATATTTTTAAAAATAATAAGGAATAAATATTTTATATGTATTTTTATTAGAAAATTTTTAAATTAAAATCATACCTTTTTTCTCGAAATTTTAAAATTTTGCTCAAAAATGAAACATTTGAGAATCTAATTGTTTTTTTATTGATAAATAACCATAAACACACTATTTAAAAAAAATTTAATTAAATTCGGTTATTCTATTTTTTTTTTTTTTTTTTTTGAAAACAACAATTTTTTATTATAATCATTATTACCTTCAATGTTAGTATTTACTTCACATTCAATTTCATAATCATAAATTAATTCGTTACAATAATCTTAATCTTCATCTCCATCTTCATCTTCATCTTCATCTCCATCTTCATCTCCATCTTCATCTCCATCTTCATCATTGCTATTTTGATTGCTGGGAAGTACAAGCAACTCCAATGCAGATTTTGGCATTAGCTCTTTTTTCTTTTTAGAACTATTGTTCATGCTTGTTATAAACGGATCTGAACTTAAGAGAAATCTATTAAAGATATCTTCCATTGCTTTTTCTCGACTGCATTTACGGGCAAAATTCTCCCTATAACTTTTAAAATCTTTATTTCTGGCTTCCTGAGACTCTTCGGTTAGCTGACCAATTGGCAATGGCGATAATGATATAATTTCAGGCCCATGAATAAAATATTTGTGAAGAGTAGGAGGCATATAGTACCATGGATATTTTTTCACAAATAGCCTGGCAGTGTTATTAGCGAAGTTTGTAAATTTTTCAATGTTGACCTCAATACCACTAGAAACTACAATTAATATTGTGTGCATATTTTTGATCAACTCTAAATCAATATTAGTAATTTCAGCAGATACTTCTGCATTCTTAAAAAAACGTCTTGCAGTATTCCCGTCATTAGAGTTACCAAAACCAGGTTTTGGTTGATCAATGATCAATCCCGTTCTCTTTTTAAATTCGCGTTGAATACGACTTTTAGTTTCAGCAATAATTTTTTTTTCTTCGTCACTTCTTGCCTGCCATTTTTGAATTGGAAGTTTATATGCCAAGTGAATAAGACATTCAAAAAATCTTATCCAGCCATGTAGGACAGACAAACCGAACTCCATGAAGTCTACGTTGGAATCTCTAGAAATCATTTGTTCAATATTGTTGAACTCCTTGCTGGTAGCGCCACATATGTAGCACTTTTGTGTGGACTTTGTGTCTGTAATCGCGTTACACACTTTACCGTCAATCATAACGAGAATTAGTTTGTGGTTCACTTTTATCTTTCTTTCTCCAACTGATATCACTGTATCGATAAGAGCATTTTTTTCTGTCTCCACTCTTTCTCTTTCTGTTTTAATACTGTTGACCGTTTCTTTCATAAATTCAATTTTTAATGGCCTGCAAAACCTAGTTGAAGACGGTCGAGGATTATGCCAAATGATTTTGTTTTTACAAACTAATTTTAATGGTACAATTGACGTAATAAATACAGAAGAATCAGATGCATTACTGTCATGAAAGGCTTGTTTGTAAGAACTATGCCCTGAACTTCCGTCAAAGCCCCACTTAGTGTATAAAGTAATTTTTTCGATTTCTTCGTTGTCTAACGAATTTAAATCTGCATTTTTAACCGACAAAAGGCGTTCAGTGGTATGATCCAATATTCCTTGTAGGCTAACTTGCGCTGATGTTTCAGAAATTTTCATTTGTTCTCCCTTTGGGTAACATTTTTTCTTAGCTCTTTGGACCAATTTTTTTGATGGAAATTTCTCAGGTGCAACCTTTCTAATAACATTATATTGGTGGCGACTTAGCTTCGCTTCTACCAAAACGGACAGAGCTTCATCCGGAGTTAACTGCTGTGGTGGTACCTGTTCTATACTTTTTCGGTATTTTTGGGCTTTTGTTGGAGATGATATTATTTCCTTAACAATTTTCGACTCATCTATTTTTCCAACAGCTCTCAAGCTCATTTGTGTGGCGTAAGCCAAAACAGGCAAAGAAATTTGATCTCTTATGTCTTTACATTTCTTAACTTTTGTTTTTTCTTTGCACTCTTCAAATGAGAGATCATTGCGACCTCTTTTTTGTTGTGGTTCTGGTGGTGGACTGAATGAGATTGAGGCATCCAGCCAATTCTTATTATTTTTTACAAAAATTTCATTCTTTCTATGACATTTTTGCCACCGAATCTCATAGCTAGAGCAAAAATTATGAAACCTTGTCATAAAATCTACCATATCCGAAGGGTCGACACGTTTTATTACTTCCCATCTCAAAAGTTTAAATTTATCCTGAAGTGATTTAGGTTCTGCACTCCTCATAAAATTATGCAACTCATGACGAGGAATGAAAATTGTTTTGGGACATGTTCCTAAAATTAATAAGATTTCTATTCGTTTAAAATTTGGAAAAAGTAATTCCTTTAACCCTGTACCGAATAATTTACCCTTTCACAACACTTTAAATATGTAACATCACATCACAAAACATTGACAGCTAAAACAATAAATAAACGTGTCAGTACCGAATCAATAATACCCTACGGATGGATAGAAATTCTTAAAAATGTATTATCATTATATTAGTAGATTGATATCACCAGCTTAAAACAAAATTAAAACTTTACTCGTATGATGCATGTATATGACCAACAGTTATTATGTAGGACTCAAATAAATGACAATAATAAATAGGGATGGGAGCGTGACCTCCTTCAATTTTTCAAAATAGTGCACTTGTGCCATATACAATTTTCTAATAATTTAAAATTAACAAATGTTTAAGTAAAATTCATTGAAATATCATAAACACATGTAAAATAATTTAATTAGTTTTATTCATAGTAAATAAACCCAACATACGCAATCACGTGAGCATGCGTGAATTAAAGTTACTCACGCCCCCATCTCTAATTAACAACATATTTTTTAGCTACAATAACAACTACTATAACGAAAATAATGACAAAACAAAGTAAAAACAACTTGATGTTTTGTTTTGTTTTTTTTTTTTCATATTTGTGGATTTTTAGCATCTTGAGTTATTTCACAAAAACAAGCATAACTCAAAAATCGCAAAAAATCGCAAAAAAATATTTTGGGGTTTATTAGTTGAGATCTGATATTATAACACTATATAGACGATTTTACGCAAGCTCACGAACAAAGTTGTTGAAACTCCATATATAAATCAAAAATAGCCCATTTTTGGGCTAATTTTATTTTATTAACATTTAATATTTTTAAAACATTTATTTAAACAAAAAAACATGTACTATATAGTAAACTACCTGAAGTTGACGGTTCCATTATAAAAATTTAACTTTTAGAAGTATTAATAGAAAAAATTATCAATTGAAATATCAAAATTTTCACTTTTTTTCAATATGCAATATGCAAACAATTATTCAACTTTAAGTGCTCACTTCAACTAAAGCAAACAACTTAAAAGTATAATTTTTGCAATTAGTGATGCAGAATTTTATCCACTTTCACCCGGTACCAAACACGATCATGAATTTTAAAGTTCATATTTTGAATTAATCGCCACTTTTCATTCATTTGGCCCCAATGTGCGATGGTTTAGAGACCCTATCTCTTCGGTCCAACTAACTGGATATAGAAAATAAGCACAAACCAAATTTGGGTGGCATTGTTATTACTTTTTTTGGCTGCAGATATGAAAAAGTTCATATCGGATGTTATATATATGGGGACTAGGTCGAAAAATGGACCGATCTTCACCGTATTTGGTAGACACACTTATTTTTTGCAAAAACGTATACAAACCGAATCGCTTTCTGAACCGATTTAGTGATGTTCCTTTTTTTATTTTCAAAAATTGTTTAGATTTTAAAATTCTTATATTTAGCTAAACAATGATTTTAGAAATGTGTTACATGTGTTCTTCAAATTTTTATTTGTCAACAACAATAATTTAGTGATCAACAATAAAAACATGCCATTGTTTGATTAACAATCTTATGAACAGGTTCTTTAATTAATTCCAAATATTTAGTTAATTCTAAGTTTCACAAATCATGCTCTAAACAAAAACAATAAACATTTGTTTATAAATTATTTTCTTACCATTATTTATGCTCAACTTAAAAACAGAATAATTTTGCAATTTTTTTAAGAAATTCCAACAACTACAACTGTTTTCATGCTTCAACACAATGGCGGTAAAACTAAATGGATTAATATTCCATACATAATTCGAATTATTATTAAAGAATTCTAAGCTATACGAGGACGGCCCCGAAACACTCCGACCTGACAAAGAAAACAGTACAAATGCTGGAAATTTTTTTTTATATCCCAACATAATCTCCTTTTAACTCGACACAGTTTTTCCAGCGATATTCAATACCTTCTATGTCCTGTCTAGCTCCTTAAAATAGCCATCAACTGCAGACTGCATCTCTTCATTGTTGGCAATTCTCTTACCATCGAGTAATATTTTCGAGTCAGTTTCTATATAAAAAATAATGCTACGGATCTAAATCTGGCGAATAAGGTGCGTGATGAAGAAATTCTAACTTTAATTCATGGATTTTGGCCATCGCTATAGTGGATGTGTGAACTGGTGCCTTGTCTTGATGAAACAACACTTTCTTTTTCGCCAAATGCGGTATTTATACCCTATACCACTATGTGGTTTGGGTATAATTACTTTGTGCTGCTGTTTGTAACAACCAAAAATATTTCACCTACACCCATCTTTAATTATACCGATCGAATCAGAATCACTTTCATGTAAAGCTTGTATTCAAACTGCAGGTCGCAAATATGAATATATTTTGATGAAATTTGGTATTTAATCTTTTATCGGCCATGGGATGAACGCTATTGAAATTGGTGAGAATCGGTCCATGTTCAAACCTAGCCCCCATACAAATGACCCCTATGAAATAAACATATATTGCCATAAGATCCAAATTATCATACAAATCTTAGTCAAATTGGGTTTGTATGTATATATTATATCCATTAATAAGTAGTCCAAAAATGATCCCTATTGGAAAACTCTTAGTCATAGGCCCCATATAGAGCTGCTTCCCGATCTTCACTTAAATCTATCAAAAAACAAAAATATTGCACTGATTCTCAAATTTTGTCTGTATATATTTTTGCAAAATACAAGAGAGTTTACCAAACATGGTCAGGATCGGTCCATTTTTGGGCCTAGTCCCCATATAGATATAGCATCCGATATGAACTTTTTCATATCTGCAGCCGAAAAAATTAATAAAAATCCCACTCAAATTTGGTTTATGCTTATTTTCTATATCCAGTTAGTTGGGCCTGAGGTATAGGGTATCGTATAGTCGGTCTAGACCGACTATAATTTTCTTACTTGTTTTAGCTTAAATTTATCACTTAAACGCTGCAATAAGCATAATACTAGCCGTTGATTGTTTTTCCTTTTTGAAGATAATCAATAAATGTGCATGTGCATCCCAAAAATGAAGCCTTAATTTTGACTGCAGATGGAACTGTCTTTGCCTTCATTGGACAATATTCTTCCATTTCAGTCCACTATTTTGGCTGTTCCTTTGTCTCAGATATCCATGTCTCATTCATGGCTTCGAATCGGCATTGTTGCCGTGAAACATCGCCAAACACTGTCTTGAAACATCTTCACGACTCGGTTTTTATTCTGTTGCCAGCAAACGCGGCCATCTTGCGGACAGCTTTATCATCTCTGAATTTTCGGTCAATATGTAACGTATAGCACCTTTTGAAATGCCTATTATTTCAAAAGGTGGATTTCTTAACCGATACTGGCGTGGCCACCTCAATTTGTCGATCAGTACAGTGCTCGTCTTGGCAGCTCGTATGGTCAAATAGTTTAAACCCTGCCAATCAATATTTTAAAGTTTTAAACAAATGAGCAGACTCCACCAAGTAGAATCTAGCTCAGCTTTATTATTGGATGGAATGAGACCTCTCAAATGAAGGTATTGAATTATATAACAGTGACTTATTTTTTAATTTTGATGGCTCAAAACATAATAGTAAACGACGTAACGTCTTGAAACTTAAAACATTTGTATTATAAGGTTGCCGCTTTTCACAAAAGTAACTTTTTCGAACTACTGCCGCCATCTATACATCTGGTCGGGTTGTTATGGGACCGCCGTCGTAGTAAATTAACGATTATATAAATGATATTCTAAAACCAATATCAGAAACTACTAAAAAAAATTTTTAGGAATTTGAATTAAAGTAGAAATCTTAAGAAATAAAATTAATATGTCTCATTAGCTTTTTAATGGGTGTAATAAAGCAGCATAAATAATTGATAAAAATATTTCTATGCGATTATCATAAATTATAAAAAGATACATATAAATAATACATAATAGACAATCTTTAAATCAAAGGTACAGCGAATCTAAGAATTTTAAGTAAAGAAAAGCAATTTTTTTAAAAGTCATATTTTAAGCAAATTGATATTTTAGAGTCAAAAAATGCAACATGCTAAAATAGTAGAACAAAATTTCGAAAGATATGAGGACGGATCAAAAATCCGTGATTTTTGAGAAACACATTTTTTTTTTGCAAACATTTCAACATCTCTAGCACAATTCACTTTGTCTAACGTTTCTCCAATTTTTTTTATTACTTCCATACAATAGAATTTTTCAAGGTATCTATAATATTAATAGGCTAAGCAATATCTTGTGAGCGATGTTTTGTTCTACTGTTTTATCCCGATTTTGACCAAACGCATATTATTTGAAAGGTATTTCTTTTTAGCCGTTTTACAGATTTACAGGTTTTTAATTTTTTTCCTTTATTTTGAGTAAATTGCGTTTAAAGTTACTACTAACACATACATAAAATTATACAATGCTATGTGTGTGTTTATTAAATTTGTTAATGTCTTTGTAATAAAAAGAGTTTGTTTTTGTGTTGATTTGTGAATTGGCTATAATTTATTAGTATACCTTCAGGGTCTTTATTTAATGTAAAAATAAAATTTCCTAGAAATCGCACTCGAATTTCGAGGGCTGGAATCTGCTAGTCTAATATTGGTAGGCTAAAAAAAAATACGGAGGACATGTCGTTAAGGCAAAACGTAAGTTTAGCAAAACAAATAGTTGTTTTAAAGAAAAACAACAAGTATAATGAAGTAGGCAAAAGCATACACATATACAAAAACACTTGCTTCAAAGATGTTCTATATTTAGTTTGTTATATTGGGGAAGGTTTAATAGGTTTAATAGTATGAATTAACTTTTCACCAAACAAACTATCTACTGCTTTTGGTTACTGATGAGGGTTGGTGACTCTTCCCGAAACAGCTGTATAACCTGTCATGCAGAATATAGATCAATTTTTAAAACAAATGTGGCAATGTTTTTTACTTTATTTTAAAGTAAAAACATTTGATCTTGAGCCTCATACCCAAATTCATACGCTAAATGATTTCTTGTTATCAATGTTTTGTTCTACCGTTTTATCCCGATTTAGACCAAACGTATATTATTTGAAAGGTATTTCTTTTTAGCTGTTCACCAGATTTACAGATTTTTACTTTTTTTTCTTTATTTTGAGTAAATCGCATATAAAGTTGCTACTAACATGTACATAAAATTATACATATGCTATGTGTGTGTTTATAAAATTTATTAATGTGTTCGTTAATGAGTATGTTTTCTTTATTCACAATAATAATAAACCAAAATAATGTTGGTTTGGGAATTGCCTAAGTTCAAAAATAAAGTTGCCTAGAAATTGCACTCGAATATCGAGCGCTGGAATCTGCTAGTTTGTATTTAAATCTCATTGCGCAGAGTTATATTTTCGGTTTCGAAATAGAAAATAGTCACTGGGTGTTAATTCGGAGAAGTTTGCCATGGCGACTACACACTAGAGTGGATTGCACCCGCTTACCCCACTAAATGAAACCTTGGCTATTCTATGCTGATTTTCAAAAAATCTTGGCTCCAACGATAACCATTAGTTTTTAAAAAACCTCCGTTTTTACTTATTACAATATTTTTCACATATCTTCCTTAGAAACCATATACAAATGTGAATTATTTTTTCGAAGCGCATCTAATGAAATATTGGACATGTTCAGGCATATCCGCGTTATAGAAGTATTCAATAAAACATTTTAATTTCCATGGGTATTTTTGGAAGCTGTTTACATCTTTTAGATCAACTTAACATATTTTAATCTCTATTCGTTTTTGGCGATGACGTATTTCATCATTTTGCCAAATTGTCGTTTGTTCGATTTTTAACTGAAGTTTCAGAAATGAGAACTTTAAATTTAAAACTTGGCCATTATTAATATATAAAAAATGATTTTATTTAATTTCATCGAAACGTGCTGTCATACCAAATAAATCAAAAGATGCTGAATTTTTCTTATAAATTTATTTATTTTTTTTATATGTAGCTATGTTTAAATTTGTAGATCATCGGAATTCGCATATTTTAATCACCTTTCATACTAAAGGGTGATTTTTTAGCTATTATCTTTTTGGCAACACTGGTTTAAACAGGTGACGCACGTTTCGTGTTTTGTTTCATTGTCAAACATCTTCAGTTTGGTGTATAATTTAACCATGAATCGTCTTACAAACGAACAACGCTTGCAAGTTATTGAATTTTATTATCAAAATGCGTGCTCTGTTAAGAAAGTTCATCGCGCGCTTCTTCCATTTTATGGTCAGTTTAATCGACCCACTGAAGCGGCTATTCGGGCTATTGTGACTAAATTTCGCACCAAATTTACATTGTTGGACATTAAACCACCAACACGCTTACGTAGAGTGTGAACTGAAGAAAATATCGCAGCTGTATCGGCCAGTGTTAATGATGACCATCAATTATCGATTCGTCGCCGTTCGCAGCAATTGGGCCTCTGTTACTCAACAACGTGGGAAATTTTGCGGAAGGATTTAGGTGTGAAGCCTTTCAAAATACAGCTGGTGCAAGAATTGAAGTCGAACGACCTACCGCAACGTAGAATTTTTGGCTCAATGGGTACGTAAATAAGCAGAATTGTCGATTTTGGAGTGAATATCAGCCAGAAGCATTGGAAGAGCTACCAATGCATCCAGAAAAAGTCACAGTTTAGTGCGGTTTATGGGCTGGTGGCATCATTGGACCGTACTTCTTCAAAGATGATGCGAATCGTAACGTAACTGTGAATAGTGAGCGCTACCGAGAGATGATATCCAACTTTTTTTTTGCCCAAAATGCAAGAGCTTGACTTGCATGACAGGTGGATTCAACAAGAGGCGAGTTCGGTGAACATTTTATTTCACGTTCGGGACCGGTCAATTGGCCGCCTAGATCGTGCGATTTAACGCGTTTAGACTATTTTTTGTGGGCTATGTTAAAGCTCATGTCTATACAGACAATCCCGCTTCAATTGACGCATTGGAAGACAACATTGAAGCATTTATTCGTGAGATACCGGCCGAAATGTTGGAAAGAGTATGCCAAAATTGGACTAAGCGGATGGACCATTTGAGGCGCAGTCACGGTCAACATTTGCATGAAATAATCTTCAAACATTAAATTATATGGACCGTACTATCGATTCAAATAAAGATTTCATGCATTTTTCTGAATTTTATGTGTTTTTTTGGAAAACTTTCCTATAGCTCTTAAAAAATCACCCTTTATATACAACATTAAATACACTACACAGGCTGGCAACTCATTTTAAAAAATGTAAACTACATAAATGCCAAATTTTATTTCGCCAAGAAACCATTACCTTTTTGTAATAATTATTTAAAATTTCTAAATTTATTATTTTTCGTATGGTGGCAACCCTGTTTAAAAAAAATACATATAAAATGGGCAGTAAACTTTATATGTATACCCTATACCACTATATGATTATGGTATAATGACTTTGTGCTGATGTTTGTAATTACCAAAGCCATATTTTATTATACCGAACGTTACAGAATCACTTTCTGAGTCAATTTAGCAATGTCCGTCCGTCCGTCTGTTCCTTGTAATCAACTACAGGTCGCAAGGATGAATATATTTTGTTAAAATTTAGTACATACCACGCTTTTATTAGTCATAGGATGAACGCTATTGCAATTGGTGAAAATCGGTACATTGTCAGACATAGTCACCATACAAATGACCCCAATGAGATCATCCATAAGATCCAAATTATCTAATAGATTTCGGTGAAATTTGGTTTATGTGCGCTTATTACCCCCATTAATCAGTTGTGAAAAAATAAACCATGTCGGACAATTTTAAGTCAGAGCCCTCATATAACGCTGCATCCCGATCATCACTTACATTTATCAAAAAACAAAACTATTGCACATATTCTCTCAAATTCGGGGTGCATATGTTTTTGCAAAAAATAAGTGTCTTTACCAAATACGGTCAGATCGGTCCATTTTTCGACCTAGTCCCCATATAAATATAGCATTCGATATGAACTTTTTCAAAATCAGCCTCTAGAACTTTAAACTATATACATGGAATTTACCTTCGGCTTTTGATGTGTAAACATCTATACGCGCAGGAGGGTAAATTTCTATTTCACAATGCAATCACAAGAACAGCGTAACATGTTACGCGTAAGACAAAATCGGTGAGACTTATAATTGTATTGCTATTGCTGAAAAATTATATGTAATAACCTGTTTGAAAATGAAAAATGAAAAATAAAAAATAAAAAATGAAAAATGAAAAATAAAAAATGAAAAATAAAAAATTAAAAATGAAAAATATAAAATGAAAAATAAGAAATGAAAGCTGTTAAGATTCTTTTTATTGTGGTTTTTTTTTGGAATTTTATTTTTATATCTTTATTTTTAATTTATTTGCTCAAACCAATTTTTATACTGTTAAATTACGAAATTCTTTTATCAATGGTAAAAAAAAAAGAAAAATCATGAAAATCGGTGCCTTACCTCACACAAACAAGTAAGAGTGTTAAATTCGGTTGTGCCGAATCTTTGATACCCTCCACCTCGGTTTGAGTCTTGATAATAAATGTAAATGAAAAAGTAAACAATTTGTTAAACTTAATACCAAATTATTTCAGCAAATTCTTTGGGTTGGTTTTCCTCTTTTCTATTATTTCGGATTTATTTCGGTGTTTGCTTTTTGGTCATCGTGGTTACTGATGGGCATGCATTTAGGCTATATGCATGCGTTTCCGGTTATATGACATAACTTCTCGTTTAATTTAGTTTTTGCTAATTAAATAGCTCGCCCTAACCTCCATTGCAAAGGAATTGGTTGTGTAGGGTGGCTATATGCATTAAATCGTGCTAATTGGAGATGGCTGTATAGTTTCTTTTAACTGGCCAAATATTTCTTCATTGCCGCCATATAGGTCGTATGGAGTAACAATATAATAACCAAAAAAAATTCTCTCAATTTTTTTTTATTAAAATATTGCCATATTTGGAGAACATAGAGAATAAATTTATAATAATAAATATTAAAATTAGGGATGCCAAACGCAAAAAACCAAATGTCCCAAACATTTTAAATAAAATAATTTGTTCTCTTTATTTTCTGAAAAACTTCAAATTTTAGTCCAAAAAAAATTGCGTTTAGTTATGTAACAGTTTTTATGTTCGCAATTCTTAAATATCATTTGACGTTTGATGTTTAATGTTTAATGTTTTCTGTAGTGTGATTCTGTAAATTTCAACGATCCGACAATCGCAAAATATATCGACAGCTACTGTTGTTTGCACTAAGGATTAAGTGATTCACTAAGTACATACATCTTAACGACAGTCGACAAATCTATTTTTATATTTATTTAAATTGTAAACGAGTGGCATCTCTGTCAAAATAAGCGAAAAACACAAAGAAGAATAGAAAAAAACAAATTACTTCGTGTTTGAAAGGATGATTTTATCTCTATGTTTAATATCTTTATTTTTTTTACTAATATTTCTGTTTATTTATTTGAAAATGATATAATGAATTGAATATGCTATTTTTTATTTATATAAAAAAGTTTTTTAATATAAGCAAAATATTTTCACTATTTTATGATTTTTATTTATGTATGACGACATTTCAACCTAAAAATTTAAGTTTTTATCGATTGAATAAACAACTCAAAAATGGTTGTCGTTTAGATAACAACAACAACTGACTTTAACAATAGCGAATATCGTTTAAAAATTTTACTGATAATTTTGCTATTTTCTTTTTTTTTTAACGATTCGACTATCGTTAAAAGAAGTTACTGAATTGCGGTACTGAAAAGCTATTAATTTCTCCGGAATGTCAATATTTTTTTTAAATGTAAACATTTTTTATATGTAAACATATTTGGTGTTTTTTTTTTGGAATTTCAGTTTGTGTTTAACGAATAAAATTTATATATTAAAGATGCAATTGATGTCTTGTAAATTTTAAAATTATAATTTCCGACGTTTTGATATGATTTTCTGAAATTCAATTAATTCTAATTTATAATTGGAAATTTTTAATTCCAGTTTTTAGAATTGATATTTTCTTAAATTTGAATGGAAAATTTATAAAGTGCAATTTTTTATTTATGTGAATAATAATGCTTTAGTAATTATAAACAATTTTTAAGAATTAGATGTAATCGCAATCAGATATTTTGTAGGTAAAGCAGAATAATAATTCTATATAACTATGTAGAACTGTTTTGAAAGCAACAAACTCATTGATGAACTCGGTAACTCTATTTTGTAAAGACAACAAAATGTTAATATGCCAAACTTATGTTCATATTTGTAAAAGAATAATGAAAAAACGTATGAAATAAAAGACCAGCCCGTGTATACTCTGTTCTGTTCTGTATGATATCTATTTGAAAATATTGACATTCATGTTAAAATAGAAATAACTATTGCAAAGCTAATTAGAACAAACAAAAATTGTGGCGCCATCTACTGTGGCATAGTCACGCTGAGCAAAATGAAGTGACACTCTGTTAATGCAAAAGAAATGTATTTTCCCCACAACAAAATATTGCAGAATTTTATGTAAATAAAATAATATACCGATTTATTTCTAACATGCAGTTATTATGGATATACATATATAGAATATATATATTATTTAATATGTGTATGTATGTATGTATATGTAAATATTACACACAAAAAATACAACATCAAACATTATTTTTGTGTTTTTCTCTTTAAATAAATTAATACATAAAAATTTTTTTTTGCTAAATTTACATTGTTTTCTTTTTATTAACAACTAAGGTATTTTTACTCCCTTTATATTAACTCGTAGTGTCTGCTTGTCGAAAAAATTTTGGATCGATTTTAACCCCTTTCCCGTGACCCAATCGATCTGAAACTTTGCGGGCAGGCTCGTGGCAATGACAGAAATGATCTAGTAAATTTTTTTAGTGATGCTAAAACAATGGAAACTTTTAAATTTTTCTACCAGAGTTTATAAAAAAATGTACAAAGGGCTAGTTTTTATTATATTATTACAACAACGACCACAAAAACAACAAGTCCAGCTATGACAACAATATAACATTTAGAATAACAACAAGAACACTATAGAAACATCATATTTTTCATTTTTTTTTTACTTTTTCAGAGATTTCCCTGGACCTGTTCCACCGATTTTAATGATTTTTGAAATAGGAATCTTTCCATGAATTTGGTGAATCATTCTCACTAAAAATGATCACTGTAGCTGCACTATTCAGGGCGTGATCGTGACAAGAACAACATAGAAAATTATATTTTTTCAAGACTTTTTTTAGTTCTTCATTTAAATCTCGGGCCCTAATCGACCGATTTGGACGATTTTAAACAGCAAACTTTTTAGGATGTTATTGAATAATTTTTTGTGTCAACGAGCACCCTAGCTGCCCGATTGATGCCGTCATCGTGATTTCCACAGACGGACAGACGGACATCGCTACATCAACTCTGGTTGTTATAAGGATCACAAATATATATATTTTATGGGGTCCAAATTTTTTTTTTATAATTATTACAAACGTAATGACAAACTTATATATACCCTCTGCACACTGGAGTGGAGGGTATAAAAATAGTTTTTTATATAACTGTAATGGGGCTTCATTACGACTTACGAGGTCAGAATATTTGTATTAATATCTTTTTAAAAAGCAGTGTTAGAGAAAAAATAACTGTTTATGTAAATGTAATGGGGCTTTATTACGACATAGGTCAGTATGTTTTCATTAATAACTATTAAAATAACAGTGTTAGAAAAATGGGGATTTCACGTAAATATAAAGCATTGGTTAGTAGAATATGATAGCATACATAACTCGAATCGTTCTTAAGTCGACTTAGGCGGTTATCGGTTGTGACTTTATATTATAAAGTATTTGTTTAACTTAAAAAAAAATATTTATGGAAATCGAAAAAATCGACATCAGTGATGCATACACATTTTTGATTGCTTGTAGTTTGTTTTATCGAATGTTCATCGATAAGAGTAAGAGAATAACCAAGATGGCGATACTCTTACTCTCTTGAAGCAAACAAAAATGTAATTGTATGTAAGTATTTACATTTATGCTGATTGCATTTAATAACTGCTTTCAATTTAAAAAAAAAACACGAAAATACCTAAAATTTTTGTTAATTATTGCAAAAAATCTAGACATTATAATGTGAATTTTAGCCCTTATTGTCTAGTGTTGACAACCTTCGTTATAATATTGCATTTAGAACACGTATGGAGGGTATAAAAAATTCGGCACAGCCGAATTTAACACACTTATTTGTAATGCCTTTAACTATAAAATTTATTAACAACTTGTCATTTTGTATAATTTAATTTTTGTTGTATGAAGCCCTTCATAAAATATAGTTGAATTCTAATTACTTAGTACATGTAAACAAGCCGACATATAAATTAGTTTTTTTTAAACTTATTTTTTATTAACAATCTTCTTTTTTTTTTTGAAGGCAACATAAATTTATTTTATGTTAAAAAAAAAAAACTACTCAAAACGAACCTCTTTACGTTTTATGGAATGGAAGATCAGCAGATGGAAAACAAATGTAAACATGAATTTATGGAACAGGTTTATTTGGCATCTTGAAAAAAATTGAAGCCAACAACTGTTGTATGATTTTTATTTGTTTTTTATTTATTTTTTGGTTTTTGTCGTACTCATCCATACACACGTCCTTCTTAGGTGTCGTTTAAAAAGTTTCAATTTTAAAGGTTGGTCGTATTTCAGATTATTACACCCAGAAAAACAAATCTGTTTGTTTCTAGCATGTTAATATGTATGTCTGCCAGAACTTTCAAATAATTATTTGTGGAAAAAATCTAAAGCGGTGAAATGATTCTATAAAATGAAAAAAAAAAAAAACAAGTAAGAGTGTAAAATTCGGCTATGCCAAATCTTTGGGGTTTTAAATTGTTTAATTTAAACAAAATATTTGAAAAAATAAACAATTGATAAAGTTGCTTCTAAATTGTTACAACAAACATACTAAATTTGTAGCATTTTTAGATGTGTCTCCATATTTTCGACCATATCTTGGGACATTGATACCGGATTTATTCCTATTTAAATACAACCTGCTCAAAATAATGATAAACAATACTGCTCTAGGTTTTTCCAGGTAAATGGTTTATTTTGTGAATGAGCGTGATTTAGACAGACAGACAGACAGACGAACAGATGGACATCGCTATATCGACTCGAGTTGTTATAAGGATCAAGAATATATATACTACTCCGCAAAGAGAGCAAGCATCCAAAGAAGTGGGCCAAAAAATATGAAAAAAAAAATTTTAATATATAAAAATTCTTCATATGATCCAGAGAATTATTAGAACTATTAGAATAATAAAAATAAAATAAATCATTTTTTATTCAACTAAAATTTGGAACAAAATTTTTAGTTTAAATATGCGTTCGGACGGAAGTCATTTTAGTACTAAGTAAATTTAAATTTAAAGACATTTTTTTTTTATAAATTTAACAAGTTTTCAAAAAACTCATACGCCGCACATTGGGTTGAAATGTGTCAAAAGTGAGAATAAATTCAAAAGTTGAAATTAATATATTGTAATAAGTTTTGGTACCGGGTTAAAACAGATAAAATTCGCCATAAATTGCTGTCAAAAAAATGTTTCCAAGTTGTTTACTTTTTTTGTTATACTCTCCCAAAGTTCATTAATTTTCGCTAATTAAGTGCAAAGTGGTAAAAAAAAACTACGAATTTGAATTATATTTTTTTGATTGTTTATTCTAAAATCAAAACTTCTTTAAAGGGAAGCTTCAACTTCAGGTATCGGTCTATTTTCTTGATAAAATCTTCTTAGAAAAAATTTTTTGGAAATACTTTTAACATTTTTTTGAATATTATCCCAAAAATGTGTATTTTTGAAATAAATATTGAGATTGGGTAAAACTTTTTCCATAATAAATTACTATGGGGTTTCAGCTTGCGGATTCCAAAAAAACATATTGCGTATATGTGCAATTATGAAAAATATTTAACTTTCTTTTAAAAATCCCCAGTTGCAAATCAAAATATGCTGCAGACGCAATAGCTTACACTTGTTCATTGTTTTTAAACTCTTTCTTTTAACTCATACTCTCTGTTGGTCTGCCATGCCTCATTCTGCCTTATCCAATTGATCTGAAACTTGGCCCATAGTCTTGCTGTGACTACAGATTAGTTTTGGGGTAGTCACGCACAGTCACGTGTGGTCACGCGCAGTCACGGAGTGATCTAAATGTCATTTTCCCTCATCCGATCGATCTGAAATTTGGTCCATACACTTGCTGTGAAAAAAAGATTAACTTTGACTTAGTCACGCACAGTCACGCATGGTCACGCACAGTCACGGAGTGATCTAAATGTCATTTACCCTCATCCGATCGATCTGAAATTTGGTCCATACACTTGCTGTGAAAAAAGACTAACTTTGAATAAGTCACGCACAGTAACGCATGGTCACGTACAGTCACGCAGTGATATAAATGTCATTTCCCCTCATCCGATCGATCTGAAACTTGGTCTATACACTTGCTGTGAAAAAAGATTAACTTTGACTTAGTCACGCACAGTCACGCATGGTCACGGAGTGATCTAAATGTCATTTCCCCTCATCCGATCGATCTGAAATTTGGTCCATATACTTGCTGTGAAAAAAGATTAACTTTGACTTAGTCACGCATGGTTACGCACAGTCACGGAGTGATCTAAATGTCATTTACCATCATCCGACCGATCTGAAACTTGGTCGATATACTTGCTGTAAAGAAAGATCAACTTCGACATAGTCACGCGCAGTCACGCACAGTCACGGATTGATTTAAAATCCATGTTCCCTTATCCGATCGATCTAAAACTTGGTCGATAGACTTGCTGTGAAAAAAGATTAACTTTGACATAGTCACGCTCAGTCACGGAGAGATTAAAACCCCACTTCCCCTCATCCAATAGATATGAAACTTTGTCCATAGACTTGTTGTGGCCAAAGATTAATTTTAAGATAGTCACACACAGTCACGGAAATATTCAAAACTCATATGCATAAGGAAAGAAAGAGTTTTAATAAAAACTTTGTTTTTATGGGTTAGATTATTTTGTCTTTCTTTTCGTTACTGTGATTTAGTATATCAACAACTTATTTTAATGATCATATATATTAGAGTGGGACGAAACTGAAAAAGTACAATGATAAGACAAAGTGTAGAAAACTCTTTAAATTGCAATAAATGTTTCCGGTTTGCGATAAATTCATTGTATAAATACAAATGCATCATATTTAATAAAAATCACTACTTTTATTTTATTCTACAAATTGAAGAAAATAGTTAGTTTTAGTATTACAAATTGTGGCATAACATTTTTTTAGTTCAACATACTTAAAATGAACGATTGCATGCGATACTCTTTGTTGTATCCTGTGGACATGAGATTCTAGTTGAAAAGCTTATAAACTATATTCACAACACGGCCATACATTTCTTTAAGCTCTACCCGTGGTTTTATTTGCCTCCTACATTACATAAATTCTTTATTCACGGGTTAGAAATAGTATCACATTAGGGCGGGTCGATTTAAAAATTGCTCAAGTGACAAGGGATCAAAATAAGAAATCGACCCCCACTAACTTTGGAGGGCCGACCCACCCATGCCAGTGGCACACTCCCTGGGACCACCCTGGAGGGTTCCCCATACAAACATTTAAAAAAATCGCCATTTTTTGTTTAGAATTGGGTTGACTATGTTTAATTTAATATTAAAATTAACACTCATACGTCTACGTATCTTCTACTCTGCTAATAAATAATAATCATTCGCCTGGACTATGTTATGTTATTCAAAAGATCGATCGGATGAGGGTAAATAACTTTTAGATCACTCCGTGACTATGCGTCACTATGCGTGAATCTGCGCGACTACCCCAAAATTAATCTATAGTCACAACAAGACTATAGGCCAAGTTTAAGATCAATTGCATGAGGGGAATGGGGTTGCCCCATGGCAGGCAGACAGACAGACAGACAGACAGGTCAAAAGTCGGCACATCAGAATTCGTTTTAGTGGTATGGTTCCTTGGGCAAAGTTTCTTATATTGATCACTAGAATATGACTTTCCTTGTCACTAGAGCGATTTTTTTGCCTCCCTACAAATCGTGCCGCCCTAGTATCACATGCATTATTGCCAATTGGCCAACTATCTGAGGAAGCTCAAGAAGCTCGAAACAAAGATTTTAAAAATTATAGAAAACACTATGCGCGTAAATGCAGTCGGGAGAAGTCGAATGAAGACATATTTAATGGGTTTCTACTTAGTTCAGATCCATTACTTACCGCAAAAAAAATTATAAGAAAAAAATTCATCATATACCACAGATGGCACTGGATTTAATAATTTTGCAAAACACATCAGGTGAAGAAGAGGTTAATGATGATGAATATGAAGATGATGACTATGAAAGTGATGATGACTATGATGGGTGTGAAATATGAAGTAATGGTGATTACAAGAATAAAAAATATGTTGATATGGAGCATAATAATTAAAAAACAAGTAAAAAAAATATAGTCGGTCTAGACCGATACCCTATACAATGGTTTAGAGAGCCTATCACTTCGGTGGAACTAATTGGATAAAGAAAATAAGCATAAACCAAATTTATGTGGCATTGTTATTCTTTTTTTTTTGGCTGCAGATATGAAAAAGTTCATATCGGGTGCTATATTTATATGGGGACTAGGTCGAAAAATGGACCGATCCTGACTTTATTTGGTGAAGTCATTTACATTTTGAAAAAACATAGAAACCAAATTTGAGAAAAATCTGTGCAATATTTTTGTTTTTTGATAGATTTAAGTGAAGATCGTGAAGCAGCTCTATATGGGGCATATGACTAAGAATTGTCCTATAGGGATTGTTTTTGGACTACTGATTAATGGATATTATAAACACATACGAACCCAAGTTGACTGAGATCTATATGATAGTTTGGATTTTATGGCAATTTATGTTGATTTCATAAGGGTCATTTGTATGGGGACTAGGTCTGAACATAGACCGAATTTCACCAATTTCAGCAGCTTTCATTCTATGGAATATAAAGGCTTATATACAAACTTTCATCAAAATATATTCATATTTGCGACCTGCAGTTTGATTACAAGGTTTACATGGACACACAGACGGACGGACGGACGGACTGACGGACGGACGGACGGACATCGCTAAATCGACTCAGAAAGTGATTCTGAGTCGATCGGTATAAGAAAAGATGGGTCTAGGTCAAATATTTTTGGTAGCTACAAACAGCAGTACAAAGTCATTATACCCTCACCACGTTGTGGTATAGGGTATAAAAATCTAACCTTGGTAATGTTAAATCTATCCTTTTTTGTCTCTTAGTGTTAACCTTGGTTTGAATAATGGTTTCAGAACACGGTTGGTTGTTTATATAGAAACATTTAATTATTATACACTGAAACGAAGGAAAAATCGGTTTAAAAAATCGTAAAAAATACATTCCATCTTGGGTTGCCACATGGCCTGGAACGAGCTTGATTGTGAAGATTTTTTAGGTCTTGTCAAGTGTCAAGATAAAATGTATTTTGTCAAGCTAAAATACTTGTTCACGCTTTAAATTTTATTTTTAATTTTTAAAATTTTGGAAATATAATATTAAAAAAATGTTTCATCAATAGTTTAATCACCAAACCCTTAAAAAGTACCAACACTTGCAATTCTCCCCATACACAACATTGACTTATTGCTTCATTTTGCCCAACACTAAAAAATTTACAGCATTAAACATGTGATTGGAATTAAGTATTTTGTTGATGTAAATAGTAAGTTTAAAGTATTTAATTTTATATTTGTTTAAGAATTTTAATATATTTTTATAGAATAATATATTGAGCTTTCTATTGTCCATTTACCATGGAAAATAACGAAGATTCTCGATCTTCAAAAAAGGGTAGATATACAACATTCTGCGACAAATGGATTGAAGAGGAAGAATATTGCACATGGATAATAAAAGATGATTATACAGCGTTTTGTGAATTATACCAAATTGAAGTTTATATAAAATATGAAGGAAGTCGAGCATTACAGAAACATATCCAAGCAAAACGACATATCAAATTAGTATTGTCTCAAAAATTGTCACACAGCATGATAAACTTCGTTGTTCCGGCAGAGCCAAAAGAGGATTCAAACATATCCAGGGCTGAACTAATGTGCGTTTTTCACAATGTTGTTCACGGGCTTAGTTATAATAGCTTAGACTGCCAAAT
Source organism: Cordilura impudica (assembly GCA_963682025.1). Taxonomy (NCBI): domain Eukaryota; kingdom Metazoa; phylum Arthropoda; class Insecta; order Diptera; family Scathophagidae; genus Cordilura; species Cordilura impudica. Next base: position 85,431,585 of record OY821520.1, read on the forward strand.
CAAATTAAGTTCTACTATATTTTGCGACAGTAAAATTGCTAATAAAATAAGTTGTGGTCGTACTAAAGTAGCAACTATAACACGAAACGTATTGGCACCATTCGCACAAGAAAAAAAAAGCTTATGCATTAAAGGAGTTTTTTTTTTCAGTAAGCATCAAATATTGGAAACGTGAAAATACATGCATCAGAAAATTTTTGATTTTTATGAAGACCCAAACGAGGCTTCTAAAGACATTTTTGGCAATATAGTAAGAATAACAAAGGAAAATAACCTTAACATTCAGCAAATTACAGCATACAATGCTGATAACGCGGCAGTTAATTACGAAAATTCCGCGTTTAAAAGACTTAAAGATGTAAACCAGAAAATTATAAAGGCAAATTGCAATTGCCATGTAATATATAACTGTATCAAAAATACTTTAAATGCTTTACCTGTGGATATTGAAAACATTGTGATTAAAACTTTCACTGAATTTAGCTCATCAGCTTTGTCAAACGAAAAGTTAAAGGAATGCTTTGAGTTTGCATGCATCGAATACAAACGTCTACTTCGGCATGTTCCCGCACGATGGCTTATCCTCTTGCCCGCAATTGACCGATTATTACATTCTTGGCCTGCAGTTAAAAGGTACGTTTTGCATAAAGGAAAAACAACTGCAAAAAAGTTATCTGGGAATTTGTATCATATGGAATTTCAGATACTGAACTTAATAATGAGGATGAAGAATGCACTTCTGAAGGATTATCAGAGGCATATTTGTATTTCATTCATAATGTAATGCATGAATTCCATTCAGCTATATTAACACTTGAAAATGATTAGTGGAACTGCGCATAAGTAAACTTATGAGTAATGTTCAAAGCCGAAGAAGAGTTGGTTTTTATGATAATAATTATATTCAAATATTCAAACAAAAAGCAAATCAATTTTTAACAAATGCTATTTCATACTTGGAGCAACGATATGATTTCGGAGACGAATCAATTTACAAACAAATATCAGTTTTAAATCTTAAACAATCTCTTTTATCATGGGATACATTATCGTAACTTCCAATAATTTTTCAGATTCTATTCTATTGACAATGACATTTTATATACAGATTATTACTGTCTTCGGGAAGTGTTTAATTAATTGACAAAATATATTCCTATTGATAAAATATGGTCTTACCTTTTCAAAAAATGTGATAAAAATAACTTAATTAATATATTTAAATTTATCTCATTTATTTTTTCTGTTCCACTCAGTAACGCTTTCTGTGAAAGAACGTGCAGTATATTAAACAATTTATATTCTAAAGAAAGGAATATAATGTCATTTGGCCTTATAAAGGCTGAACTATTAATAAGACAAAATTTTGATGAAAATTGTAAAAATTTTCAAAATTTTTTATTAACGCCCAAAGGAACAGAACCAGTTAAGTTTGTTACTAAAAGTACAAAGTATATGTGGAAAAATTAACATAAAAAAATAACCACGATGTAAATTACTTGTAAAATATTTATATTATTTGACAGAGAATTGTAATTGTTACGTTTTTTTCTTAATTTTTCTATAATTTTTATGTTTTTATTGTTTTTTTTTTAAATAAAATTTAGCTGTTTCATACGTATGAGTAATATTATTTGTCAAGATATTTGTTTGAAATCGAGCTCATTTGAGCTTAGTGTCGAACTGGCTGGGTTTTGGGATGTGCCAAGCCTAATTAATTAATTTTTAAAAGTAATTATAAAAGACAAATGTTTTTAATGTTTGTTTGTGAAAATTCTGTTTTTATATAAATGTTTTTGTATATATTTTTGAATGAATGTTTTTGTATATATTTTGAAGGTAAACGGTGTTTACCGAAATATTGGGAAACATAAAATAAGAATTAAATTAAAGAAAAAAAAAAGCCCCCTTTTGTTTTTATCTTATTGAAAATTGATGGCCTCAATCCGAATCAGAAAATAAATTTTAAATGTGTAGGAATATAACAGAATTTTCAAAATTTCTTTATATGGGTGGGCGGATTGTGAAGTCCACATATGAAAGCTATAAATGAAAAAAAAGTAGTGAAATGTTATTAAATAAATTTAATTTAATAATACGAGGGATTAACTAATAAATTCTTTTCTTATAATATATCAATACATCAATGTTTGCATAGTGGACGGTTTTTCACGTTTACGACAATTTTTATGTTTGAAAAACTTTTGTGTTAAACTTTTTTATTTATTTATTTTTTTTTTTTTCTGAGAAACGTGATTATTATTTTCAAATGTAGAACACTTCTAGAAAATTTCAAAAAGTCGATTACTTTGACTTGAAATTTCTCATTTGTCGGACTCAGAGAGTAAATTGTTTTTTTTACAGAGCAAAGGAAAATCATATAGGAATCATAATTTATAAATATATATAATAAATTTATGAAATACTAACATTTTATTTGTTAAATCTAAACTCAATTTTAAATGAAGAAATTACTTTTAAGCTCTGCATTCAGAGTAATGAAATATTTTTTAAAAAAATGTTTCTTCAATAGAATAAATTCAAATCAATAACTAGTTTGTGTTATATGTATGAGATAAATAAACGCAGTTAGAAGCTGAAGAAGCGAAAGAAGAAACTTGTGCCAATTCTTAACAAAAAAATGTTGTTTGTAACACGTTTTTCAGTCGTTATTTATAAAATAGCAAAAATTTGTGCTTAGACAATCGACTTGTATGATAAATAAACATGTTTAAAATTTTTGTGTTTTTGCGTGTTGTTTTTTTGGAACACACAAACATCTAAAACGACAAAGTTAATCGAATAATTATGTTATTTTTTTTTATAAAATTACCAACCGCTTGAGAACAATTACCTCTGTTAATAAATATTTAATTGGCACAAAGTGAAAATTATGACATTTTTTTATGACATTTTTTTATATATTTTTTTTAGGAATCATGATAAGTTTTAAAATACAATTGAAATAAAATATAAATAGATACAATTAAAGCATTTTGTGGGGTCAATAACTGAATTCTTATATTTAAAGTTTAAAAATCCCCTTTAAAAAAAATAATTATTTTTAAGATGAAATCTTTGATTATTAATACATTGAGCTTTTAAGAATTCATAAATCTGGGCCTACAATGATATTAGATAAATTTTATAAATACAAATATATATATATTTTAGTATGCCCGGTCGTGCATCGCTACGACTTACCGAGACTTATTGACATGTGTTTTCATAATCAATTATTCCTAGGAAGTTTGTATTGTGCAATTAAAACATTATAAATTATTTACTTTATATTGTTAATTTAAATTTTTTTTTGTTTTTTCATTTGGTGCAAAACTTATCACATTTTTCGGCGTTCCTCTCACAATTACAGTGCTCCAGATAATTTCATTTTAATTTAATATTTACTTTGTATGGGACTACTCACATTAATAATAGATGACCTCTCACTGCCATAGTACTCGAGATATATGATATTGAATAATTACTTTGTATGGGAGATGCCATGCCCAATTAACCGATCCCGCCCATTTTCGACATGGCTACTAAAATTAATAATAGGTAACCTCCCACAAATCTGCAAAGCTCTCCCTGTCATAGTACTCAATATATATTATATTATAAGCTCATTTTGTTATGGGAGGTGCCACGCCCACTAAAAATATTAACACAATTTATAGCCTACTGTTCTTTTCACCATTGAGTAGAACACTGACAACAATATTGATTTATTACCGGAATGCCTAAATTGTCCCAAACTTTCCTGTAAAAAGTACGGGGTGACTGTAAAATAAAGGGTGATTCAATACGAGGTTCCCTACTTTTTTAAAGAAAAAAAAACACAGAAAGTTCAAATTTAATGGGGAATGTTTACTATCATTTGAAAGAACATTCTTTGGCATTTATTTTTTTTGAAGATTATGTCTATCAAATGTTGGCCGCGGCTACGTCTCAGATGGTCCATCCGTTGAGTCCAATTTTCGATGACCCGTTCGAACATTTCGACTGGTAACTGGCGAATGACATGCGTGATGTTTTGCTCCAAGGCCTGAATCGAAGCGGTATTGTCCGCATAAACTTTAGACTTTACGTATCCCCACAGGAAAAAGTCTAACGGTGCGATATCACACGATCTTGGTGGCCAATCGACCGGCCCAAAACGTGAAATTATCTGCTCACCGAAGTGTTCTCTCACTAAATCCATTGGTTGATGCGCTGTGTGGGAAGTGGCGCCGTCTTGTTGAAACCAAATCTCGCCGGGATCACGAGCTTCAATTTTAGGCATCTAATAGTCGGTATCATGGCACGATAACGGTCGCCATTGACGGTTACGTTCTCACCGGCATCATTTTTGAAGAAATATGGACCGATGATTCCACCGGCCCACAAACCACACCAAACCGTTGTTTTTTCTGGATGAAGTGGCAGCTCTTGAATCTCTTCAGGTTGCTCTTCGTCCCAAATGCGGCAATTTTGCTTGTTTACATACCCATTGAGCCAGAAATGGGCCTCATCGCTGAACAAAATTTGGCTCGAAAACGTCGGATCTTCTTGGAACTTTTCAAGAGCCCATAGAGCGAAGCGATGTCGCTTGGGAAAGTCGGGCGGCTTTAGTTCTTGCACAAGCTGTATTTTGTACGCTTTCAATTTAAAATCTCGACGTAAAATGCGCCAAGTCGTTCCATACGTCACTCCGAGTTGCTGCAAACGGCGCCGAATCGACTCTACACGGTTTTCGTGTACACACTCAGCTACTGCCGCTATATTTTCTTCACTGCGTGCTGGACGTGGTCTATTCGGTCGAATATTATCCAATAATGAATGCTGTGTCTCAAGATGGGTGATGGTGTTGCGAATAGTATACTCAGTAGGCCGATTATGTTGACCATAAATTGAGCGATGCGCACGAAACACATTCTTCACAGAACGTGAATTTTCGTAATAAAGTTGAACGATTTGTAAACGTTGTTCAGGCGTAAGTCTTTCCATGATAAAATGCCAAACAATACTAAACAAAAATAACATGACAGCATGACACGACTCACACGTGATCTGTCAAAAAAGGGCTATTGAAAAATGAAAAAATGAACCGGTCCTGGCCATATTTAGTAAACTTTACAAAAAAATATACAACCAAATATGAGAAAAATCTGTGAAATATTTTTGTTTTTGATAGGTTTAAGTGAACATCGGGAATCAACTTTATATGGAATATGACTAGAAATTGTCCTATAAGGTTTATTTTTGGACTATTGAGTAATGGATGTATAAAGTCAATTTGACCGAGATCTATATGATAGTTTGGATCATATGGCAATTTAAGTCGATCTTAGGGGTTATTTGAATGCGGACTAGGTCTGAACATTCACCGATTTTAACCAATTTCAATAGCGTTCGTCCCAAGGCCGGTAGAAGCTTATCTACATAATTTCGCGACCTGTAGTTTTTTTTTTTTATTATGCTTCTTTTATTTATTGGATCTGCTAACAATAAGTATACAAATCTTAAAAACTAAATATTATGAACTTAAATAAAAAAGATAAGTTATTTCTTAAACATTTTTAACAAATAAAATGTCACTAATAAACGGTACTCCCAAAAATCAGCGGGGTCTTACGGTATTGTAGGCATGTCGTTTCGTCGAAGACGTGTTATGTCTGCAGTGTTTTTCTGCTTTCTTGCAAGTGGATTCGGGTGAGTTTGCAATTTCGTCTTATAATTTGATTGTAGAGGGGGGATTTCATCCTTCACTAGAGGAATATTCAAGTCTTTGTGTAACATTTTGTTCCTTATGTACCAAGAAACTTCTGTTATTATTCGCAATATCCTCGATTGGAACCTCTATATAACATCTATGTTGGTTTTAGATGCGTTTCCCCAAAGCTGGACACCATATGTCCGTATTGGCTTTATTATGCTGTTATACAATAGGACTTTATATTGAAGTGTATGCTTCGATTATTGGTTTATTAGCCAATGTAGACTAGAGGCTTTTAATTGTATTTGGGCTTTCTTAGCTCCAATGTGTTTACACCATGTGAGTCGACGATCCAAATAAATGACAAGGTAGACGACATCGTTGGGGTGTGGGATTACAACGTTGTTCAGTTCAAACTGAATGTTTGCACTTTTGTTCATTTACCTCATTTATTGTCCAGGTAGATACCCATATCTCAACGTCGCACATTTTCATGTGCGCCGACAAAGTTTTGAATAAACCCATGTTATAAGAAACTTTTCAACGATTTCACTCTTAATAATATCACATTTTTAGTTTAGAAGATATAGCCGTTCAAAGTTGACCGACTTTCGGTTTTCAAAAAAACACACAATTTTAGTCAATTTGTTGCGATTTCAGGTGTAATATCACGAAAAATAGGTAACGAATCGCCTCATTTTTTATTTGTATTGATTGATGTATTTATTAAATGTATATTGATAAAAAAATTAACTGTTTGCTTTGTGTTTCTCCTGGTAAATCACTATTTAAAAACTATCCCTTTTTCACTATTTTTCAACTTTGACGGAAAATAAAAAAATCTATATTTTTCTATATTTGCCATATTTGCAAAACATGTTCTTTGATTATTTCTTTACATAATTCAAAAGGTTTTATCTGCCCGTACGTGCCCGTTTGGCTATTAGAGGTAAAAAGGTTAAAAAGACATGGTTGCAGAAATTGTATGGCGTGTATCCCTTACATGTTTTGACTGACAGTAGTTTGATCTATTAGTTTCAAAATTGCATTTTAAGTCGGTTGTCTACCTGTGAGCCTCTGCCAAAGTCTACTCCCAATATTCTGTTACAGACACAGGATGCACAAAAAACTACTCATTGAAATTCGCAGGTACGCACCTCACTTAAAAATTACTTTGGAGTACAAATGGCCAAGAACAATATTGACTTATGGTCCCTCCAGGTAGGCACAAATCTTATTTAGACACGAGCATAATATCAAAATTGCATAATTAAGCCTAAATCCATATGTATGCAGGGAACAGGTAAATTTTTAGGCATGGTAGCATAAGCCTATATATTGCAAAATAAACATAATGACTTATGGTCCCTTCAGGTAAGCACAAATCTTATTTAGACACGAGCATAATATCAAAATTGCATAATTCAGCCTAAATCCATATGTATGCAGGGAACAGGTAAATTTTTAGGCATGGTAGCATAAGCCTATATATTGCAAAATAAGCATAATGCTTGGATTAGTCTACGACTGATAGTTGGCGCAACAAGTACTGAAACCATGGCGTTAAACAATTTAAAATTATTTGAACTGTTTAGAAGGTCAACCACACCAAAGTTTTTCACGGAAGCTGCTTTAGAAGAATTTGATAGCTTATACGGAAATATTGAGAGAAGCGAAATTATAAAAAATAATTTTTATCTGATATATGCAAATATTAAGGCAAAATGGGTGAAATCTAATCGAACCATTCAGAACTTCAACTCCAAATACGAGGCTGGCTTAATGAAGACACCATCCTGGATAAAATGGCAGTAGATAAACCCACCACATCAACCGGAGGAGCAAAAGGAAGGCCAAAAAAAAGTATTGAGGAGTGTTCAAATTCACAAGAAAGAGGAAATTTGCCGATGCCACCAATGACTTGACCACGAAGCATTTATCGGACGCGCTGTCTATTAAATATACAAAGGATAGTGAAAGAGTTAGGTTGCAGATTACAAAATCTGTTGCTGATGCAAGCCCACTGCGACTAAAAAGGATTAAGGAAAGCATTCCCACGCCCACAAACGCACGCCTTGGCCTTGTTTATGGACTTACAACTTTCCAAAGAAAAATATGAGATACTACGGGCATCCTTGATGCGACACGGGGCTGACGTTTTACCAGGATACAAGCATATTACGCAAGCCAAAATAAATTCACGACCACTGCATACGGAGTTTACGGAAGTCTCTGTGAAAGCCAATCTCCAGGATCTCATGGGCCATACAGCAAAACGGTTGTTGGAGAGTCTTCCCGAAAATGAGGTGAAAATTCTTCCTGAGAAATTGACATTGATCAGCAAATGGGGCTGCGATGGATCATCCGGACAAAGCGTTTATAAGCAAAGGATATCTTCCGATGACGCTACAATATCGGACGGAAATATGTTTATGGCATCTGTTGTTCTTTTGCGGCTAAAATCTGATGTTTCCCTACACTGGAAAAATCCACGTCCGTCATCAGTGCATTATTGCCGACCAATAATGTTTCAGTTTGCAAGGGCATCGGCAGAACTCATAAGGACCACGGCGAAGGACATTTGAAGAACAAATAAGCAAGATTAAGCCTACAAAGCTGCAAATTGGAGAAGGAAAATATATTGAAGGCAATTACGAGTTCCACCTGACCATGGTTGACGGAAAAGTCGTAAACGAACTGACAGGAACAACCTCAACATTGTCATGCCCGATTTGCAAAAAGAGTCAGAAGAACTTTGGTAATTTAAACGATTCTACAAACGAGAAAAATTACGAATATGGAATGTCACCATTGCACGCAAGGATAAGGTGTATGGAGTTCTTGCTAAAACTGGCGTATACCCTACCACAAGAGGAGGAAAACTTTGATGAAAATACATCAATAAAGGACAAGGAAAAGATCAGAAAGAAGCAAATACAGGATGCTTTTTTTAAACAAGTTGTACTAAAAGTAGACTGTCCCAAGCACGGATACGGTAACTCAAATGATGGAAACACTTCTAGGAGATTTTTTGAAAATGATGAGGCAGTAACTAGAATCACTGGAATTGACAATCAAATCGTGAAAATATTGGGAACGATCTTGAATGTTTTAAACTGCAAAGAAAATGTCAATTCTACAAAATATGGAGAATATGCATCGAAAACTGGATCTCTTTTAGCAGAAATGTATCCACAGAAGAAGTTGACCCCGACCGTCCATAAAATATTGGCGCATGGCAAAAATACAATTGAGTACCAGTCTTTGCCAATTGGAGGGCTTTCTGAAGAAGCACAGGAGTCTCTTAAAAAATTTTATAAAAAATATAGATTGCAGAACACATTCAGAGCATCAAGGGTAAGGCAAAATGAGGACCTCTTCAACATGTTGGCAGCATCTTCCGATCCACTTATTTCTTCCCTGCGGCATGTGAAGTCACGAATAGAGTTAGAAAATAATTATAGTTTAGAAATGATTAGTCTTTTAGATATACCTTCTCTTACGAATTGTGATGAATATTTTACAGAAAATTGAAAAAATTAATTTAAAAAAGAAGTAATTTTTTTTTAATTTGTTGGGTAATAATTTAAAACATAAAACCCTAAAGAAAAAAAATAAAAACAATCTAAAAATGTAAAAATAATTTTTTTTAGTTACATAAAATTGATTTTTCTACAAATTTTAACTTTGATAACCCATAAGTAGGCCCCTACAAATCGTAGCACCCTTTCCAATCGCTCATTTCATAGGCTGAACAGTTATCTATCATATGCTGTTTAAACTGTTCAATTATGTCATTCGGTTCAAAAGATATGATTTTTGCAACGAAGAAACTCAAATGGCGCCACTGTGCGTCGCGTAGGTATTCATTTAGCATCATTGATGCAATTCTAGGATTATTGTGAATGCTGATAATAGCTGTATCATCTGCAAAAGTTGACATCGTTAATCTCTGGTTCGTTGGTATATCACATGTAAAAACTACATATATACAGAATAGGACTAGGACGCTTCTCTGAGGAACACCTGCTTTGATTTAAAAGTTATCAGTGGTATGACTTTTGCACTTTACTCGAAAATATCTGAATAAATATGAATACAGAACCCTGTGGGAATTTGGTTGCAACACATTTCGTATATTATATAGCAGGCCCTCGTGCCATACTTTACCAAATGCTTGGGCAACGTCTAAGAAGATAGCTGAATAGTAATTCCTATCTTCAAATGATCTTATCCGATCATCCGTTATGCGATTTACCTGTTCAATTGTGCCATGATCTTTACGAAAGCCAAACTAGCATGTGGGTATGACATTATTTTCGGTGAGATATGGCATAATTTTTGTCAAGAGCAATTTTTCGAATAGTTTAGATAGACACGGAAGAAGACTTATAGGTCTATAGGATAAAGCAAGTGTTTCGTCTTACCAGGTTTGTGGATCATAATAATCTGTGACGTTTTCCAAGAGTTCGGAAAGTAGCCATTCTGTAGCATTTCGTGTAAAAGGCGAAAAGATATTTTATTGCTGCCATAGGTAGTTCTTTAACCATTTTTGGGCAAATTAGATTACATTCGGGCGCATTTTTAACATCTAGTTCATTCTTGAAAACATTACACAGCTCATCGGAGGTGAGCGTGATTGGGTTTACTGTGGCCAGATTTCTTTCAGTATGTACAGGTTGTTGTTTTCCATAGAGAATGATGTTTAGAACAGCCAGGAGACAGGTTTTCTAAATAAGTCTCTAGATTTCTTATTTCGACTTGTCTCAGCGTTTCTCTTAGTTTGATTATAAGGTTTACATGGACACACAGACGGACGGACGGACGCGCGGTTATTGCTAAGTTGGCTCAGAAAGTGATTCGGAGTCGATCAGTATAATAAAAGATGGGCCTAGGTCAAATATTGTTGCTAGGTACAAATATCATCATAAAGTCATTATATGCTAACCGCAAGTGAAATGAAAATTTAAAAAATAAAAAATAAAAAATAAAAAATGAAAAATGAAAAATGAAAAAACAAAATTAGAAAAAGGAAAAATTAAAAATGAAAAATAAAAAATTTAAAATGAAAAATAAAAAATGAAAAAAAAAAAAAATTAAAAATTAAAAAAGAAAAATAAAAAATGAAAAATAAAAAATGAAAAATAAAAAATGAAAAATGCAAAATAAAAAATTAAAAATGAAAAATAAAAAATGAAAAATAAAAAATGAAAAAAGAAAAATAAAAAAGAAAAATAAAAAATGAAAAATGAAAAATGAAAAACGAAAAATAAATAATGAAAAATAAAAACGGAAATTTAAAAATAAAAAACGAAGAATTAAAAATTAATCGGTTGAAATAATAAATATTTTTATATTAGCAGAACCCCTGCAGTTGATTGCTATAAGTACGATATAGGTGACGCTTTCTGTGCCATAAAAAATCTTTAATTACTAGATGTTTCCACATCGGATCACATGATTTTTTTTATAAAAAGAGTGCTTAAAAAATGAAATTTCTTAAAAAAGGATGTAACCATACAACAACATTAATGAAGCAAATAACTACAATGATTAAAGTAATATGAAGAATTACAACATGCATATATATTAAGAGATTTAATATGTTATTATACCCTATATCACTATGTGGTCCGGTTATAATGACTTTGTGCTGATGTTTGTTACTACCAAAAACGACCTATACTCATCTTTTAAAGGGTTTTTCAACAGGGACGCTACAAAAGTAGAAAGACAGGGACAGCAAACGACGTCATATTTCTTGCCGCTCTTTTGACATTTCTCTTCAGTAAGGTTTGCCATTTCATGGTGGAAAGATATACGAGCCAACAACGAGTCGAAATTATTAAAATTTACTACCGAAATTCGGAGTCAGTGGCCTCAACGTTAAGAGCGCTACGTCCAATTTATGGTCGTCATAATCGTCCTAGCAGATTAACAATTGAGCATCTAGTGGAAAAATTTGAATCCACAGGCACAGTACAAAATGTTACCGTGCCAGTGAGACAAAGAAGTGCCCGTAGTGTCGAGAATATTGCTGCCGCTGAGGTTTCAGTTGAAGAAAGCCCAAATGTGTCTCGTTGTGGCGAATTTTGCGAAAAGATCTTGGCCTACATCCTTACAAGATCAAATTGACGCAAGAACTGAAGCCGCTTGACCACCAGAAGTGTCGTATGTTCGTGAATTGCGCTGAGCAACAACTTGAAAATTATTCGGATTTTCATCGAAAAATCATCTTCAGCGATGAGGCTCATTTCTGGCTGAATGGCTTCGTCAATAAACAAAATATGCGTTATTGGTCAGACAGCAATCCACACGTACACCATGAGTCATCATGATGATCAAGACCGGCACGTTACTGTGAATGGGAATCGCTAACGTTCAATGATAACCGAATATTTTTGGCCCCAATTGGATGATATGGACTTGGAGGACATGTGGTTCCAACAGGACGGCGCCACAAGCCACACAGCGAATGTCACAATCAATTTATTGGAAACCAAGTTTGGAGAACGTGTTATCTCACGAAATGGGCCAGTCGATTGGCCGCCTCGGTCGTGCGATTTGACGCCGTTGGACTATTTCCTGTGGGGCTACGTCAAGTCTATGGTCTATGCCAACAAGCCAGCGACGATTGATGAACTTCGTACGAATATCGAACGTGAAATTGCAGCAGTATCGGCCGATTTATGCTTGAAAACTGTCGAAAATTGGGTTCAGCGTCTGGACTTCTGCAAGAGTGCCCGTGGTGGCCATGCAAAAGAGATCGATTTCCATACATAATGGCATCGAACGTACTTTCACAGGAATAAAAAATTTCATTGATGTCCTTTTGTAGCGCTCTTATTGAAAAACCCTTTATTATATAGATCGACTCAGAATGACTCAGAATGACTTTCTGAGTCGATTTAGCGATTTCCGTCTGTAAGTCCATGTAAACCTTGCAAATCAAACTACAGGTCACAAATATGAATACATTTTGATGAAATTTGTTATGTAAGCTTCTATAGCATGAACGCTATTGAAATTGGTGAAAACCGGTGCATGTTCAAACCTAGTCCCCATACAAATGACGTGTATGAAATCGATTTAAATTGTCATAAAATCCAAATTATTATATAGGTCTCTGTCAAATTTAGTTTCTGTATGTTTATTACATCCATTTATCAGTAGTCGAAAAATAAACCCCATAGGACAATTCTTCGTCATAGCCCCTATATGAAGCTGAAGATCGGGAGTTCACTTAAATTTATCAAAAAACAACAAATTTTGCACAGACTTTATCAAATTTGGTTTGAACATGTTTTTGCAAAAAATAAGTGACTTTACCAAATATGGATAGGATCGGTTAATTTTTCGACCTAGTCCCCATATAAATATAGCATCCGATATGAACTTTTTCGTACCCGAAGGCAAAAAATAATAACAATACCATTTAAATTTAGTTTATGCTTATTTTCTATATCTAATTAGTTGCGCCTAGGAGATAGTGTTTCTAAACGCATGCTATAGGGTATCGTAGAGTCGTTCTGAACCGACTATAATTTTCTTACTTGTTTTTATGTAAAAAACACGACGCCACGCTGTGGTTATGTTTATACTCAAAATTTTCTGGCCTTATACGAAGATAAATTGGAACGCAAGTGATCAAATCATTTATAAAATTTGTTCACACTAGACATATTCTTGTGCGAACCAGAAATTAGCAATTGCTCGAACCAATTTATGCGAAAATTTTACCCCTTCCATCAAATACATAATCATAACCCACCACTGTGCAAACAAACTGTCGATTTTTATTGAACAATTCGAAGCGCATCGATGAATGCCCGAAATTAAGTTTATAAATGCATCTGCTTAACAATCTATGACGTTAATTTACATTTTTAATATTTTAATAAAATTTCTAAATAACTAAAGTCGCACTATCATGCCACACTTTAAAGTATTATCTATTAGTTAAAAGCTGAACAACGATTATTTTGTTTGGAAATTGAAAATACAAACATCATCTAAACTATCAATCATGTTTGTAAATTGAACGTGAGGAAAGTTATTATAACAAAGAAGAAAAAGGAAAAAAAACTTTACAGCACGTTTCATAGAATTACAAAAAAAAAAAAATAATAGTAATTTTACACAAATAAAACAAAATTAATTTTCATTTCAAATTCTTATATCTTTTATTTGTTTTTTCTTTTACAGAATTTCAATTAAAAAAGAATTACATTCTAAGGCACGTAACCCAATACACAACAAAAAGGAGATGGACGATTAGTGGAAATTAAAAAAAAATAAAATAATTAATAACAATATAAAAACTATACCAAAGTTAAATGGAAATATTAAACCATTGAAAGAGTAGCAGAAGAGACAACAAGTGTATTTTAATGAAAAGAAGAAAAAAAAAACATAAAACGAAGATAAATACAAAGAAATAAACGTGTTAAAACCACATTAACTTAACTCATAATAAAAAAGAAGAAACTAAAAAACTTCCGCATTGGCTAAAATTACAATAAAAAAAAAACAACAACATTTAAGTTTTTAGATTTATACAAAAAAAGGTATAAATTGTTTTAGATGACAAAACTATTAAGAACAGTTGAGGAAAACCTTTAAACTTTAAAAGAAATTAAGGGAAACCAAATATATATTTTTTTAATATTTACAATTCCAAAGAATTTTTAAAAACAAAACAGTCATTACAAAAAAAAAAAAAATAAAAAATCAAAAATATGCTTTTAATTTAGTTGTAAGAGCAAAGAATTTATTTCTATTGAATCTAATTTATTTCTATTGAATTTTATATAAAATAATTGTTAAAAAAAAAAAGAACAATATGGCTACCAAAACTATTATTAATTGTATGGACAACACTGTTGTAGCACCCAGTCACCAAGGCATTTCGATAATTATTGATCAACCTACCGATCATTTAAAACCGCAACCAGGTTTTGAGTGTTCTTCGCAGACGCCCAATATTATTAAGATACAACATGCATGTGATCAATCATCTGCACAACAACTGCTATTGTTGTCAGCGTCTTCGACATTGAATAATAAAACGTTAATTGATATTAACCGTAATAACGATTATGATGACGATCATCATAATAATGGCGAACATGTTTTACAAATAAATTGTACAACTTCCAATGAAATTTCCAGAGAAATAAAAGAAAAACAGGAAAATAACGGTGCCGTAGAGTTTGCAATTACAAATGGAAATGCTACAACAAATGATCATAATGAAGAAGAGACGCTAGATTTGAAAGAAATAGTTAACAAAGAGGAAGAAGAAAAAGAAGAAGAAGAAGAGCAGCTTACCAAATATAATCAACACAACCATAACCACTCTCCAGAAGATGAAGAAGAAAGTGGCCAAACAACTAGTCAAAATGAAGCAACACAATCACAAAAACACCAACATCAGCAGCAGCAGCAGCAGCAGCAACAGCAACAGCAACAGCTACAGCAACAGGTTAATAATGGTAACAGTAAATGCAGAGAAAATGGTCATTTTACACTAAACTACTCTGGCTCTAGCACCAAACTCGAACATAATTATGATCATGCAAGACCACATAATTATAATAACCATGAAGATAATGACGATGACGATAATGATCATAATAATGAAGTGACTAGTATAGGAGCAGCTATTAGTGGTAAGAGAGTAAATGATTTTAGTTATGGCAAACGGCCATTCAATGAAGGAAACTCTAACAGTCTTATAACGAAAGCGGATGCATTCACATCTACTACTCTGACCATAAACCAATTAACACAAAATCAAAATTTATTAAATTCCACAAACAATAACAATAATAAAACCGATAATAATAATACTAAGAATTTGGAAAATTTAAACGGTGAAAATCTAGAAAATCACGTGGTTAAAATACAAATAAAACCAAATAAATTGCAAACGGAAAAACAAATAACGGTAGTGAAAATAGAAAATTTAGAAAAGCAACCAGTTGTTGAAAACGAAATAAAAGAAATTGTGGAAAATTTTTCAAAAAAAGAAATACGGCCAGAAAGTGTTTTAATAAACGAAAAAATGGTGCAAAAACCATCTCACAATAATCTCAATACGGTAACGGTAACGAGTAACACGCTTACAAGCTCGACAACGGGTAACGCAACGGTTTCAAATACGGGTTCGACTACGGTTACGGAAATTAATGTCTCCAACTCCAATTATCTGTATTACATGATGTCCAGTGGCCAATTTTCACCCTGTGACACTTTGGACAGTGGCACCGGCAGTGACTTGGAAAGCAATGGCCAACAACAACAATCTCCACCGTCTCTGATAACAAAAATGTCCTCGAACACTTGCCTAGCGCCTTTGGAAATGCACCTTAAAACCACCAAAATAAGAGTTTCAAATACCACAAAATCCAAGGATCTACAACAACGGCAATGTTCCTTTACGGACAGCGAAGAAAGTGAGGCTTCCTCTTTGAGTTGTGATTCATTGCACTCCAGCGAATTTGTAAGGCAACAATCAACATCGCCTTTGGAAACCAAAGCTAACCACAAAAAACTTCAGACGCTTTTGCCCGATTCTCTGCTAAGAGAAATAAAGAATTTAAAATTTTCCTCCAACGATTACGAGGCCGAAAATGAGGAAGAGGATGACTTGTTGCCACAGTTAAACAATGGCCATAATCTAAGTTCCAAAACAAAGGATTATGAATCGGCCAACACCTATGAAGCGATTAACACCCGGGACTATGTAAATTCGCAAGCGGAATATGTGCAAGCCCGTAACAATCTTAAAAATCATTCTACGTCTCTGAAACGTGCCTCTTTACCTTCGAAAACGTTTGTTTTGAATGCCGAAGATGGCACTTTCATAGATACCAAAATGAATTCGATGCCCCGTACATATGAGGCCGATAAATTCTATAATTTCCACGTTCACGAACATGACAATTTTAGAAGTTTCGGCAATAATTCTTCGCCTTCGATGAATGGTGATGGCGATTCTTTGAGTATTTCGGATTATGACACGAAAAGTTTACAGGATGATGTTTTTGCTGGTTATAGGGATATACGTTGTGGTTCGAATACATCGACCATACGTTCATCAAAGGGTACGGTACGTGGTGTCAAGAATCGTGTGCGCAATGGAATAGCCACATTCTTGCAGTTGCAGCAACCAAATATTAAGGTAAGTTTAGGATTTTATTTTATCAGAACATTTTTTTTTTTTTTGAAACTTTGAAACTTTTCTTTCAATTATACTTTTGATACATTTTTAATTCAGCTATTTAACTGAAAATTCTCAGAGCCAACGCTGATAAATATCCTAGTGAAATTAGTTTAGATGCAGAAATGTATTTCTAGGAATTGAACTTTGAAACCCACACCCCATTAAGCAATGGTGTTAATAAAAGTATACAGCAGTATTTTTGATCATTCTTGCACGTAGACTTGATCTAGCTAGAAATTGAGCCCACAATTGGCGAGTGGGATGGCCGAATTTTGGTTAAAATGTTAACTACTAACTTCAGCGCTTTGGCATTGAAAAATTAGAAAAAACATTTCAGGACGTAGTTTTATCTAAAATTCATATCGATCGGCAAAAAATTTTTTATTTCTATTTTTTTTTTTTTGTTTTAAGGGTCCTTGAACTTATAAAAAATTATCAGTCCATTAATTACGGAAATACTATGGGATTCCGCTAAAGGGAACATCATTAATAACTTGTTTTCTTATTATCTCTCAAATGCTAAAACAGTGAACACACTTTTTTTAATACGTTTTTGTCTTTTTATTTATTTTTTCTTTAAAAATTCAAATTAAGAGATAAGAAAGTATTGGATATATGTTTTGGCAATATCTATGAACTCATCAACCGATTTCAATAATTAATTAATTCAACTTTGAATTAAAATTTGGATTCAGCCCAAAAATTGCCGTTATCGTAACTTTTTGGATGAAATCATGAAGAAAATCGCAAAAATACCTACCCGCTAAAACTAGCTGACTCGATTTTAAAGATTCTTGAAATAACCCATAGAACACGGCAATCAAAGGTTTTTGATCGTTTTTTTTCCCTCCCCACAAATCGATCCGCCCTATTATACATATAATGTTTTTGAAATTTAAAAGAGTTCGGCTATAGTGAACTTCGAAAACTTCGAGGTCTACGATAAAATTTGAAAGTGGTACGTGATTTCCTTTTGGTCGGTTAAGTTAAAAAAATTTAAAGAAAAGTAGGACTCAAGTGTAACGAATTTTTCTCGCATCAAATTTTTTGAAATAAAAAACAAGTCTGTTTGCGGTCGACTGAGATATGTTTTGTCCAATAAAGCATTAACATTCTAAGTGAGTTCTAATTCATTGCTGCCGAACTTCACGTATTCTTGTATATAATGAAAATTATTTTCTCTACATTTGTCCTTTAACCCACTGCACAGTGGATCCTTCTCATAGAGATGGCGGCCAAAAATAGAAGGAGGTTACCTAGAGCAACGGAATATTGCAGGCTTACTTTTTTACAAAAAAATAGATTATCCACAAAAAGTCCAAAAAATTGGACCAAGGACACGCCCACCCCCCATATATCCTTAAAATTAAAATATGAATAAAATGGTTAATTTTCAGAGAAATTTGAAAAAAATTGGCAGAACACCGTTTTTAGTAAGGATAAAATAGCGTATACAATTGTTCTGAAATCGGACCAAAATATTGACACTTGACAGCTGAGTAGGATAGGCTATATATTTGCTTCACTACCCCATTAACATCACAAGGAATGCTAAACTTAAATATTAAAATAAATTAAAAGAATGCATTCGGATTTCGAAATTTCAGCCACACGTCTTCGTTTACTTCGCGAAGAACATTCTTCAAAACTTTTTTTTAGGACGACCTCGTTGTTGTGATGTACGTGTCTTCATCACGACAACTTAAAAAGACAGTCTCAAATTTGCCAAGCCAAGAGGAATGATTTTTATAATCGCATTTTTTCTGCTTGCATTTTCTTTCCAAAATTCTGCTAACTTCTTGCAAACTAAATAAATTCGGTCATAGAGGGGATCAAATTCAATATTCTCAACACCTTGATAAGGCCAACTGCATTTGATGTTTTCCAGGATTTGGTTGGCTGGAGTTGACCATGTTGTATTATTTTTTCGACTTTCAAGCCATTTATCAAATAAAAAATTGCGTGTAATTACGCATTGATAGCCAGCACCTACCAAGGATAAAAAAATAAATGATGAGTCAAAACAGTTTTTATGTTTATTTTTCAAAACTTGCTTGTGCGCTATACAATTGTTATCACTGAAAGCCTATTATTTTATTCTTAAAAAATTTAAAGCGATTACATACTTCACGTTCATTGCTATATCACTGCTAATTTATTTTTAAAATATAATGATAGTTTCCCCGCTTAACATAACCGCGGACCGCAGTTATGTCAAATTTTAATACTAATTTTAATCGGCCCTATTCAATATTATTTCAAAATAAATTCGCAGTTTGATAGCTATGAACGTGAAGTATGTAATCGCATTAAAATTTTAAAGAAAAATATAAAAGGCTTTCAGTGATAACGAATTAAAGTTGCTCAAGCAAGAATCATATCTGACACCCCTGCTTTAAACTAACATAACTCGGAAAAAGGAAAAAAATGGGAGGAAACTTCCTTATTGTATGAAAAGGTAGAACAATATTCTTCATTTTAGTACCGAATTTGTAGAAGGCACTCGGAGGAAAACCATCTAAATCTATAATTTACTGTAGACTAAGCTAAAAAAAATTACAAAAAAGTGCTTCGCGCAGGAGTGCTATTACATTGACGCTTTAAGTTATTAAACAATTAAATGTATGTTTTTAGAGAGTACTCACCTTCTTGTTTAATATCCATAACAATTTTATATTGCTCACACTTTCTTAACAAAAGTTATCACTTTCCCAAGTTCTCCATTAAAAAACTGCACCGATAAGCGAGCTGAATGTTAAATTATATGTGAACTTTGAATGGCTATAAAGGAATGAAAAAAAAAATAATCCGTTAACTTTTATTTTGGTTTTGGTTTGGCGGGAGTGTGAAGAATCTTATCGACACTTTGAATTCTTGATTAATGACATTTGATTTTTTTAATTTTGGCCAATGGCGGTACCCACTGTGCACTGCTTCAAATGCACATTCTAGCAGTGAAATATTTTCGATGTCTTTGAATTTGTAAAAAAAAAATCAATGTGAGTCCGATCACAGGGGAGATGGGTAAACACCTTTTCCAATTGTATTTCAGAAAACATCAAATGTATTTCAGAAAGTATCAAATTTATTTCAGAAACTATCAATTGAATTTCAGAAAATATCAATTGAAATTCAGAATTAAAAAGTAGTTTACAATACCGAAAAGTTATTATTGTTTCTATTAGTGATTTGGAGACGCAGAAAATATTTAGCAATATTTGGACTTATTTGTTATGCCCTGGAAAATAAACTATCATGGGCGGCCTTTTAACCGAAAGAAGATGACGACTTCATTTGTTAATCAGCTACAATATAAACACCAGGATAGAATTTTGACCGATTTTGAAGTTATCATTTTGTAAAAAAACACGTTTATATCGTCACCTAAAATGCAAAAGGCCGTAACTAACACAAAGTTCAAAATTGACTTTTAGTAATAAAGTTACGGCCTTTTACTTAAAAACTACTATTTTACGATAAATCTGTGGTTTTCTAGAATAACCGCGTATGTCATAAAATCAAAATGTTCAGGGGAGCCAAAAAACGTTATATTTGAAATTATGGGCTCGATATAAAGGGTAATAAATACTTTATATAAAATTTTGAGTCAGAAATCTTCAGAGGAATAAATCCTAGAGAAGGACGAAAAAAACAATATGTAAATAACACTTAAAGTGTGTGCAGATAAAACAACTTATGTCGACAAACGTCGTTTTCTTTGAAAAAGACAGCTACCAATGACATAAGTTGTAGTTGCTTGAAAAATGGATTTTTTTGTTCGTCAACAAAAAGATAACGGGACTTAGGATGAGAAAATTACAACGTATCAAGAATAATAGTGGCAAAAAATAACAGAAATAAACACACAAATGGTTATAAACTGAAAAATAATCCAAACTTATTTTGCATTTTTTTCTTTAATAACAACTTATATCGCTATGTGTCGTTTTCTGAGAAAATAATTTGTCAGCGATCAAACGTAGGTTGACATACGTCGTTAGTGCTGCAAATTAATTTAATAAACATTTAAGTTACGTCGTTATTTAAAAAAAAAAACTCAGAAATGGTGAATATTTTTTTTTTAAATTTAACACATCTAAAGAGCGTTAAAAATTAATATATTTGGCATCGTTAACTCAAATCTGACAAAAGTGGACATACGCGATTATTCCAGAAAACCACAGAAATTTGATTTCATAAATAAAAATCCATCTTTATTTTTCAGGTTGTTTCTAAAATTTGGGTATTAAGTTTAAAGTAGTTTTTGTTTTATGATGTTTTTTTGCTTCTCCTGTAGAAAAATAAAAATATTAGTTACGGTCTTTTGCATTTTAGGTGACGATATATAGTTTTCAAGAAATATTACAAACCCAGTGTGATACTTAAAAAAATATATTTATACCCTATACCACTATGTGGTTTGGGTATAATGACTTTGTGCTGCTGTTTGTAACAACCAAAAATATTTGACCTACACCCATCTTTAATTATACCGATCGAATCAGAATCACTATCTGATTCGATGTAACGATGTCCGTCCGTCCGTCTGTGTGTCCATGTAAAGCTTGTAATCAAACTGCAGGTCGCAAATATGAATATATTTTGATGAAATTTGGCATTTGATCTTTTATCGGCCATGGGATGAACGCTATTGAAATTGGTGAGAATCGGTCCATGTTCAGACCTAGCCCCCATACAAATGACCCCTATGATATCAACATATATTGCCATAAGTTCCAAATTATGATACGAATCTTAGTCAAATTGAGTTTGTATGTATTTATTACATCCATTAATCAGTAGTCCAAAAATGATTCCTATTGGACAACTCTTAGTCATAGGCCCCATATAGAGCTGCTTCCCGATCTTCACTTAAATCTATCAAAAAACAAAAATATTGCACTGATTCTTCTCAAATTTTGTTTGTATATATTTTTGCAAAATACAAGAGACTTTGCCAACTGACCATGGCTGGTTGGTCCATTTTTGGGCCTAGTCCCCATATAGATATAGCATCCGATATGAATTTTTTCATATCTGCAGCTGAAAAAATTAATAAAAATCCCACTAAAATTTGGCTTATGCTTATTTTCTATATCCAGTTAGTTGGGTCTAAGAGATAGGGTCTCTAAACGCATGGTATAGGGTATCGGATAGTCGGTCTAGACCGACTATAATTTTCTTACTTGTTTTATATAGCGTTCTGACTATTTTTCTGAGACTCAATTGATATTTTTTGAAATTCAATTACATTTGATAATTTCAGAAATGCATTTGATGTTTTCTGAAATACATTAGATAATTGCTGAAATACATTTGCTGTTTTCTGAAATACATTTAAAATTTTCTGAAATAATTTCTAAAATACATTTGATTTTTTCTGAAATACAGTTAATATTTTCTGAAATACATTTGATAATTGCTGAAATACATTTGGTAAATTCGGAAATACATTTGATATTTTCTGAAATACATTTGATAATTTCTGAAACTCAATTGATATATTCTGAAATTCAATTGACATTTTTTGAAATACAAATAATACTTTCTGAAAATCAATTGATGCTCTCAGAAATACAATTGATTATTACTGAAAATCAATTGATGTTTTCTGAAATTCAATTGATACTTTCTGAAAGTCAATTGATACTTTCTGAAATACAATTGATATATTCTGAAGATCAATTAATGTTTTCTGAAACACAATTGATACTTTCTGAATTCAAAAAACACCTAAGTCTATTTTCGACTTCTTCAAAGTTTTCCTAGTATTTAGCTTTTTAAACTCACAGCACATCTAGCGGTTCTGCTTACTAAAAAAGTTCTGTCAATAGCAAATATACACTTGAATATTTAAAATTAATAAAAAAGATTTGTGATTTTGTTAAACAGACAGCGAACTCGGCGGTTCTGCTTACTAAAAAGTTCTGTTAATAGCAAATACATATATATGATTATAAAAAAAAAAAAAAAAAACAACTCTGTAAGTTTGTGAACATGTTAAGTCACAGCACACCTAGCGGTCAATAGCTTGAATATTTAAAATAAACGAAAAAAATTTGACAGCGAACTTAATACACTTACATATACCACACACCGTTTTTCCCTTACGCTGTTTTTGTGATTGTATTGTGAAATTGGATTCCCCCCCCTTAACCGCGCATAGATGTTTACACATCGAAAATATTTAAAAATATTTAAGAAAATTAATTTTTGAGGAATTTGTTAGATGAAAAGTATGTAAATTTGGAAAACCTCATCTTGCAACACATAATTTCTATATAGTTTCGTCGCGTTGAATGTATATGTTTGTCTTAACAATTCAAATAAAATAAGTTTGTATATCTGGTATATATTTTTTTAACTTATGATGATTAAAAGGTCTAAAAGTTAGCATTCTATGGATCTAAAACTAGTAAAATAATGAAATTAGGGTGTCAAAAAGAAAAAAATATTTATTTGATTCCTTGTTTCAGAAGTATTTTCCAAAGTCACGCCACGCTCTGCGACGTCATTTACTGCTTGCAACTGTTGAACTCAGTTTTTTGCCACTATGTGGTCAGGAACTTTAAGCTGATGTTTGTAACTTCCAAAAATATTTAACCTAGACCCATATTATATTATACCGATCGACTCCGTTGTCCTTCTGTCAGTCCGTCCGGCTGTGTGTCAATGTAAACCTTGTAATCAAGCTACAGGTCGCAAATATCAATATATTTTTATAAAATTTTGGGTATAATCTTCTATCGGCCACAGTCCAAAAATTAACTCTTTTAGACGATTTTTAGTCATAGCCCCCATATGAAGCTAAGCCCCTATCTTCACATAAATCTATCAAAAAACAAAAATATTGCACAGATTTTTCTCAAATTTGGTTTGTATATGTTTTTGCAAAAAGTAAGTGACCTTACCATATATAGTCAGAATCAGTTCAGTTTTGGACCTAGTCCCCATATAAATACAGCATTCGATATGAAATTTTTCATATCCGAAGGCAAAAAATTAATAACAATGCCATTAAAATTTGTTGTTTGCATATTGTCTACAGCTAATTAGTTGGACCATGTTATAGGGTATCGCATAGTCGGTCTAGATCAACTTTAATTTTATTAATTGTTTTATTTGGTTTTTTTGTAACGCTAAATTATTAAAAAAACAAATTTGAAAAATTCTGAATTTTGTAAAAGTTTCCAATGTATTGTCACCGATTGTATGTATTTGGTGTAAAATATTGAGTTTCAGTTTAAAGTGAATAAAGGCTTAATGGAAAAAGCCGGCCTTAATTTTAATATTTGCAGAGTAGTCGTCGTTTCTACCACATAATATCAAAACAAGTAAGCGTGTTAAATTCGGTTATGTCGAATCTTTCATACCCTCCACCTGGGATTTATGTGTACATTAATATTTTGATTTATTGCACTATTTATAACAAATTTAAATAAAATATTTAAAAAAAATTACAACAAACGCACTGAATTTTTAAATTTTTTTTAGAGGTGTCTTCATATTTTTGGACATATCTTGGCACAATGATTCCCGATTTAACCCATTTTCAATAGCAACTGGCTCGAAATAATGGCAAATAATGTTATCATAACTTTACTGAGGTAGATGTTTTATTTTGTAAATGATCGTGATTGAAACAGACAGACGACTCCAGTTTTTTATCAGAATCAATTATATACATATATAATTTATGGGGTCACAAAAGCATTTTTCGATACGTTACAAATGGACAGTGGTGTGGAGGGTTTAAAAAATATATTTTTCAAAGTAATATGTTTTACTATATTTTTTTTTTATACAGGAAAAAATTTTAAATTTTCAATTTATAACACATATGTACATTAAAGTCAAATATCAAATTCTTTTACCTCAACGTTTTTTCACACAAAATAAATTTATTTTTCTCCATAAAATTTACTCATTTCTAAGCCTTACAATTTGATCACAAAACACATGAGGATACTTACTTATTTTATGGATTGTTAAACAATTTAATATTTTTAAAAAATTTTATTCATTTCGTCTAAAATTTTTGCTACTCAAAAATTCATCACCTTAAACTTGAACAACACACAGGTGGATGAAGCTGTGAAAGTTTCATCAAATTAATCACACTTAGACAATTTCGAATTAATAGTTGTTCGAGGCGTACCTTAATTTTCTCAAAAAAACCCATATTTATTTCATGTTATGTTTTCAACAAACATTTTTAAAATTTCAGCCTAAAGTGTGTTACAAAAAAAAAAAAAAAAAAAGCTCTGTATCTCTTACTGTAATGGGTTAAATATTGCCTAAGGTGTACAAATAACAAACATATTTGTTGAAATTTTTCTTATTTTTCTTTATCCAAAACAAATTTAAAAACAATACCTGTACATATTTGTTAGGCATCATTAGATCTACTTAATATTAATATGCATAAATGTCGAACTTGTTTAAAAATAAATTGACGTATTGTTAGAAACAATTAGATTTTATGACAAATAGAAAAAAAAAACTATGTCAAAATTATCAATAATAATAAATTGACATCTTAGCATAACAAAGCGTTGATTTATTGTAATTTGTTTTACCTCGAAAACTCAGCATAAATTATATAATGAATGGAGTTTAAGAAATATTGATTTATGCTTTACGGTAATTTTGTTTTGGGTGTATTTTTAACAGATTGCATTTATAAATAGCAGAGATTAATAAAAAAAAAAATATAAAAACATACAAGATAAAAGTTACTTAATTTAAGGTTTTTATAACACTTGAATCCCATTGGATACGTTTATTTCATAACTATAGATATATTAAAGTTTTGTTTGGTCAAACATGGCCTTTAGTTTGGTTTCTTTCAATACGTCTATTTTTTTTAAAGTGAAATTTATATAATAATTTCCTGCCTATTATGAATGCACAATATAAAAAAAATATACATAATATTACTTAGAAAGTTAATTTTTTTAAAATTATTCTTTGCTATGGTTGCATTCACATGTTAAAGGAAATATTAATAAAGCAAGTAGAAGCAACAAATACAGCTGTTCCGAATCTTTGATTTCCTTCACTTGCTTTAAATTATATATGAAGTAAACATTTCAAATAATTTATTTATATTAAAATCATTGAGATTAGAAAAAAAAGTTATATAAAAAATTTTAAACACATTTACCTTTAAATTGTAAAATTTTAGAGGTCTTTCCACAATTTTTTATCACTTATCGTTTTTTTTTGCATTTGAACAATTTGGCTATTTTTCAAAATCAAATTACTTAATATTATAATACACATTAGTCCCAAAACTTCAAAACAAATATGGCGTTCTGGCACGATTTCAAATGAAAATTTTTTTACTAAAATATTTTTTCCACTCAAGTTTTTTTGACTTAAAAATTTGTAACTTAAATTTTCTTACATAAATAATTTTTTTACCTTAAACAATTTTTATTTTAAATTAAAATTTTTCTTCCTTTAAAGCTACGACACAAATGAAAGATTCGACATACATTAAGGACTTTTATTGGTTTTTGATCTTATCGTACAGATTTCTTTTAAGTTTAGTTTATGTCTGTTTATTACATCCATTAATCAGTAATCCAAAAATAAGCCCTTCCCGATCTTCTCTTAAAGCTATAAAAAAAAATATTGCAAAGATTTTTAAAATTTTCATTATATATATGCTTTGGCTAATAATAAGTGCCACGATCGGTTAATTTTTCAACCTCTTTTCCACTAATAAAAAAACATCCGATACCAAGCTTTTTCATCGGACCAATGGGCGTGGCACCCAAAGGCGTTTTTTTTTTTTTATCAATATCCACCAAATTGGTGGGTGAGACAGCAAGAAATCAACTACTACTTTATTACATAAAGTAATTTTATAACAAAATTGGTTAAAAGTTGTTTTAATTTATATTCGCGAGCAATAAGCAGATAATTGCACCAGAGATATATCACAATGGATAATTTTGATCTCAGGAGCACGGAAGGGTTAAATAAATAAAAATTAACCGAATTATTTTTCCTAAATTGCAAATAGTGGTATCAACATTTTAGGTCATTTTTATTTTAAAATATCTTAAAATCCAAAGCTGGCCTTGGCAAATAATGGGTTAACGTTCTCGGATTTCTCCCAAATTTTTGGAGCGAAACTTCTACACATTTGGTTATTATATTTTAAGTGTCGCATCTAAAAATTGGACAGCACTTACAAAATATTTGAATTTTTTACATAAATTGTCTTTTATTAGTTTGGGGTCATATGTGACCCCAATTCCAAAAGGGTTAAGGGAGTCATATTATTTTTTTCCGAAATCCTAGGCTATTAAGATAAAATATAACATTTAAAAGTAGAAAAGTGATGAATTTTTGATACAAAGTATTTAGAAAGAGTACATTTACAGAATATTTCACAAAAATCCAATTTTTCTCGAAATCCGCAAAAATAAATTCCTTGTCACAAAAATTGTGGCGAAAGGATTTACTTAAAAATTCCCACAGTTAATCTGCAACATGTATTTAATAAAACCTTAAATTGATAGATTCATTTTTTTAAATTTTGTTTAAGAAAATTTTTTCAAACTTGAAAAAGGAGTTTTAAAAATTTTATCAAAAAAATTTCCAATTTTCGGCCTCAATGCGCAATAGGTTAACAACGTGGTAATAAAACAATACTTCATATCTGAGTACTTGTAAGTATAGAGACCAAAAAAGAATGATGGCTTTAATCAATTTCTCAAAGTTAAAAAAAAATGTCATCAAATTTCATGACCTAGTTTTTTTTTTGGCACAAAAGTGGTCTGGGGCATTTGCTATTTCTTGGCGAGGTTTTATTCGATTTTGAAGTTTTATAGCCTTTTGAAGGGATAATTTAATACTGATCCTGAATTATATAACAGCTTGTCGGAAAAATTAAACTATAGAACGAAATTTTCGTAAAATCTAAAAAAAAAAGCTCGTACTGATATGGCTAAAAATTGTGCAATCAGTTCACAATAACATACATAAATATTATTGAACTTAAGTGTGTATTATCTGGCCATTCCTTTCTTCCAAACGACACAGATTTTGGAGTTGTGGAAATAGCTTAGAAGAAAAAGGATCAATTATGTAATGCTCAAGACCTTTATAATGCAAATAAAACAAATTGCTTCATTTTGTATGAAATTAAAATAGAAGATTTTGTCTCGACCAAATTTTTATAAGAGGCAATTTGAAACAAAACAAGTAAGAAAATTATAGTCGGTCTATCCCGACTATACGATACCCTATACCATGGTTTAGAGACCCTATCTCTTGGTCCAACTAATTGGATATAGAAAATAAGCATAAATAAAATTTGAGTGGCATCTTTATTAATTTTTTTTCGCTGCAGATATGAAAAAGTTCATATCGGATACTACATTTATATGGGGACTAGGTCGGAAAATGGACCGATCCTGACCATATTTGGTAAAGTCATTTAATATTTTCAAAAAATATACACAAACCAAATTTGAGAAAAATCTGTGCAATTTTTTTGGTTTTTTGATAGATTTAAGTGAAGATCGGGAACCAGCTCAATATGGGGCCTATGGCTAAGAATTGTCCTATAGGGATTATTTTTGGACTACTGATTAATGGATGTAATAAACACATACAAACCCAATTTGACTGAGATCTATGAGGTAATTTGGAACTTATGGCAATTTATGTCGATTTCATAGGGGTCATATGTATGGGGACTAGGTCTGAACATGGACCGATTTTCACCAATTTCAATAGCGTTCATCCCATGGCCGATAAAAGCTTATATACCAAATTTCATCAAAATATATTCATATTTGCGACCTGTAGTTTGATTACAAGGTTTACATGGACACACAGACGGACGGGCGGACGGAAATCGTTAAATCGAATCAGAAAGTGATTCTGATTCGATCGGTATAATTAAAGATGGGTGTAGGTCAAATATTTTTGGTTGTTACAAACAGCAGCACAAAGTCATTATACCCAAACCACATAGTGGTTGTAACGACGAAAGTCGGTACACCTCGTTTTCGTCTACACCTCGTCTACACCTTATATATATATATATATATATATATATATATGTATAAATTTATCATTTATATATTAATATATAAAAGCAGTAAATAACAGTAGTTACAATCCCCATTTACTTCTCTAAACCATAGCCTTTATATGTTAGAGCGAGAAGGAAGATAAACACACCACTCTGAGGTGAGTTATAAAATTGTTCACCACATCAACATACTATAAAAGGTGAAACAATAACCAAACTAGAGGAGTCGATCG
This sequence comes from Cordilura impudica, assembly GCA_963682025.1. Taxonomy (NCBI): domain Eukaryota; kingdom Metazoa; phylum Arthropoda; class Insecta; order Diptera; family Scathophagidae; genus Cordilura; species Cordilura impudica. The sequence goes on from OY821520.1 coordinate 85,460,801, forward strand.
TCGGCGGTGGTCGAGTACACATCGCAGTACTAGTGCGCGTGTTTTCATCATAAGAGAAGTGCCTTCGCAGGTTTCTCTCCGCAGTTTAGAGAAGTGCCTTCGCAGGTTTCTCCCCGCAGTTCTGAGAAGTGCCTACGCAGGTTTCTCCCCGCAGTTTAGAGAAGTGCCTTCGCAGGTTTCTCCCCGCAGTTCTGAGAAGTGCCTACGCAAGTTTCTCCCCGCAGTTTAGAGAAGTGCCTTCGCAGGTTTCTCCCCGCAGTTCTGAGAAGTGCCTACGCAGGTTTCTCCCCGCAGTTTAGAGAAGTGCCTTCGCAGGTTTCTCTCCGCAGTTTAGAGAAGTGCCTACGCAGGTTTCTCCCCGCAGTTTAGAGAAGTGCCTACGCAGGTTTCTCCCCCCGCAGTTCAGAGAAGTGCCTACGCAGGTTTCTCTCCGCAGTTCAGAGAAGTGCCTTCGCAGGTTTCTCTCCGCAGTTTAGAGAAGTGCCTCCGCTGGTTTCTCCCCGCAATTTAGAGAAGTGCCTACGCAGGTCTCTCCCAAGCAATCAAACTAAGTGCCTACGCAGTTTTCCCCCCGCAGTTTAGAGAAGTGCCTTCGCAGGCTTCACTCCGCAGTTTAGAGAAGTGCCTCCGCTGGTTTCTCCCCGCAGTTTAGAGAAGTGCCTACGCAGGTCTCTCCCACGCGATCAGACTAAGTGCCTACGCAGTTTTCCCCCCCGCAGTTTAGAGAAGTGCCTACGCAGGTTTCCCCCGCAGTTTCGAGAAGTGCCTCCGCAGGTTTCTCCCCGCAGTTAAAGAAGTGCTCTCACCAGGTCTCACTATCCAACGACAAGGGTCCAGGATTTTTGAAACTAGAGAAGTACCTACTCCAGGTTTCGCGCTCTTCCCCAGGAGGAGTACCAACCAACCATTATATTTAGTAAAATTATAAATTACCATTATTAGTTGTAAATCATTAATTATAATCGAAAATAAAATAAGCCACGACACTCTAAACATTGAAAGAACTCGTTTTTATTCCTCTCTGTCCCGTGCAAGAATATAAATTTCTGCAACGACCCTGACCCCCGCGAGCTATACCCCAGCAACCGGAGGAAAACTCGTCGTTACATGGTATAGGGTATAATAATGCCACTCAAATTTGGTTTATGTTTATTTTCAATGTCGAATTAGGTGGACCGAAGAGATAGGGTCTCTAAACGCATGGGTATAGGGTATCCTATAGTCGGTCTAGACCGGCTATAATTTTCTGACTTGTTTTTGTTTATAAAATTGGTATTCAATACTGCAACATTGTAAAATTATGGCAACATTAAAGAGGATGAGAGTTGAAAAAAACTCTGCAATGAAAATAAAAGTACAATCAGGCCGGTGCGGGACTAAATTTTATATAAATAGTATTCATGTTTGCGACGTGTACTTTGATTACAAGGTTTACATGGACAAACAGACGGACGGACGAACATCGCTAAATCGACTCAGAAAGTGATTCTGAGCCGATCGATATAATAAAACATATTTTGATAAATACAAACATCAGCACAAAGTCATTATACCACATAGTGGTATAGGGTATAAAAACTGAATTGAAGATAAGGCAGAAGGAAACAAAAAATCCAGTTTTTTCTTTAATGGTAATCAACAAATTTTTTTACTTTAAAAAATGAATGAAAAATTTCATAATTCGAATGAGTAAGATTTTGTTTAAAAGGCCATATGAAATTTCATAGTATGAATATGTATACACAGATAACAGATTTGTTGCTGCTACCAAATTTATATCAAAACGAATTGGGATGAAGTTTATAACCGAATTTCAAATTAATGGCAATTATAATTCTATTGTCTGATCCGTAAATATTTTATCACAATAGAAAATGGTTAGTTGGTATAAAATTTATATTGATACAGTCGAAAATTCAGATGTTAAACTCTAGAACAATTCGGTTGGTGATTTTTTTTCTGTCTGTAAAAACAATTTCATATACTTCACCAAAAAGTAATTATAAAAATACATTCCATGTATGATATTTTTTTCTGTATTGAACCATTTAATATAACTAGTATAGCCCAGCACTCGAAATTCGAGTGCAAATTCTAGGAAATGTTATTTTTCATTCAATTTTTGTCTTCCAATGTAATTTTATCTGTATATATATATAAAAATTTTGAATATTTAAATGAGCCTAAAGGTATGTTAATCAATTTTAGCAATTCACAATTCAACACAGATGTCTGATATATTTATAATGTGAATCATTCGCATTACCAGGGTGTAACGAATTATTATAAATATTTTATTATATTTAACTTAATGTATTTTTAAGACAGATTAAACATAAATTTTATCATTCTCAGTTTCTCCTCCATATGAACTATAACTGTGCCAATTTTCACACTCCTCCGTGCCCGCATATTGCTTAAAAAGGGAACTACAAATTTACCTTCACGTATTAATATGTAGACTAGTATAGCACATCACTTAAAATTTGAGTGCAAATTCTAGGAGATATTATTTTTTCATTAAATTTTTGTCTTCCAATATTTTTTAAATCTATAGTATATATATGAAAAAATTATGAATATTTAAATGAGCCTAAAGGTATGTTAATCAATTTTAGCAATTCACAATTCAACACAGAGCGTCTGATATATAATTTAATTCACTCGAATTAACAAGATGTAACGAATTATTATAAATATTTTATTTTATTTAATTTAAATAGCAGATTCCAGCCCTCGAAATTCGAGCGCAAATTCTAGGAAATTGTTTTTTTTCAAATCAACACAAAAAACAAACTCATTTTTATTACAAACACATTAACAAATTAAATAAACACACACAAAGCATTGTATAATTTCATGTATGTGCTTCATGTATGTGTTAGAAGCAACTTTACTCAAAATGAAGGACAAAATATAAAAATCTGTAAATCTGCAAAACGGCTAAAAAAAGAAACTCCTTTCAAATAATATACGTTTGGTCAAAATTGGGATAAAACGGTAGAACAAAACATATGAACTATAACTGTGCCAATTTTCATACTCTTCCGTGCCCGCATATTGCTTAAAAAGGGAACTAAAAATTTACCATTACGTATTAATATATAGATAATTAAAATAATTTAAAACTTATAAATGTAACACGAAATTAAATATTATATAATATTCAAAAGCAATCGTTGCTGAATGTACGTATACAAGCTATCGGAACATTTTTAGTCTGAAAAAATGAATTTAGCTAAATCGCGTAAAGGTGTTATAATCTTCAAGAATATTTATATTAGATTATCAAATTTCAATATAATGTAATGCTATAACAATCTAATATTCTTTCTTTAACAGTGTAGGGTGTAATTATTACATTGTGCTTGAAATAAATATACATGAGGAACTAAAAAATGTTAAACAAAATAATTTAAATAAAACACGCCTGAAACTTATAGTCTAAAAATTCATACTATAAATAAAAATAACGCATAAAATAATACTGCAAAAAAATTAAATAATCTTTGGGAATTCAAAATTTACAAAAAAAAAAAAAAAATAAATAAAAAAATAAATAAAAAACTAAAGGTGAAGTACTTTCATTTTCAGTTAAGATAAACATTAAAAAAAAAAAAATTCAAACACGTACTACCGTGTTCACAAAATATATTTATGCATTTAAAATAAAAACACTTTATTTTGATAATTAAACTAAAGATGAGACGACTTTCGTAGTATTGAAGTGAATGGCTTTGGGTGTGAATATTTCTGTTTTCGTTTTTTTTAAAGAAACAAATTATGATGTTGATTTTGTTTTTTTTTTTTTTTTTGTTCAAAACATCACAATACGTTGCTATGTGATTGGCATTACATTAAATTTTAAAGGTTTTGGTTTTATCTTTTTGGTTTTTTTTAAAAAGAAATTTCACTTTCATTCAAAACCCAACAACATGCAGATAGTGTAATTTCTTTTGGACATTTTTGGAATTTTTTATACGCCAATCTGTGGTTATAAAATGGTTTAACATCAATTTAACATAAATTATAAAATTTTGGAAATCACTCAAAAGGAAAGACAACTTTAATGACTGTCTTTGAATAATTGAATTTTATGGGATTTGTTTTTTTTTTTTAGAAATTTATAAAACCGGAAATTATTTATATTTGTCATTAAATTCAGCATGATTTTGAAAATAAAAGCATATTCAGATTTTATCTTAATCTTACAAAAGACGGGATTACATAGAGAATGTGTAAAATGGCATTGACAAATCTGGATATCCAAGATACGGTGCCCTAAAGGTATGTGCCTGTGCCTCAATACATAGTTTTATCGTTATAAATCCATTCAGGTTATTTATATCGTGATGAAAAGTTAAGACGCGCATCACAAAATCGACACAGAAAGTTTGTATCGATCCATATAATAAAAGATTATATGCGAAAGTTTTGTGCATGCAATTTAAAATTACAGATAGTGAGTTATTCGAATACATTATATGGATTAATCGAGTAAAAAGATTAAAAAAAAAACATTAGGTACTAGATAGTAATAAAAATAAAAAAAACAAGTAAGCAAATTATAGTCGGTCTAGCCCGACTATACGATACCCTATACCATGGTTAAGAGACCCTATCTATTCGGTCCAACTAATTGGATATAGCAAATAAGCATAAACCAAATTTGAGTGGCATTTTTATTAATTTTTTTCGCTGCAGATATGAAAAAGTTCATATCGGATATTATATTTATATGGGGACTAAGTTGAAAAATGGACCGATCCTGACCATATTTGGTAAAGTCACTTATACTTTGAAAAAATATACACAAACCAAATTTGAGAAAAATCTGTGAAATATTTTTGTTTTTTGATAGATTTAAGAGAAGATCGGGAAGCAGCTCTATATGGGGCCTATGACTAAGAATTTTCCTATAGGGAGTATTTTTGAACTACTGATTAATGGATGTAATAAACACATACAAACCCAATTTGACTGAGATCTATATGATAATTTGGAACTTATGGCAATTTATGTCGATTTCATAGGGGTCATTTGTATGGGGGCTAGGTCTAAACATAGACCGATTCTCACCAATTTCAATAGCTTTCATCCCATGGGCGATGGAAGCTTATATACCAAATTTTATCAAAATATATTCATATTTGCGACCTGTAGTTTGATTACAAACTTTACATGGACACACAGACGGACGGACGGACGGACGGACGGACATTGCTATTTCGACTCAAAAAGTGATTCTGAGTCGATCGGTATGATTAAAGATGGGTATAAGACGAATATTTTTGGTTGTTACAAACAGCAGCACAAAGTCATTATACCCAAACCACATAGTGGTATAGGGTATAAAAATAAAATTGAAGAAAAGGCAAAGGTACTTTTATTAAGATAATGTACTTTTTAAGAATTGGTACTTTTTTAACCCTGGAAGGTTACTCTTCATTTTAGTACATTAAAGTTACTCTTCGTCGAATCGATGAACAATTTTTTTAAAAAATTTCTGAACGATTTTTAAAGTAAAAAATAAACAAAAATTTTTTTAGTTGAAGATTTTATTAAACAATAAAGAAAAAAATAAAAAATAAAATATAAAAATAAAAATTCTTTTTCAGTCTTAAAATTCGATACGAATTTGGTCCCTTTTTTTAGTTTACATGATAAAGAGTAAATGAGCTTCGTCGATTCGACGAAGAGTAACCGTCCAGGGTTAAGAAATAGTCATTTTTTTAAGGAATTGAACATTTTAAGAAAATGTACTTTTCTTAAGAGAGGGTACAATTTTAGGAAAAAGTTATTTTTCAAGAAAAGATACTTTTTCAAGAAAAGGTACCTCTTCAAGAAAAGGTATTTTTTGAGAAGGTATTTTTAAAGAAAATTGCCTTTTTAAAAAATGCACTGTTTTAAGAAAAGGTACTTTTTAAGGCAGGATACTATTTTGAGAAAAGCTCATTTTTTAAGGCAGGATACTATTTTAAGAAAAGCTTTTTTAAGAAAATGTAGTTTTACAGAAAAGGCACTTTTTTAAGAAAATGTACTATTCTAAGAAAACGTACTATTTAAGAAAAGCTACATCTATAAGGAAATGTACTATTTTAATATACTATTTTAAGAAAAGGCACTTTTTGAAAAAAAGATAATTTTTTAAGAACATTTTTTTTTAAAGAAAAGATAACTTTTAAGAAAAGGTACTATTTTAAGAAAAGGTAATTTTTTAATAAAAGGTAACTTTTTAGAAAATCTACTTTTTTAAGAAAAGGTACTTTAAAAAAAATTTGCTTTTTCGGAAAAAGGTTCTTTTTAAGAAAAGGCACTTTTTAAAGAAAAGATAATTTTTTAAGAAAATGTACTTTTTAAAGAAGAGATAACTTATAAGAAAAGGTACTATTTTACGAAAACGTAATTTTTTAATAAAAGGTAACTTTTTAGAAAATTTACTTTTTTAAGAAAAGGTACTTTTAAAAAAAATTTACTTTTTCGGAAAAAGTACTTTTTAATAAAAGGTACTTTTTAAGAAAAGGCAATTTTTGAAGAAAAAATAATTTTTTAAGAAAATGTACTATTTAAAGAAAAGATAACTTTTAAGAAAAGGTACTGTTTTAAGAAAAGGTAATTTTTAAATAAAAGGTAACTTTTTAGAAAATTACTTTTTTAAGAAAAGGTACTTTTAAAAAAAATTTACTTTTTCGGAAAAAGTACTTTTTAAGAAAATGAACTTTTTAAGAAAAGGTACTTTTTAAGAAAATGTACAACTTTAAGAAAATGAATTTTTTTCAGAAAGCGAACTTTTTTAAAAAATTGTAGTGTGTTAAGAAAAGTTTATATTTTAAGAATAAATATGTACTTTAAGAAAAAATGCTATTCTTTAAAAAGGGTACTTCTTTAGCAAAAAGCACTTTTTACGAATATATACTTTTTGACGAAAGGATGCTTTTTATACAAAATTGGCTTTTTTAATAAAATTTTCTTTTTCTAAAAGTAAATATATTAACAAAGATTTGTTTATCTTAAAAATATACTTTTTTAGTACAGGTACTTTTTAAGAAAATACATTTTTAATTAGGAATACTTTTTTTTTAGAAAATATACTTTTTTTAAAAAATGTGATGTTTTTTGATAAAATGTACTTTTTAAGAAAATTTGCATTTTAAGAAAATTTACTTCTTTAAGCAAAGAAAATTTATTTTTTAAAGTAAAGGAACTTTTTAAGAAATGGTACGCAATTTTCAACGTGCCTTACCCATGGGAAAATACCCATCCATTTTGCAAGCGGAGATCTTCGTTATTTATGTAATGCGCGACTGAATGTCTTAGAAGAAAGACAACAAGGTCACTTATTTACATAATATCCGGCAGTCAGGCTGCACTAAAATCAATTATGTGCTATAACGTGATGTCGGGAATCAACCAACTAGGAAGCTCAGCAAACGAACTTTATGCTGGATTCCGTGACACGAAGACCACGAGGGCAACGAAAGGGTAGATTGGCTAGCCAATCAAGGGGTCCGTCGTCCTTTTATCGGTCCGGAACCATTCTGTAATGTTCCAGTAGTATTCGTCAGGGAAAAAATGAGGGAGTGGAGGGAATCACAAATTTCTAAACACTGGGACAAAAGTCCCGGCCAACGGAGAGATTTATAACTCCATCCAGTGTTCAATCGGAAAGATTACTTCTCACTTATAAAAAGGACTTAAACACCTTAACGGGATTCCTTACTGGACACTGTAATCTTATATATCACCTACAAATAAAAGGTCAGTCTATTACAGACACATGTAGGTTTTACGAACAGGGAGTGGAAACAGCAGAACAGATGCTCTGTGAATGTCCAAAATTAAGTGGCAAAAGAACCCCAGCCCTTGGAGGATACACTGTATCCCCCCGGACATATGGTATCTCATGTCAAATAGGGTAATTGGCTTTATAAGGAACCTTTTTGTTAGGACAGCTATGGGCTGCACAAAACATCAAATTAATCGAAGTGCGCAGAGCCTTCTTAATCTGATCTAATCTAAAAAATTATACTGTAATGGAACTTACGAGTTCCATTATATTAATTTTTATTCGTATGAGTTATAATTTCATGAAATTAAATCTATAATATTAATAGGCTAGGCGATTTCTTGTGACCGATGTTTTGTTCTACCGTTTTATCACGATTTTGACCAAACGTATATTATTTGAAAGGTATTTCTTTTTAGATTTACAGATTTATTAATTTTTTCCTTTATTTTGAGTAAATTGTATTTAAAGTTGCTACTAACACATACATAAAATTATACATATGCTATGTGTGTTTTATTAAATATGTTAATGTGTTTGTTAATGAGTTTTTTTGTCTTCATTCACAATAATAATAAACCATAAAAGTGTTGGTTTGTGAATCGGCTAAGTTGAAAAATAAAGCTTCCTAGAAATTGCACTCGAATTTCGAGCGCTGGAATCTTTTAGTTATATACTAATAAGACAATATTGAATATCAGTGAGTCAGTTATGAGTCAGAACGGATTTATTGGAAACTGCGAAAATAAATTGACTCTTTAAACTACTTTTTTCGTATTCCTTTAAGAAATACTAAAATTTTCCACATAGTTGATGTAAGTTTAAAATATTCAAAGTTCAAAAAAGGAACTCTCAAGTTTCATTATGGACACTCAGACACAAATTTTAGCATACAATTGTAGTGTTTTTTTTTCAATTTATTGTTAGATCATTCGGTCTTGGCCAAAACATTGAACACTTTAAAATATCACAAGTTAGGGCCGTATGAAAAAAAAATTAAAGTGTACTTCAAGTAGACTTTATTGTATGTTTTTCATACAAAATTTTTTGATAAGGTCTACTTGAAGTACACTTTAACTTTTTTTAGCATACGGCCCTTAGTCTTCACCCATTGAGCATAAAAATCTTTTAATTTAAGACCTGGAGTTTAATTTCAAAGACAAATAGAGAAATGGGCAGCTCTTAATCGCTATAGAGAAAGACAAAAGGTCAATTATAGTTTCTGCGGTTAAGTTAAATATTTTTGAAGTTGCAAGCAACAAAAACACAGCAATACACTTGTAGTACAGAATAGTAATTGGTGCAAATTTTTAAAGCTTTTTTTCCCTCAATAGAAAAATTTGTACGCTACACTTTTCTTTATTAAAGCTTATAAATTTTAATATAAATGCTTTCTTTAAAATATGAAATTTTATAAATAAAAAAATAATTTCTATAATTAGCACATACTTCCTTCTGTAATTTATTTTTAAATATCTTAATAAGGAATACAAATAAAAACTTTCATTTATTTATTAACACTTCTCTTGTTTTCTTCAACTACTTAGTCACTTCCATGAAATACTACTCGTATATGGTAAATTATAACTGTTCTTTTATGAAGTAATACGCCCAAATAAATAACGATGTTAATTGTTTTATTATATTTCTTAATACTTAATAGGCGATTGAACTTTTTTTATATAAATGGATAAGTATATATATTCATAATTTTTCATTCATATAAGCAATTAATACAACAAATCAAATATTTTATTTGGTAGGGAAAAAGTAGCAAAATAATAAATTTAATTTGTTTAAGAAATGATAACAATAAATACTCGTACAATGTATATAAAAAAATCTATAATTTGTTAGCAACTGTTAAATTTTAAATACAAATAAATCGTGTTGTTGGCTGCATTTCTTATATAAACAAACATCATACTCGACTTTCACTTCAAAGCAAAAAAATAAGAAAAAATATTAATAATCATTAAACCAAGTAAATGATTGAATATTACAAGTATTTTTAAATGTTTAATGTAATTTTTATATGTATATGAAATAGAAAAACATATATTAATATCTTAATTAAGTATTTGTTAAACTTAATTTATTGCAATTTTCTGTAATTTATATTTTCTAAATTCAATATGTTTACTTGCAACATATTTCGTTAAAAAAATGTCATAATATTTAATTAACTTTAAACGAATTAGTAAAGGAATAACGAAATGAACACATACATTTATGGTGGCAATTTTTTTTAATACTCGTATGTATTTTCCTCGACAACTCTCGCCATAAACAATTTAATTGCAAAAGTGTCTGCGGTGATTTTGTTAAAAACAAAATCATTAAACTGTTACAAATTTACTTTTTATTTACGAAATACATTTATGCCAAATACGTCACACTCTTATTGTTCACAAACTTAAGTAATTTTTTTTTAAAGTTTTGCAAATGTGTTGATGTTGTTGTTCTAATTCTGATGTTAAATTTCTCTTGTAACAGTATTAAAATTAGTTTTGGAATACTATTTTAAATATAGTACTAAACTCTATTCATTTTTATTGGTAAAAGGAATTTTCTATAAATAAAAGTTCTTCTGAGAATTTGTATGGAAAAAGGTTTTTCTTTTGCAGTTTCTCTAAATTGTGCTTATTCTTGTACTTGCAATTGTAATTGTAATTGTAATTGTAATTGTAATTATAATTATAATTGTAATTGTAATTGTAATTGTAATTGTAATTGTAATTGTAATTGTAATTGTAATTGTAATTGTAATTGTAATTGTAATTGTAATTGTAATTGTAATTGTAATTGTAATTGTAATTGTAATTGTAATTGTAATTGTAATTGTAATTGTAATTGTAATTGTAATTGTAATTGTAATTGTAATTGTAATTGTAATTGTAATTGTAATTGTAATTGTAATTGTAATTGTAATTGTAATTGTAATTGTAATTGTAATTGTAATTGTAATTGTAATTGTAATTGTAATTGTAATTGTAATTGTAATTGTAATTGTAATTGTAATTGTAATTGTAATTGTAATTGTAATTGTAATTGTAATTGCTATTGTACTTGTATAAGGAATTCTCATTATAGAGGAAACTTTGCATCATTTTGTGTCTTTCACGGAGAAAGATACTAGTTTTTTAAAAGACATCATTTCGCTCAATTTATATCTTTGAGTGATACTCCTTCATGTCTTTCTTATATTTCGATAAATTTCAACCTTTCATATATACATAATTCACTTAATTTTTTGATAACAGTCTCAGTAAAATAAACTCTTAATTGTGTACTAAATATTTTGACAGCTTACTACCCACACATTTTTCTTTGAATATTTCATGTTAGCAAAGAATCTGGTTCACATTTTTTTGCTGAGCAATGACATAAATAAAATATAAAAAATAAAAAATAAAACATCATTAAAAATGATTACCAGTTTCGCGGGCGAATTAAAATCTCTGTTGAAATGAAATCTGTTGTTGTATAAATGAATCAGTCAGTATTCAACAAAGATTATTATTATCTTTTCACCTGTCTTGTTGAAAATGCATTTATGCTATAGACATATTAGTGAATTTTAATTTATAAGTTATTTTATATTGTCATATAAAATATTTAAAAATTTTTCCATTTGAATGATTCTTCGTTAGACACTAATGCGTGGTAATCGTTTAAAATCTGTGATATAAATAAATTGATGTTTGCTTTGTTTTTATTTTAATTTGCATTTCAAATTTGTGCTTTTGATAAAATAATAAATACGAAAATATTAATATATATATATTTCAACGAGAATATAAACGAAAGTGAGTGCGAAATTAGCAATTTTGTATTATAAATAGAATTTAAATAACAAATTTGTGTTAAGGATTAATGTTCTACTTCTTCACTTTTGCTTTTACTTTCACTTTAAGAATTATGCAATATTAATGAAGGGCATTACAATTTAATGATGCCATCATTTCCACTAAAAAATAATATAAAAAATAATAATAATAAATAGAAATAACCATGACTGTATGGACGTTATGAAAACAAATCAGCCGTAAAAGATAAAATCTTGATTTTAAATTAACACATGTCCAAAACCAACGTGTATTGTAAATATGTATGTATACTTAATATGAATAACGCCACCATGGAATGAAACACAAAAAAGCCGCTAAGTACAAATTAACCAAAAATTTATAAATTTTCTTGGAAGTTTTTGTCTTAATAAATTGATAAGACAATATTATATCTTATATAATTTTAAAGCAAATTTCTTCAATAACTAGACGTTCCGTTTGGCATCGCTAATTTCATATGGCTCAAAAATTAGAGCGGAGCCCATTGTGCACATGATTACTTTATTCAGTAGCAACATATACACACTCTATTAACAATACACCAAACCCACCAAAATACTGTCAACAATACTGACAGTAACCAGTAACTAACGACTACATTTACCTACTTGACTATTTCTCGATTGTTGAAAATCTCGATCAGAGCCGGCCTATCAGTGTCTGTTTTGAAATGTACTTGGTCACATTTTGTTGGCATACTATGAAGTAGATTTCTGACACAAGACATGGAATGAAGTGAAGTCAAGTGATTACAAATTTGACTGGTGTTTGTTGTGAATTTGTTATTTTTGTAGCATTAGTGTTGTTGTTGTCGTCGATACTGCTTCTGTTGTTATAAGCATAAATGCAGTTATTGTTATTAGTAATGTTGCTTAATTTCTAATGTTGTTTCTTATTCAGTAAAACTAGATAATTTTATTGTTGTTTAAAAAAATGCTAAGGTAGGCCAACGACAGCAACAACAAAAATAAACTTAAAAGTACATAATTAACAATTATGTATTTTTTTTTAGATTAAATCTTTAATTAAAGTTACTACAATATTATTGTTAGATTTCTAATTATGACAAATACGTTGATTAAATAAATATTGACTGATTAAGTATTAAGGTAACACAAATGTTTTAACAATTAAAAAAAAAAAAAAAACAATTACTGGCCTGCTTCAGTAAGAAATTTTAAACGTGTAAATACGAAAATTATATTGACAACACTCATTTTTGTTTCTGTTTTTCAAATAAGTTTTCTAGTCGTTCATATGAATCACGTCTCCTTAACTTCAGGCACTTAATATGATACTTCATTTTTTCTACATTGAAATATGGAATCGTAAATAGTTAATTATTCCTTATTTCACTATAACATCTAGTAATGTCGGCCTGTCTATTTGTTTGTTTTATTCATAGTCATGATTTTTGGTTAAAATATAATTTATAACACCGTGGAATATTTTTGGGGTCATTGTCTTGGGGGGTGAGAAATTCAGGCTGAAAATAGCCAAATCTCTAAAGGGTTTGGCATTCTCGGACCAAACTTTTTTTATGATAATTTCTCATTTCTTCAGCAAAATTAAATATATAATCTACAACATTAATAGGCGGGGCAATTTCTTGTGACCGATGTAACTTTGTCAATTTTACCCCGACTTTGTCTATTCATACTTCATTTGAAAGGTATTTCTTTTTAGCTGTCCACCAGACTTACAGATTTTTACACTTTTTTTTTGAAGTAAAATGCATTTAAAGTTGCTATTAACACATACAAAAAATTATACAATGCTGTGTGTGTTTATTAAATTTGTTACTGTGTTTCCAAAAATTGTGTATGAAAAGCCCTGTCTTAAATGGAAAAATAATTTTGGACATAAACCAATAACGACAATAAAGAAATCGATATTTATATAGTGTTGAATTGTGAATTTGCCCTTGAATTTCGAGGCCTGGGCTCTGCTAGTTTTTATTAATATACCAATTTAAAGATGGAAGAAAAACTACGGATGGATGTTTGATGGATATTTCTGACTATGTTATGTTATTCAAATAATCGATAAACAAAAGGGGGAAAATGACAATTTTTAAAGATTTCCTTCGATAAAATTAGTTCAACTTGATTTGCTGAAGAATGAAATGGGAAATCATCAACTGTTCCTGAAAAACTAAAAGCTAACTGAAAAAGGTCATGAAAAAGTATGGCCTAATAATGCCAAATATTTGAAGGTTTTACTATTCTGGCCTAGTACTTTCATCTCCAAGAATGGCTGTCACACTGTGTAATGTTCAAAAGTAGCCAAATCGGTTGCAGGTCTTTTAATCTCAGAATTCAAATTTGTTAAATGTTTTAATTAAAAGTAAAAAATAATAGTATTTATAGCTAAAAAAAATTTCAGAGAGATGGAAAACTATTGATATAATAATTTTTTTTTGATCAAAAAAAAAAAAAATTCTAGGGGAAGAAATGTTCAATAAAAAAATAATTTTTATGTTTTTTTTTATTTCAATAATTTAAAGTTATCTACTTAAAATATAAAACGTTAAAAAAAAAAATTCGGAAAAAAAATTTAATCGAAATTTTAAGCGAAAATATATTTCGTCCAAGTTTTTTTTCTCAAAATAATTTAATTCAGATATTTTAGCGGAAAAAAATTTTGTAGAAAATTTTTTAAATAGAAAAATATCAGATAGCAGATTTTTTGGTTAAAAAAAAAATAAAATAATAAATGAAAATAAAAAGAGGAGAAGAATTGTTTTTCGATGAAAATAAAAATTATTTTGACTGTTTGACTGTTATGTTGACCATTGCACACTAGGTCAAATGGGCAATTTAGCAGTGCTAAATTATTAACAGCAAAAATATCCACATTGTTAAATGTAAATGTTAACTTAAAGTTAACAAATATAAGGATTAATTATATAAAAAAAAATTAATATTAACCCATTAACGACCTTTAACCCTTCAGAGGTAAAAAAACAAAATTTTTTTCAAATTATATTTTAGTTAGAAAATTCGTGGTATTTGAAAGTATATTTTCAGTGCAGCTCATTGTCCAATACTAAATTCTACAAAGCGTTTGCATACTCTGCATTAAAATAGATGCTTTCATCGATTTCGTCGTCTAGATCGGTGTTTTCCATCGTGTTTTCAAAACAAAGCAATTCTATTGCTTCATGTGGAAGTTGCGAAGATTTTCGTTGTTGAACCCGTTTTGAAATATTTTTCTATGAAATAAGGGGGTCGGAAGCATCGAGAGCTCCGAAAGGTTATTAGAGCTCCGAAAGGTTATTAGTGCGGCTGTTTGTTCGAGCGTGATGCAATCTATCCGATTTATAGACCTTGTGACGCGATTCTGCAGTAGTTTCCTCAAAGTACCCAACTGGTAAGGTGTTTTCGATAATGTGCTTTGAATGCACCAGAACCTTATGTACCGACGCCGTAAAGGGCAACCAAGTTTATAGTTTCTGAAACAGGTGACCCGTTTGGAAGCAATTCGTTTGAAATTTGGACTAATTGATGGGAAACATGCACGAAAGTCATATCAATATGACATGATTAGTGAAAGCCCGGCGCGCAGTGTTGCCGTCATTTGTGCTACCGAAACTTTCAACTTTAGGCATATCCACCTTAAGGCCGAGCTCTGTGCAAAAAGCATCTTGATTACTCCTCTTTCTGTTGGAAACAGCTAACTTCTCATCTTCTGTTCGTATTTGCCATTTCTTAATAAAACACTTATACCCTAAATACCAAATGAACTCAAAGAAACGGATCCATTCTTTTCCACGAAATTTTGGAATAGCACCACAAATAGGGCAAGCTTGATTCGATTTGATTCCCGCCAAAGCACTAAGCACCTTCCCATCAATGAGTGTCAAATATAGTTTGAAGGATACTTCAACAATTTTCCCCTCTCCGATGAATATTTGTATTTTTTCCAAAGAATCAATTTCCTTTTTCAAATTCAAATCCTCTTTCAAAATTGTATCTTTTGTTTCCTTAACGTATTCTAATTTAATTGGTCCACAAAATCTTACAGATTGAGCAGTACGGTTGTTCCAAATATGCGTTCCAGAAGGAAGTACTAGTCTCAACGGGATCATCGTTGTCGCTAAAAACGAGGAATCGGAATTCTGCGAGTTTCTGGGATAATTAAATGTTTGCTTAAATTGTGCTTGTCCTGTGCTGCTGTCAAAACTGTAACTTAATATAAGCTCTGTAGTCAAGTAATTTAATTTTCATTCTGCATAAGACGCTCGAAAACGTCGTTTTGCATCTTAACGATCATTTGAGCTGTATGTTTCAAAAGTGACTTTAAAGGAACTTTTGCTACTGTATCGGTGACGCTTATACCATCTGGTCGGCATTGCAACTTCACAGCCTCAACTTCACTGTAATGAGGATTAATGTCGCAGTTCCTATTTTTACTTTCATTTCGAATAGCGTTATATTGCTCTTTCGTGAAGCTATTGTCGAGAAGGAATGTCAATGCTTCATTCGCAGAAAGTGGCACAGGATCTTTCGGTTTTTCAGCGCACAATTTTCTCATTTTACATGGTCGGACTTTTAAATGTTTCCGAAAGACCTGCAACCAAGTTTACATCCCCTTATCTACGGGCCGAGGTAACTGCTGCACGAACTTATAAATTTGTTTCGACGATGCATTATGCTGCAAGTTCTGCTGATGCCTTTCTTTTTCCGTCATTCGATTTGTCAACATATCGGACTTTTGGACGACCAGGTGCCTTATAAGACGGAGCTTGTAGCGCAAAAACTATTTCAGACTGGAGCCAGGGATCAACACGAATATTTGATTCTTTTCTTCCTAATCTGCCCCATTTTTTTGCCAAATACTTGCAAAATTTGGAAACCCTTTCTTCAACTGGCTCCTCATCTTTAGAAATTTCTGCATCGCCAAATTTTTCCAAAATATACTTAACAAGAACCCCTTGCTTGTTTTCTTTCATGCTGCCTTTCAGCCAAATGTCGAACAACTCCATTTTTTTTTGATAGCGAGGTATCCTAGCAAAAACGCTGTCATTTATAACTCGCACTTTTGCGACAGTTGAAATAAAAAAAAAAAAAAAAAATGAATTTCTAATGCTTACATTTATTCATTTTTCTTTACTTCTTAGAGGGCAGAGGAGGACGAGGCCTTAAAAGCCTGCTATCTTTCAATATACATGAAATTTTTTTGGTTATGTTGAAAAGCTGACTATTCTGAACTAAAACACAAATAATTTTCGGACTTTTTAATTAAAAACCTAAATACTTACTTATTTTGTTGTTTACCATTTAACACTTTCCCAAAGTTTTGGCCATATTGCAACAAAACCAACTACGTGAAGGGTTTAACGAAAACACTCTAATAGCGTGACTTTAACACAACGTTGCCAACGTGAATTTGGGGTTCCATAAAAAAAAGGCAAACTGTTATCGCTAAGAGTATTTTTATCGTGATGGCATCACAAAAATATCAAAAACGCCTAATGTGGACACTCGATTTAGCACGGCTATTCTAGTCATTTGACCTAGTGTGGATTGGGCAGAGGGTATCAGTGTGTCATTCCGTTTATAACGCGGAACATGAATTTGCTATTCCATAAAGTATATATATAATCTTCATCCTTGTAGCAACTCGAGTGGATATAGTGAGCCCGCCCGTCCGTCTGTCTGTTTTTCTGTCTATTGAAATCACGCTCATTCACAAAAAAAAACAATTTACATGTGAAAGCTTAGATCAATATTGCTTATTAGTATTTCGAACAAAGTGGTATTTAAAATGGGGTAAATCGGACATCCTTGTGCCAAGGTATGTCCTAAAATATAGAGACACCTCTAAAAACATTTTAAAAATTCAGTGTGTTTGTTGTAATACTTCATTATTAAGCTTATCAAATTGTTTACTTTTTCAAATATTTTATTCACAATTGTTATGGATGGTGCACTAAATTCAGTTATTGATATTAACGTAATACCTAGGTGAAGGGTATGAAAGATTCGGCATAGCCGAATTTAACACTCTTAAATGGTTTTACTCAAAATGTTTGTACATAATTTTTTTTAGGGACAGATTTGTTTTTCAATGAAAACAAATTGTAAGTGAAAATTCTTATCGTTAGTTTTTTGTCTCAAAATAATTTTTTTCGGATCCAAAATTTAAAAAATTAATAAAAAAAAAAAATTAATTTATTAATATCTTGTTCACGGATTATCTTATTAATATCTTCAGCATACTAAAACTACGATTTGAAAGTCATATGTGCTTTACTGAACATTTTTCTCTTTCATTTAATTCACACTCCACTCGTTGGTGACAACTTGTCATGGAATCGGTCTGCCTTTCTTTCTATTGAAAGCACCGTTTTGATTTCACAATAATTTATTTGGCTTTAACAAAGAAAACGACTGCACAAATCTAGAGTTTAGGAAATAAATTGTTATGAACGGCGAGAGAATTGACGTTGTTTCAACAACATATTTGTGTAACTGATAATAACACTTTACCTTGGTCGAACCACATTAACACGACTGTGGGTCAATGAAACTGGAGAATCTTTTCAAATTTATGCAAATTTTTTCATTGTATGATATTAATGGTCACGCAAAACTTTACCAATTTTTTATATATAACCAAAAAAATTGTTTTATATCAAATTTATGTTTGTGGATAAATTTTTATGAACAATTAACTATAAGCTCTATATTGATGACCTTTTAATATGTGTTACTAGTGATTTCAGTTTTCAACATAATATTTTTTCGAAAGAATTTATTGGAATCCAAAGGACATTAAAAGATGAAGCTTTAAAAAAGTATTATTAATGTCCTTTTTTTTGTGATATGATAACATACAAATATGCTTTAAATTCACCCTCATTTGCCTTCAAATTTGATTCTTTACATGAAAGTATTTATTCGAAGATTTAAAATGCATTTATTTATTCATTTATTTATTTATTTATTGAGTCTACTAATTTACATTTTACAGACTTATATAAAATTATTATAATAAAAACTATATCTTTGATACATATATCTAAATTAAATATTTGAAATTAGTTTAATTTAAAATTATTTTTATTTAAACTAAAATCCAATAATGGCAAGAAATTGTTACAAAGGTTTAAGCATCTCCCAATTGGTTCATTTGTCCCATAATTTGTTCTGTGCAAATCCCCACAAAACATTTGTTCATGACACAAAACATGGGACGGACTATATATATTCACAAGATTAGATAAATAGTCAAATTTAATCTCACTTGATAAAATATCAAAAATGAAAGTTATAGAAAAAGATGATCTACGATCTTTTGAAGATTGCAGACCCAGTAATTTACGCCTACTTTCATATGAAGGTATTACACCAGCCCAATATATTTTTTGAAAGAATATTTCGTGAAAACGTTAGACAATTTGGAAAATCATTAATAAAGATTAAAAATAGTAATGGGCCCAAATGAATACCTTGTGGAATACCTGAGAACCAGAGTTGTTCGAATTTAATACATTACATTTTTTACGTAATTTTTTACGTGCTGAATTATTTACATTTTTTAGGTAAAAAATGTAATTAAAGTAAAAAATTCCTAACCTTATTCTAAACATAATTAGTGACAGATTTTGTGATTAAAGCAATTTTATGTATTCTTTTCCCTATATTGTGGCAGTAAATAATTGCTCTTAACAAACACCTGATATGATGCGCTCGTAAAATAAACGAATATCTGAGAAATACATATAATCAAAGAAAATTATTTTTGTTTTTTTTTTTATCATTTATGCTTTTTATTTGTAGATAAAAATGTAAGTAATTTATAATAAATTCGAACGAAAGTTACTATTCACATGAATTTGAAGAAATATTTAAAAAAAAAAAATCTATTGTATACATGAAGCTTTACGAATTTAATTTTTAATCATAGCCATCATAGCCATCATGCATGAACTAATTTTTTGGAATGTTCAAAAGATAATCTGTTCCTGAGAGAACTATGAACCTGTCCCCAATTGGAGAACAATCTCTCGATTTGCGCCGACGATGCTGGAATGTTGAGGAGTTTCATCGCCAACAAAGCTAAGTTTTTGTGTCTAATTTCAGCTGTCGCCCAAAAAACATCACTTTTTATAATATCTTTATCGTAAAGAGTGGAAAATATACCAGATTTGTTTTTAAAATTGCACCAATCTTCTAAACCATCACCATTTAAGTTTTCGAGGATGAATTCGTTTATCATGTCAATGTGATTTTCTTTTAATACGCAATTATCATAAAATGGATGCAAGTAATATGCAGTTAAAGCATACTTAGTTAGAGCAATTTTACACCTTTTCTCGAATTTTTCCAAGCAGCTTAAGGGAATGTTAATGGTTTCAAATTTCAGCCAAAGACGCGCAGCATCTGCAATGGAAGCTTCCTTTTTCTGGCATACATTAATAATTTCGCAAATATGATCTAATAAATCTTTTTTTTGTTTACATTTGCAATAAATTCATCATCAAATACCAGTTTAGATACAGAGGATTTAACCTTTCTTGGTTGTTCGTTTATAATAATTTGTTTCATATGCTGCAAATTCGAGAGAAGGCTTTGGCAAGCGTCACGGTTAGAACACCAGCGGGTTTCACAAGCTAGCTTCATACGCCTGCCACTCAAGTCCAAAATAGATTTTTCTAAATCGCTATTTTTAAATTCTTTTAAAATTGAATTGACGTCATCCATGATGCTTTTATTTGTCACATCTTTTGCTAGTAAATTTGCTATGTGACTGTTGCAGGTGTTATGCCAAAGAACGTCTTGCAAATTTTTTCTCATGCGTACCATAGGACGTGCATTGTCTGACACTACGGCGTATACATTGGTGTCATATAAAGTTTTGGCTATATCGATAGATTCAGTTACAATACTGAACAGTTTATCCGCTGTCTCTGATTCTCCAGTGCAATCCCAGGCGTTGACAAAACATCCAATGGATTCACTGAAAGAAGTCGTGTTGTGAATCATGCATACTACCGCTTTGCCATTACTGGATGTACTTTTCCACCCATCGATTAATAAAACTGAATTCTTGGGTAAAATAGATCGTGACTGCTCTAGACAGTCTTCATATACTTCCGGTTAGTCAACGTTTTCCTGTTTGGAATATTTTTCACATAAGCCGGGCGGAGTGTTTTTACCATTTCACGAAAATGCGTGGACTCAATTTTGTGAAGCGGTATGTTGTCTCCAAAAAAAAATTTCGCAATGGAAGCATCAACTTTGGCAATTTCAGCTCTGGATATGGTATCAAGGAATGGTTTCATATCATTTGGTTTATTTCTCTTTTTCTTTTCTAAGAATGTAAATAACGTGGATTGATTTGGCGATGACGGGGTAGCTGGTGGATTTAGATTTAAGTAAGATGATGATGAAACCAAACCCAGTGACGATTTTGATAGCAAAGATGATGACGACGATTGCAAAGAGTTTGTTGGATCTTGTAAGTTCAGCGAATGTAAACTATTTGCCGCTTTCAAAGGCGTAGACTGAAAATTTTATACCTAAAATGAATGAAAAATGTTTTATCCACGTTTTCAAATTATTAAAAATATTTACAAATATTTGATCGTCGCAATTGTCTTGAATACAGATAATATCTGCATTTTCGAAATCAATCATATTCTCTTCCGAAATATGTGAGATATCCATTGTAGAATCAACTACATCATGGTACTTTTTTCTAACACATGGTCATGAACGCGGCCATTAAAATTCAACTATAGAAAAACTTACCGATGGGCAATTAAACGCGAACGAGCGGTATTGTGCAAAGTCTTTTTACAAACATTACAAAATGCATAGTATAGTTTTTTTATTTTTATCTTTTAAAACATCAAAATTTAACTCAGAAACATTAGTAGTTTGCGGTCTGCCTGCCATTTTTACATTAAGTGTCAAATGTCAGTGCTGCCATATAAAAAAAAATAAGTGCTTCTGTGCCTTTATTTTAATTGTGCCATTTCATTTCAGTGTTCCTATGTAAAAAAAAAAAGTATAAAAGGTTTCAGTTTACTCATATTTAGTGTTGCGATTTTTTTTTATATTTATTACATTATTTGGAATATTTTACATTTTTTACGTATTTTTTACATTTTATACGCATTTTTACATTTTTTACGGTAAAAACGTAAAAAATAATTTTTTACATGAATTTTCACAACTCTGCTGAGAACGCATTTATTTCATAAATAATTAATTGAAAAATTTTAAAAAAATAGCAATAATTCACCGTTTATATCACATATTTGAAGTTTGAACCATAAGATTGAATGATTGACACTGTCAAATGCTTTTGAAAAATCAGTGTAAATTACATCTAATTGAATTTTCTTTTCCATAGAAACTACAATCCAATTTGCCAATCCTGTCAAATTTGTGGAAGCAAATCGACATGAGAAAAACCCATGTTGAAAAACTGAAATACTACGAGATACGTGTTCATAAAGTTTCACTTTTAGAATGCTATTAAAAATTGTTGCCATAGTACATTGTTTTACTAAGGGTCCATAGCTAGTAATATTAGTTTTAAAAATAAATGTAAAATAAATAAATATAAAAAAAAAAAATATAAAAATTGGCACAACGCAGCAATTTTTTCAACTATTTACAAATACTAGCAAATTCCAGCCCTCGAAATTCGAGTGCAAATTCTAGGAGATTTTATTTTTATACCCTATACCACTATGTGGTTTGGGTATAATGACTTTGTGCTGCTGTTTGTAACTACCAAAAATATTTGACCTAGACCCATCGTTTATTATACCAATCGACTCAGAATCACTTTCGACTTTCCGAGTCGATGTAGCGATGTCCGTCCGTCCGTCCGTCCTTCTGTGTGTCCATGTAAACCTTGTTATCAAACTACAGGTCGCAAGTATGAATATATTTTGGTGAAATTTTGTATATGAGCTTTTATCGAACATATGATGAACGCTGTTGAAATTGGTGAAATTCGGTCCATGTTTAGACCTAGTCCCCATACAAATGACCCCTATGAAATCGACTTAAATTGCCACAAAATCCAAATTATCATATAGATCTCGGTCAAATTGGGTGTGTGTCTGTTTTTTACATCTATTTATCATTTGTCCAAAAATAAACCCCATATGGCAATTCTTTGTCATAGCCCCCGTATAAAGCTGCTTCCCGATTTTCACTTAAATCTATCAAAAAAAAAAATATTGCACAGATTTTTCTCAAATTTGGTTTGTTTATATTTTTTCAAAATATAAGAGACTTTACCAAATATGGTCAGGATCGGTTCATTTTTCGACCTAGTCCCCATATAAATATAGCAACCGGTATGAACTTTTTCATATCTGCAGCCAAAAAAATTAATAACAATGCCACCCAAAATTGGTTTATGCTTATTTTCTATACCCAATTTGTTGGACTGAAGAGAGAGAGTCTCTAAACCATGGTATAGAGTATCGTATAGTCGGTCTAGACCGACCATAATTTCTTACTTGTTATATTTGTTAAAAGCCTTACTCACATCATTCTTTAAGTTAATGAGTCTCCCCTTAAACCAAGGAGGCTTATTTTTTTAAATTAATTCTATCCAATAAAAACTGATACATATTTTTAGGGTCATTACAGAATTTAAAAAATGCAATGCACAATTATCGCTAAATAATTTCCTTTTGAAAAATTAAATGATTTTATGATGCTATCAGATCTTTTTTTCAAAAGCATAAAATTCCAAAGATATCACAACTGCTTTATGAAATTGGACTGAGACACAAATCACAAGAAGATCTAATGCCAATGGATATAAAGAACAAATCAAGGGCTCTGCCAATGTCATTTTTTATGCCGTTAACCTGATTAAATTAATGGAAAAGGAAAAAACTAGTAACAGTTTCATCATTATCAGATTTAATATTATAAGGTAATAAAAGGAAAAGGAAACAAGATTAAGCAATTGAAGAAAAAACTGTAAACGCAGTTTTACTCCATCTGATCTCTAGTTTTAGACGTTTATCATATATGTATAACACTATCGGACAGTGAAAAATACTAAATTTAAAAATAAAATCAGCATATTTTAAAAATTTTGTTATGCGATGGTTTTTTTATGTTGCAAAAAAAAAATTTATTCTTTAACCTAAATCGAAAACTGATAAGTTTTATAGTCAGCAAAAATTGTTAATAAATTTTTTATTATATTTTTTTTATCGTTTATACAGTTTTTAATTATGCTGAAATAACAAATTTAGCTTCTAGCAATCATAGCTGATTTTTTTTTTCGAAACAAAAAGAATAATTAGTCAATTTAATTTAATTGTTAAATTAGTTTGTACTCAATTTTTGATACCCACCATGCTAACTTTATGTTTTTTTTACAAATGTAATCAAATTATTGTCAAAATTAATCGATTCGTACGATACGATTTAGTGGGTTTTTTCAAGTTTTAATTAGTAATTTATTCGCTAATATTTATTTACTTATAAAAATTTAAATTATTTAAAATCATAAACAAATTTGCTAATAAATTTGTTCAATTATTAACCTTCACAAAAAAAAAAAAAAAAAAAACAAGAATTTAAATGCGTGTACAAAATCATTCGAATTAGCATACCTCTTAGCGGTTTATGCTAAATTTATTAATTCTAGTATCAATTATTAATACAACCAGTTAAAGTGTGCTATGTGGCAGGCCAGAACTTGTGGTACTCTGCGAAAGTTTTTAAAATTTTAGAAAATAAAACAAAATTTGAAATGCTAACTCTCAAACGAGCTACAAAATTTATTTTTCCCAGGATTGTAATTTAGTTAGAAATTTCAAAGGAGGTCGCAATTGTTGGTTTTATTTAAGAATTTAAGCATCTTAAAGTTTTTCTCTTTTCAGGATCACTGTTATTAAAAACGAATTCACGAATGAGCCCCCATATAAATCTTAAACGTTTCGTTACATTTCGATTTATAGAAAGAGCCGATTAGCTTAATACGAGAAAATATTGTTTCGCCTGACAGATTTTACCCATGTAAAGTATCCGAAAATGCAGGAAAATCATTGTAGGGCTTTTCCAAGTTTCATTGAACTTAATGACAGACATATTCAGAACATCCTTGCATTTTATAAGGATGCTTATATACATTATTTATTACGTGCTTGATGAAAACTTCCATATGATACACACGGAATGAGAAAAGCAATATGCCGCTACTTTAAGTGAAGAGTATAAAAACAAACAATTTTATTAAATATGGAAAAAAAAAACAAAATATTTGAATTATTAATTGGCACAATAAAGAACACAATTTTAAGAATTAAAAATTCATAAAATTAAATTATTATACAAATTTAACACTCAATAAAACCAAAGTGGTTAAAATGTCAGCAGGGACTCTGACATTCGGTAGACCCCTAAAAATCTTAATTGGTTGATGGTTAATTCTTTGTACCATCCATTACTGTCAAAAAGACGGAAACGATACAATTTTTAATTTGTATATATTATTTTTAATAATGGTGAATAATTACATCATGTCTCCAATTTTTAAAACTTAGTTTATTAGTACCGTTACGAATTTACAGCCAAAGCGATGATGCCGTAAGTGCAAGACTGGGCGGATACCCAAGTGTAACGGTAACAGAGCGAATTTTCATTACATTTCTACGAAAAGTAATAAATTCTTTAAATATCAAGATAAAATTATTAAAACTAGCAAATTCCAGCCCTCGAAATTCGAGTGCAAATTCTAGGACATTTTAGTTTTTCATTAAATAAAGACCCTAAAGGTATGCTAATCAATTATAGCCAATTCACAAATCAACCAAAAAGACAAACTCATTTTTATTACAAACACATTAACAAATTTAATAAACACACACACAGCGTTGTATAATTTTATGTATGTGTTAGTAGCAACTTTAAATGCAATTTACTCAAATAAAGGAAAAAATTTAAAAATCTGTAAATCTGCAAAATGGTGAATAAGAAATACCTTTCAAATAATATACGTTTGGTTAAAATCGGGATAAAACGGTAGAACAAAACATCGGTCACAAGAAATCGCCTAGCCTATTAATATTATAAATTTATAATTGTTAAACTGCTAATGGACTTTGTCTGAATCCCTTCAAGTCCAAATGTCACATCGTGTACAAGAAAACTCTATGTCATAATCTAGATTTTGAAATTGTTCTCAACAATCAGAGGATTGAAATTGTGTCCTCATCAAAAAATCTGGGTGTTGTTTTTAATGACACGCTTAGTTGGAACAATCATGTAAACGTTGTGGTAGGAAGAACGTATGGTAGGCTTCGAACGCTTTGGGCGACTCAATCTTGCACTCCATTGAATATAAGAATAATACTTGCAAAATCATACTTAATGCCGGTTTTATTATACGGGTGTCAAATATTTGCTTTATCTGACTCAACTTGTAAGAGAAAACAAAATGTGGCCTTCAATAGCATCATAAGGTATGTTTATGGATTAAAGAAATTTTATCGTATCACCTCGTTTTCAACAAGACTATATGGAATGTCGTTTGATAATACATATTTTAAAATTAAAGGTGCTAGTCTTATTACACAAAATCATATTTACATTTTATTTTTTTTTTATCAAAATCTTAACATTTCATTCTTTTATATTAAATAATGTCATCTCATTCATTCATTTATTTATTTTTATATATTTTTTATTTATTTTACTTTATATAATTATATCTTATATATTAAACAAATTTATGAAAACTTAAGTCAGACCGTCTGGCCGTTCTATCCGGCCGATTTCCTTAATTTTTTTTTATGAAAGGTATTTAGACACAGATATGTCATCAATCATTGCAATTTACTCAACTCCCACCTTACTCAAGTTATACTCAAACGCGATTTTTCCCTGTACATTTCTTATGGGACACATTCACTCAAGCAATTCGAAAACTCATAGCTCCTCTTCTAATGAATGGATCTTGATCGTTTCACTCTCAGAACACTCAGTGGATTAAGCTCTTTTTTGAGCTATTAACTGCTTAAATTCGTTGATTTTGAGGAAAGTTATGCGTGGACAATTAACTTTAAATTCAATTTTTTCAAGATTTTTTCAATATTTTCCTTCACTCAAACCTCTGTAACTAGAGTTCTGGTTAACGCAAAGAAAGTTATGAATACACAATCAACTTTACATTGTGCAACACGCAAGTTAACGTACAGATTAACTGTTCAAATTCGTTGAGTTTGAGGAGAGTTATGCGTGCACAATCAACTTTACATTAGGCAACACGAAAGATTGAGGAAAGTTAGAATTTGCACTCGAATTTCGATTAAAAAATATTTCGAGTCATAGAAATTCATATGACCTGCAAAAATCGAAAGAAAAATTTGTGTTTTGTTGAAAAGCCCTAATATATATATTAAATAAAAATTTGAAGGATACAAAATTATTATTTTTTTACAGGATAATGATTGTATCTAAGTAAAAGTATATGCTTGTTTCATTAAGTCATCTCTTTTCTTTCTTTGTTTAATTTAAAAAATTTAAGCTTACTGACGTTTGCCCATAACCGAAGCAAATTGCTACATTCCGTTTACTTTACGATACGTTACCATTACGCTTCGCTAACTCAGCCTTTGGTGCTTACTAAAGATAAAGTAAAAGTAATTAACCCTCTCCGTGTCAAAAATAATTTTAACAATGTGAAAATTTGTAGAGTGTTATGGCGATAAAGCCGGAAAAAATATAATTTTTACCTGAGATTTCTTTTCCCAAATAGTTTAGATAGCTATTTCTTCAATATTTCGGAAAAAAAATACTTAAAAAAAAAAAAAATTTTTTTTTGCTAAATTAAAGCATTTTTTGCCTTTTTTCCAAAAAGGGCATTTTTTTTTTCATAAGAAAGCTTAGGATTTTTCCTTGAAGAGCTTTTTTGTCGCTTAGTGGGATGGGAGTGGGATATCTATCAAAATAAATGTTTTGTAACTCAAGACAACGGTTTTTCATTTTTTCACAAATGCACTATTTTGAATTTTTTCCTATTTGTGTGATAAACCTTACAAATAAAACTTATACTGAGAAACTAGACAAATTAACCTTTCCGAAGGTATGTAACATACCTTCATAACATAACAGAAGAGAATGGTTCTCTGTAACCTGAAAGAGTTATTTGCAACATTTCAATCTGAACACGTGGATGTTAAAATTGGCTTCACGAAATTTACCCAAATGAGGCCAAAACATTGCGTTTTGGCAGGAAGCAGCGGAACTCACACAGTATGCGTTTGCATTTACCATGAAAATGTTAAACTGATGTTGAAGGAAATCAACTTAAAGTATTTAACAGATGATTCGGCAGAAGATTTACACGATTACCGCGATAGCCTTAAATTGACTTCATCCCGATCGGAAGACATCGGTTTCAAAAGTTGGTGCACTTGACATGAAATCCCCCATATGTATATTTTTAATCATTGAAATAGGCAAAGCAATGCAAAATTTAAACATGCCGTTAACTTCTTCATATCAATCAATGCCTGCTTTGATGTCAAATATATTCGATAAAAACACGGAGAGGGTTAAAAATAAAACCTTCTCCTGTAGAATTTTGATTTTGATGCTTAGTTTTTATTGGGTGTTATATATAACCCACTATATTTGGATAGAAATAAATTCCTGAAAAAAAAAACTCAAATTCTAGTGTTAAATATAAATTTTATGGCAAAGACATTAAATAAAATGTATATTAAAAAAAAAATCCGCAATTCTTACTAATATGCTATATATCATCATATCTTTCGTGAATTGAGACGAATAATATTGTGACCTTGAAATTTTGGACTTAATCACAAATTCCTTTCTCCAAATTAAGTATTAAAATTTTGTTTTATGAATGGAATTTGTTTACTAATTTTGTTTTTATAAAAAGTTAAAATTTTTTTATTTAATCGCACTTAATTCGTAGGATTTTTTGAACTAGTTTAATTAGTTTCATTTGGCAGGTCAGAAAAACATGGCGTTTTCAATTAGGCAATTTTGTTTGTTGCCACCTTTTAAAATACTATGAAATCGATAATTAAATATTGCAACCAATTTGTTTCTATAGTGATACGTATTTATTGTGTATTGCTGCATTGTTAGCTTAACACCGTAAATATTTTTTTTATTTTACTTTTTGTGGTGATTTTACTATTGTACGATACGAGTATGTTCAATAAACTGTTATAAGTATTTCTTAATATTATTCAAGTATTTAGGTAATGTTTGACTTAATGCTAATTAGAAAATAAATAGCCATATAATGATGATTAATTATGAAGGCATAAACATTCGGGGGCATTTTAATTTAAAGCGGTTTTTGAGCAACTTTGCATCTCTCATTCAGTTGTATTTTAATGAATTACTTAAAAATTTAAATAAATTTATTAGTGTAATGACTCAATTGCTTTGTCACTTAATGATCGAAAGTTAAATGACTGAATTCGTGATAAAAAAATAATTTGTTTCTCATATATGTATATAGTAACAATGATCGAAATCAGCAAAATAATGCTTTATCAAAGTGATTTCATGATTGCAGCCAAGGTATTAATTAGTAGCCCAAATTAATAAATTTGGGACATGGCTGTAATACGCGTCTACACTATTATTTTTTTATTTTTTATTTTTGCAACGTAGCGTAATATGTTCGAAATTTTTTTCGGATTTTTTGAAGGTCTATAAGGGATTGCGGAAATAGATTTTTTCCAATAAAATGATGTTATGACTTATAAAATTTGTATATATCTCTTTTAGTGATGCTTTATTTTCACTAAACCAGATAAATCATTTGTGAAAAATGTCATTCTATTAATAACACTGTACAATAATTTTCGAACTGTGGCACCATTTAAATTCTTCTTTTTTGACCAGTATCTATTATAACTAAATATATAAAAAATTTATGAATATTAAATAGAATTCATTAAATTGTGAATATTTAAATAAAATTCATTAAATTTCATTATAAATATTTGTCAAACACACAGAAGGGGGGGGCGGGTAAGGTTTTAAAACCTTTCTTTATACCCTATACCACTATGTGGTTTGGGTATAATGACTTTGTGCTGCTGTTTGTAACTTCCAACTATATTTGACCCAGACCCATCTTTTATTATACCAAACGGCTCAGAATCACTTTCTGAGTCGATTTAGCGATGTCCGTCCGTCTGTGTGTCCATGTAAACCTTGTAATCAAGCTTTATCGGCCATAGGATGAACGCTATTGAAATTGGTGAAATTCGGTCCATGTTCAGAACTAATCCCAATATAAATGACACCTATGAAATCGACATTAATTGCCATAAGATCCAAATTGTCATATAGATCTCAGTCAAATTGGGTTTATATGTGTTCAGAACTCCAGAAGTCCAAAAATAATACCTATAGGACAATACTTAGTCATAGGCCCCATATAGAGCTGCTTCCCGATCTTCACTTAAATCTATAAAAAAAAAAAAAATATTGCACAGATTTTCCTCAAATTTGATTTGTTTTTTTCAAAATATAAGTGCTTTTACCAAATATGGTCAGGATCGGTCCATTTTTCGACCTAGTCCCCATATAAATATTGCACCCTATATGAACTTTTTCATACCTGCAGCCAAAAAAATTAATAATAATGCCACCCAAATTTGGTTTATGCTTATTTTCTATATGCAATTAGTTGGACCGAAGAGATGGGGTCCCTAAACCATGGTATAGGGTATCGTATAGTTGGTATAAACCGACTATAATTTTCCCACTTGTTTTAATTTACAACATGTCGAGAGTATTGTGTCAAAATTTTAATTAAATTGGAGCAAGCCTAACGAAGATACAGCGTTTCAAACGACTGGCCTCATGCGGTATATCGCAGCTTTTCAAAAACTTTAAATCGATTTTCTCGCAAATAACATGATTGAAGTCCGTGAATATCATAACTCAAAATTTACTTAACCGATTTTTTTGAAATTTTATGCACTATTTCCACACATAAATCACTAGGTAATCACGGAGATTTTTTTTAAAAATTTATTCCCAATTTTGAACAACAAATGCACCGAAATTTTATAGCAAAAATCGTGTTTTTCACTTCAAAATTCTACCTAAAAAAAAGAAAAATTAAAAAGGCTCTTCGTGATTAGCTCGGGAAACATATCACCTTTTAAACGCATTTATATTTTCGTATTTCACGTGATCCGGTAACAGTAAAACAAAATTTTTTTTGAGGCGCCTCCGGAAATTCGCTGTCATGGACTTATTTATTAAAATTTTTAATTGAACATTTTTTCAAAGATACTTCAAATGTTATACTATAACGTGTATATGAAATAAATAATCCAACAGTATTCGTATCTTCAGAAAAATATATGAAAATACGTCTTTTTCGCCTTCAAAACCTTACCCCCTTAATAAAAAATTTTATTAGAGCCTAAAGGTATGTTAATCATTTTTTGTCAACTCAAACACATTAACAAATTTAACACGTTGAAGACAGCGCACAGTTGCTGAGAATTGTTTTCCATTGGACAAAATTCTGTAACTTTTGAACTGATCAAAATATTTTAGTAATTTTTATAGTGAATATATATTTAGCTGAGCTTGAGCCTGTTTTAATTTCATTGAAATTGAATGATTACTTTTTAAGAAATTCTAGGTCAAAATTGAACATTTAATTTTTTTTTAACTTTTAGCGTGAATATGGGTTTTTTATTTTTTTTATATATTAAAAAATGTCATATTTTTGGATTTTAATAATAATTACAAGCATTTTTTGTAACAGTGGGATTTTTTTAAATGTTTACACTCAAAAAAATTGTACACAAAAAAAAGTAAAATCAACTGGAAATTTTGTCTAGACCGGCTATACGATACCGTATACGATGCGTTTAGAGACCCTATCTCTTAGGTCCAACTAATTGGATATAGAAAATAAGCATAAACCAAATTTTTATTAATTTTTTTGGCTGCAGGTATAAAAAAGTTCATATCGGGTGCTATATTTATATGGGGACTAGGTCGAAAAATGGACCGATTCTGACCATATTTGGTAAAATCACTTAGTATTTTCAAAAAATATACCAAACCAAATTTGAGAAAAATCTGTGCAATATTTTTGGTTTTTTGATAGATTTAAGTGAAGATTGGGAAGCAGCTAAATATGGGGCATATGACTAAGAATTGTCCTATAAGGATTATTTTTGGACTACTGATTAATGGATGTCATAAACACATACAAACTCAATTTGACTGAGATAAATATGATAATTTGGATCTTCTGGCAATTTGTGTCGATTTCATAGGGGTAATTTTTACGGGGACTAAGTCTGACCATACATCGATTTTCACCAATTTCAAGAGCGTCCATGTTATGGCCGGTATAAGCTTATATACCAAATTTCATCAAAATATGTTCTTATTTACGGCATGTAGTTGGATTACAAGGTTTACATGGACAAACAGAAGGACAGACGGACGGACGGACATCGCTAAATCGACTCAGAAAGTGATTCTAAGTTGATCGGTATAATAAAAGATGGGTCTAGGGCAAATGTTTTTGGTACACCCAGAAAAAATATTATCCAACCAAATTGTTTTAATTTTTAACAACTGTATTTTCGATTGTATCAACCGAAATTTAATAGCAGCTAATTATTTTCTATACTGATAAAGTATTTAATATTAAGGCAACAGAATCTTAATCCTATTCAATCAAATATTCGGTTATAAACTTCATCGCAATTCGGTTGGCAAACAATTTGGTAGCCGCAATGAATCCGTAATCAAAAGCAGTAGATAGTTTGTTTGGTAAAAAGTTTAATTCA
Source organism: Cordilura impudica (assembly GCA_963682025.1). Classification (NCBI taxonomy): domain Eukaryota; kingdom Metazoa; phylum Arthropoda; class Insecta; order Diptera; family Scathophagidae; genus Cordilura; species Cordilura impudica. The sequence continues at coordinate 85,493,259 of OY821520.1, forward strand.
TATACCTTTTTTTTTTTTTTTTTTTTTTTATATAAAATTTATTAAAAATAATTGCTTAACCTACTGTTATCACACAATTTACAGAGTTTTAGTTATTATTAAACTTTTCATCTAATATATAAACATTTTATATTACAAAGATAACAATATTTTTTGAATGAATAAAATTATATATTTCAGAGGATATTTTATTTAAAGCCTTTGATTTAATACATTGGGGCAAAAGTATTTGTCAATTATTATTAGTTTGTTATATTACTTATATTAGTTATAAGTTGAAATAAAACATTTCATGGTAGAAAAAAAAATGGGGTTTAAAGTCCATATACATGCATACCTACAGCCTAAGGCTATATGTATGCAGGTATAGGGACACTATTTAGTTATACAAGTTAGAAATAAGTGAATTTTCAGAAATACTACTGAAAAATTTAAAGCGTTCCGTGACAGTGTTTATTCTGTCCCGCATTAGCTTTATATTGTTGCCGTTGTGAAGGATTCGGGTGGAAAAGTGCCATGGTAGGTTTAGCATCATTTTTAACAGCTTGTTTTGACATATTTGTAATTTTTTAATGTGCGACGCAGCACACACGCCCCAAACTGGACATGCGTAGAGCAAAATAGATTGGAAAACTATTTTAGTTAGAATTATTTTGTTCTCATGGCTTAAATGTGATCCACGTCTTATAAGTGGATACAGCATAATTCTAGCCATGTTGAATTTTTCCATTTGTCTTTTTATGTGTAGCTCAAATATTAATTTCCGATCCATATACACTCCTAAGTACTTAACATTGTCACTCCATGGAATTCTTGTCCCATTAATGTTCAATTGATTAGAGGGATAGAAACAAGATTTGCGTTTTCGAGTAAAAAATACAGCTTGAGTTTTCTCCTCATTAATCTTAATTTTCCACTTTTGAAAATAATTTGTTAATTCGTCTAGTGCGCATTGTAATATGGTCACTATATTTTGACCAAATTCATGAGAAAAAAATAAGCAGGTATCATCAGCATAGGTAACGCAGTTACAACCATTAAGATCTGGCATATCAGAACAATATAGAATGTACAAGATTGGTCCTAAAACTGAACCTTGTGGAATCTCTAAGAGATCAGAATATTTATCATTTAGGCAAACACAAAAATACCTGTTTTTTAAAAATGATTCAACAGCTCTAATAAGATAAAGCGGAAAATTAAATTGAATCATCTTGTACAATAAACCATTGTGCCATACAGAATCGAACGCTTTTTCTATGTCCAAGGTAACCAAAATTGTGGAATTGCCGTGTTTGAAACCCGTATAAATATGGTTATATAACCGTTTAATTTGATGGGTGGTGCTATGTTATGGTCTAAACCACAACTGATGTAATGGAACAATACTATGCTGATCAATAAATTTTGAAATTCTAGTTTTTAGAACCTTTTCTAGGATTTTACTAAGGCTGCTCAATAAACTAATTGGACGGTAACTATTTACTAAATTTGGTGGTTTGTTTGGCTTTAAAATGGGAACTACTTTCGCAGTTTTCCAGATTTTTGGAAAATGTTGTAGTTTTAAACAGCAATTTATTATGAAGCAAAAATAAATAATAGCACAATTAGGTAATTGTTGTAACATCAAATTTTTAATGCCATCTGTGCCGGCTGCTTTTCGGGGTTTTAGTTCCTTAATTATTAACCTTATTTCATCAGTTGTTACATAATCTGTTGGGTCTGTTATAATAGCAATAGTAGAAAATTGGTCATTAATAGTATTAACCATTGAGGCATGTGATTTTTCCCCCAAGTCCTCCGAAAGCTTGTGGTTTTCGAAAAAATTATAAGCAAGTTGGTTTGCCTTGTCTTCGTCACTATAATGTATAGTCGTATTTCCAATTATAGGAGGTACAAATATTTTTTTCTTTCTTAGGCACTTCGCTATATTCCAAAACGGTTTGGATGATTTATCTAAATCTTTTATTTTATTGTTCCATGTTTTATTTCTCAGTTTAGATATTTCATATCGAATTGTTGTGCAATATTTTTTCATAATTATAAGATCTGCTGTGTTTCGATACCTCATCCATTGCCTTCGGTAGAAATTTCGTCTGATTTAATTTTTGGAACTGCGATATCAGCTGCTTCTAATATGCTGTTTGTTAAAATATTTACACTGAGGTCAATTGAGTTATGATTTGTTATATTTTCTATACTACATGGTAAATGTGAAATTGATTTATTTATCAAAGACTTGAAAAGTGCCCAATTTGCTTTTTTGTAATTGAGGAATAGACGTTCATTTAGTGATGCTTTCAAGTTTAGTTTGTATGACACTGGTAAGTGATCGGAACTTAAAGAATTAACTGTTGTGGGATTTGTAATATATTGAGGAATATTTGAGACAATTATGTATAAAATAGAGGGCGTTTTGTTTCTTGAGACAGGTACATATGTCGGTGAACTAGGGTGTAAGATGGTATAAGGTAGCATAGTTACTGTATCGGACAAAATATTTCCCCAGACGTTTGCACGATTACACATCCAATTTCTATGTCTGCTATTTAGATCTCCACAGACTATAACATTGCTATCGGTTTTAAGGAGTTTTCTAATATTCATATACCTTTGCTATAAAACCAATGCAATGAGTATTATATTATATTATAACTTCTCATTGCATTGGTTTCATGTCAAGAGGGTTGGAGACGCGACCCATGAAACAAATGTTCCATGTTTTTTTTTTTTTTTGCTTTATTTAAAGTAAAAATATTTGATCTTGAGGCTGATTAAGTTCTGACTCAATGACTAAAATGATAAAGAGCGAAAATAAGATTTTTTATTCTTATAGAAAATAACAAAATTCGTAATTAGTTTACTTTCAAATGAAAGAAAACCAACTTCTTTAAACTTTTTAAAAGTTCAGGTGTGAGATACGATTTTGATCATAATTCAATAAGCATAATTCAATTTTACCCCCAAATAATTGAGAAGATTGTTTTTTTAATGATAACTTAAGTTGGCAACAAAATTTGCTCCAGATTGGCGATTGAAATCATACCCCGCCCGATGTTTTGAGAACTATTTAATCAAAAATAAACAATTTTTTTCTAGTAATTACAATTGTATTATCTATAACATTAATAGGCAAGGCGATTTCTTGTGACCGATGTAAGTTTCATAGTTTTGCCCCGATTTTGGCAAAAAAGTTATCATTTGAAAGGTATTTCTTTTTCGTTTAAAGTTGCTACTAACACATACATAACATTATACAATGCTATGTATGCGCTTATTAAATTTTTTAATGTGTTGAGTTTAAAATGAGTTGAATTGTGAAGCATACCCTTAGGGTCTTTATTAAATGAAAAATTAAAAATTCCTAGAATTTGCACTCGAATTTCGAGTGCTGGAATCTGCTAGTTTCAATTACTATTTAAACTCACAACTAAACTAAAATTTTAAATATAACTGTTTTTCTTTTTATACACTATACTACTATATGGTGGGGGTATAATGAGTTTGTGCTGATGTTTGTAACTACCAAAAATATCTGACCTAGACCCACCTTTTATGATACCAATCATCCGTCCGTCTCTCTGTCTATTTGGGTCCAGATCACAAATATTAATATATTTTGATTAAATTTGCTATATAAGATTTTATGGGCTATGAAATTAGAAAAAATCTGTGCATCTTCGGACCTAACCCCCATACAAATAATTACTACCAGATCGGCGAAAATTTCTGTAAGACCCAAAAAAATTGTTGTGTGTTAATATATATATATTATACACACTAATAAGTAATCCGAAAATAAATTCGTTAGTAACAGTCATAGTCCCATATATATCTGATTATCCCTATTCACTTAAATCTTTAACAAAACAAAATTATTACATAATTTTTTTCTATATTTGGTTTATATACTAGGTTTTTGAGAAAAATTAGTAAAATTTTAAATACGGTCTTGACCTATCTCCTTTTTGACCTAGTTCCCGTATAAAAATAACATCAGATATGAAATTTCTCATATTTGCAAGCCATAAATTAACAAAAAAAACCACTAAAATTTGTTTTATGCTTATTTTCTATATACAATTATAGGTGCTTATTATGAGCAACTTTTGATTTTCGATTGTGGTCGAATTAACTAATCAAACGAATTTTTATTTGGTATTATGGCGCAAAATCGATAAAATAGCGCTATTGTGAATTTCACTCAATTGGATTATTCACAATAGTACATATTAATAAATACTAGCAGATTCCAGCGCTCGAAATTGGAGTGCAATTTCTAGGCAGCTTTATTTTTCAACTTAGCCAATTCACAAATCAACACTCTTATGGTTTATTATTATTGTGAATGAAGATAACATAATCACTAACCAACACATTAACAAATTTAATAAAACACACATAGCATATGTATAATTTTATGTATGTGTTAGTAGCAACTTTAAATGCAATTTACTCAAAATAAAGGAAAAAATTTAAAAATCTGTAAATCTGCAAAATGGCTAAAAAGAAAATACCTTTCAAATTATATACGTTTGGTGAAAATCGGGATAAAACGGTAGAACAAAACATAGGTCACAAGAAATCGCCTAGCCTATTAATAGTATAGATATATATTTATAAATTATATATATATATATATATATATATATTTATATATCTCTCCTGTACCTCTAAAGTGAGTCAACTCAAAATTTTTCAATTTTAACTTTTTTGCAAGAAAACGATACACAGTCGTCATATCTACCCACTGTAAAAATCTAACATCGATTTTTCTAGCCTTTCGCAAAAAAAAATACAGTTGTAACCCTCTTTGTATTATAAGAGTAGCTTCTTTAGAATCCACTAAAAGGACATATTTTGAGTTCCTCCCAAAAAACTTGTTATTTTTGATGATCATTGAAAAAATCGCAAAACCAACTACTGTTGTATACTTATTATTCGCAATTATTTACAATGAAACAACTGGTTTTAAATTTTGTAGTAAATATTAAAAAAAACCGTTTTTTGCCTCTACTGAAAATTTGTAAATTTTGAGTTGACTTACTTTAGAGATACAGGTGCGATATATATTTATAAATAAACATTGTTTGTTTACAAATTTATTAAAGAAAAAAAATATTTAATTATTTATTAACATGGAATAATGGTTCTCTAATCGTCTGATGAAGATGTATGATGAAGATGTATGCTTCATCAGAGAGATATTTCCAACATTTTGGAAATGGATTCCACTACGTGAGTATGCGAGGTTTTAAAAGGGTACCATTTGTTTACAGATTTATAGTAAGTTTTCGACAGCAAGGAGAAGTTTATGGAATTGCAGTCTAGTACTACTATGAACAGCTGTGGTAATGCACACAAGGCAAATCAATCTCATGAAATTAAAATAATTTACAACTTATGTTTTCAATACATTTTACAAACTGCCATCCAGCATCGAAAGCAAAATTGTGTTCGATTGAAAATGCGTTGTACAACGAAATTTTCGACCGTGCTGCCAGCTCAAAATACGAATTTGACATTCGATAGTCGATGTTCGATAGCCAGCGTAGATCGAAGATCGAATGCAACTCATAATAAGGGCCATAGTCTTAGATATATGGATCTAAGACCCTCTCTCGAAACGCATGGTCTAGACCAGCGGTTCCCAAACTATGTTCCGTTTAAAATTATCAAGTGTTCCGTGTAAAAAACAAATTTATCTCGGTAGAAAAAAATTTTATTCGTTCTTTAAAATTAATAAAAAATAAAGCACCTTGTTTTTGTATTTGATTTTTGCTATGCTACATGTACCGAAATTTAATCTTAGTTGGCTTAGAAATATTGCTCTTTGTGTGTTATACTGCATATAAATTGATGAAGTTTCAATGTGTAAAATTTGTACCATTAGTAGACTAGTATGCTTAGAAAAATTGTTAATGCGTTATGCATGAAACACATAGACGACTGCGGCTACACGACAAAACGACTACAAATACTGCTGGCTGTAATTGTAGTCGTATAGTAAGCTACTTAATTTGGTGAAGAATTTTATTGACTTATTAACTACACCTTTATGGCTGATAGTGGTTGCGTATTTAGCAGATTTTTTTACTAAGTGCAATGAAATTAACTTATCACTACAGGGAAGAAATAATACAATTTTTAACGTACGAGATAAGATTGCATCTTTTAATAAAAAAATTATAGTACTGTATTTCTGACGTTGAACAAAATAACTTTGATTCTTTTTCCACATTAGCCGAGTTTTTAATTGAAATAGATACTAAAGTAGATGATAAAGCCTCCAAAGAAATTTTAGAACAGTTGCATAACCTACAGTCAAGCCTATTACAATATTTTCCAAACTAACCTGAGGATAACTCTTGGATTAAAAAACCTTTAGTAGTAACAAATTAGCCAGTGGGTTTCAATGCAAGTAATTATGAAAACCTAATTGATTTAATTACTGTCTCTAGTTTAAAACAAAAATACAATGAACCTCCATTAAATGAATTTTGGTTAAGTTGAACAGAATAGTATTCCAACTTGTCCAAACTAGCTTCATATTTTACGTCCTTTCACAACTACATATTTGTGCGATGTTGGATTTTCATATTATGCTACAACAAAATCGAAGTATAAAGAAACCGACTGAAAGCTACACCAGTCATAAGAATTCAGCTGTCTAATATTGAGACTTATATAAAAAAAAAATGCAATGCAAAGAATCAAAAACACCGTAGTCATTAAGAATAAAATTGATATTTTTACTTATTTTATTATCTTCATGTGTTTCATAAATGTGTAATTGAATTTCAGAAATATATACTCTTTATTTTGCTTGTAACTATTGTATGTATCTATACATTAATACGTGAAGGTAAATTTTTAGTTCCCTTTTTAAGCAATATGCGTGCACGGAGGAGTGTGAAAATTGGCATAGTTATAGTTCATATGGAGGATAAGCTGAGAATGTTAAAATTTATGTTTAATCTGTCTTAAAAATATATTAAAATAAATAAAATAAAATATTTCTAATAATTCGTTACACCCTGTTAATGCGAATGAATTAAATTATATATCAGACGCTCTGTGTTGAATTGTGAATTGCTAAAATTGATTAAAATACCTTAAGGCTCATTTAAATATTCATAAATTTTTTATACATATAGATTAAAAAAACATTGGAAGACAAAAATTGAATGAAAAAATAATATTTCCTAGAATTTGCACTCGAATTTCGAGTGCTGGGCTATACTAGTATTTTTAAATACAAAAACTTATAGCTTATATAAGAAAAAAAAAACATAAGTGTTCCTTTGCAGTTGTTAGTTTTGCGAAGTGTTCCTCCACCCTAAATGTTTGGGAACCGCTGGTCTAGACTGTCTATAATTTTTCTAACTTGTTGTTTTTGTTAGAGGTTTAGTTTAAAAATTAAAACTACAAAAAAATTTTTTTTTAAAATAAATAAAAAGTAAACGACATTTTATATTGAAAGTAAATTATAAAAAAAAAAATAAAAAATTAACTATAAAATAGATTTCGAAATTCCGAAAATCCCGGAATCTTAATTTCAAAATCCCAAATGCCGAGACTCCCATATGTTAATCCCGGTTGGCAATGCTAATCGATACACAGATAGACAGACGGGAGGATGAATATCGTTAAATCGAGTAAGATAGTGATTCTAAGTCGATCGGTGGGTCAAGGCCAAAAATTTTTTGTCTTTAAAAACATCAGCACAAACACATTACAGCCTAACCCCAGAGTGGTGTAGGATATAAAAATGGCTTTAGCATACAGTATCGCTATTACACCCAATGGGTACCCAATGTTCTAGTTTGTTCTAAACAGCTATTGAAATCTGGCTAGAAATCGTGGTTTTTCATTATCTTTTCTGGACTGGTTAGAATTGGAAACTTTTTGTATAGCAATTAAAATTTTTAATATGTGTTTTTGAAAGTCAACATAATTATACCTACTCTATTATACCTAATAACCCACATTTGACCTAGACTCATTCTTTATTATACCGATCGTCTTAGAATCTTTTTCTGAGCCCGTCCATCTGTCCGTCAGTCTGTCTGTCCGTCCGACTGTATATTCACGTGAACCTTGTAATAAGCAACAGGTTGCAAATATGAATATATATTGGCGAAATTTGGTAAGTAAGCTTTTTTCGAATGAACGCCATTGAAATTGGGGAAAATCGGTGAATGTTCAGATCATATTGATTGGATTGTGTGTGTTTATTACACCCATTAGTCAGTAGTCCAAGAATAAACCTTGTAGGAGCATTCTTAGTCATAGCCCCCTTTGAGCTGCTTACCGATTGTTATTAAATATTGCATAGATTTTTCTCAAATTTTTGGTCTAGTTCCATATAAGATAAACTTTTTCATATCCGAAGGCAAAAAATTAATAATAATGCCACTCAAATTTGGTTTATGCTTATATTCAATTAGTTGGACCTAAGGCCCATTCTCTAAACGTATAGTATAGGGTATGATATAGTGGGTCTAGACCGACTTAGTTAGGGTTAACATGTGTATTAGTGTGGCCCTTAATAAATAAAGTGTTCAAAAAAACTGAGATATACAAAGTTTTGGGCCAATCAAAAAACGTTTAGTCGTGGCGCAAAGCGAATGAAAATTTCAAGTGTGTTTATATGGGGAAAATGACTCTTTTTCAGATTTTACGAAAATTTCGTTCTATAGTTTAATTTTTCCGACAAGCTGTTACATAATTCAGGATCAGTATTAAATTATCCCTTCAAAAGACTATAATACTTCAAAATCGAATAAAACCTCGCCAAGAAATAGCAAATGCCCCAGACCACTTTTGTGCCAAAAAAAAAAACTAGGTCATGAAATTTGATGGCATTTTTTTCAACTTTGAGAAATTGATTAAAGCCATCATTCTTTTTTGGTCTCGATACTTATAAGTACTCAGATATGAAGTATTGTTTTATTACCACGTTGTTAACCTATTGCGCATTGAGACCGAAAATTGGAAATTTTTTTGATAAAATTTTTAAAACTCCTTTTTCAAGTTTGAAAAAACTTTCTTAAACAAAATTTAAAAAACTGAATCTATCACTTTAAGGTCGGAAAAACTAAACTATAGAACGAAATTTTCGTAAAATCTGAAAAAAAGTCATATTTTCCCCATATAAACACACTTGAAATTTTCATCGCTTTGCGCCACGACTAAACGTTTTTTGATTGGCCCAAAATTTTGTATTTCTCAGTTTTTTTGCTATTCGCATATTTCTAGGGAGTGAGACCGACAGTTTGAACACTTTTTTTTCCCTCCATATAAGGAAGGGCCACCCTAATGTATATATCAAAAAATTTAAAAACTAGTTTACTTAAAGAAAATGAAAAAGAGTTAAAATTATAATAATTAATTATAATAATTACTAATTTTAAATTATCCCTATAAAAAATTCCAGTGTCTAAGAATCTGCATTTTTTAATAGTTATTCTATATAAAAATTATCCCTATAACTTTCTTAAAAAATATATATATTCAGAGAAAATATTTGTAGACAATTTTTCATAATAATAATGCTAAAAACGTGTTAACTATCACAAAATGGTTGTTCTCAATCTGTTTATTTGTTTTGTAGCCTAGAACATGTTTTATGATCTTTTTCTGGAAACTTTAATTATCTGCTTATTGCTTCTAAAATTTCTCCTAGTAACAACTACTTTGTATTAAAAAGAATCAGAATAAAAGTAGAAAGAAGTAGAACAATTTCGAATAAATATTAAGTATTTATTGAATATTTATCAAATCGAAAAGATATTATCAAAAAAAAAAAAAAAAAAAAAGCTTTGGCATTGGTGTTTCTGAATTTCGTGGAATTCTAATACAAAATGTATACAGGTTGAAATTTTACTTAACTTTGTTAGAGATAAATACAAAAATATATATAACGTTAAAACAAATTTAAAGCTTTTTAAGATTTAAAAATACAAAACAAGAAACATCTTAAGCAATAGATTTAATACTCGTATATTACCATTACATGTATTTAACTGGAGTAGTCAGTTGGCCAGAACAGGTCTTTTTAAGAATAGTGGAAATGTGATAGCCACCTTACTACACTGTATATATTGTATACTACGCAGGTACATTAAGCCTCAATGGATAAATTGTTGGAAAAAGAAGAAAACGACCAACATGTATTGGTTTGTTTAGTTCGATGGTTGTTGGCTGATTGGTAGTGGTATTAACAGTTAACAACAATCACAGCAAAAAAAAAAGAAAAAACGCAGAAAAATACTTTGAAATGTTGAATACATAAAAGAGAAAGCAGGTCACTTGTATGACAACTTCAGGCCATAATAACAAACCAAACATTTTGCCCGTCCAACTGCCTCTCTGCAATATTCTCCAATTGTATGGGAGTACTGGAATTGTATTGAATTATAATGCTTCTTGGAAGTTGTTATTTTTTTTGGGTTTTTATTTAATTATTTTTTTTGTTTAACTTTACCAAAAACGGTCAAGTTATTGAGAAATTAGTTTGAAGTTTAAATGACTCATTTTTTGGTAACCATTAACACACACTTTACTTCTTCCACAAAGAATCTTCTTTCAAAAAAAAAAAAAAAAAACAAAAAAAAAAAAATAACAAATATTAACAATAAAAAATTTCCTTTTTTTGTAAACAATTAATGCCTTTGTTTAAATCATCAATTACGAAAAAGAACAAAAACACTTTTTTGTTATTTTTTTAATTCATATATTTGTTCTTTCAAGTAACACGATATTTTTTTCTTAAGAAAAAGTTTGAAAGCAAATTTCGTATTCTTTGCTTTAACCCTCAAACGTTTTAAGTATTTTGATGTTTAAAGTTTAAACATATAAATATATATTTTTATACCCTATACCACTATGTGGTCAGGGTATAATGACTTTGTGCTGATGTTTGTAACTACCAATAATATTTGACCTAAACGCATCTTTTATTATACCCAGAATCACTTTCTGAGTCGATTTAGCGATGTCCGTCCGTCCATCTGTTCGTCTGTCCGTCTGTCCGTCCGTCTGTGTGTCCATGTAAACCTTGTAATCAAACTTGATGAAATTTGGTATATGCTTTTATCGACCATAGGATGAACGCTATTGAAATTGATGAAATTCGGTCCATGTTCAGACCTAATCCCCATACAAATGACCCCTATGAAATCGACATAAATTGCCATAAGATCCAAATATCATATAGATATCAGTCAAACTGGGTTTGTATGTGTTTATTATATCAATTAATCAGTAGTCCAAAAATAATCCCAATAGGATAATTCTTAGTCGTAGGCCCCATATAGAGCTGGTTCCCGGTCTTCACTTAAATTTATCAAAAAACAAAAATATTGCAAAAATTTTTTCTGAAATTTGGTTTGTATATATTCTTTGAAAATATAAGTGACTTCACCAAATATAGTCAGGATTGGTCCATTTTTCGACCTAGTCGCCATATAAATATAGCACCCGATATGAACTTTTTCATATCTGCAGTCAAAAAATTTAATAACAATGCCACTCAAATTTGGTTTATGCTTATTTTCCATATCCAATTAGTTGGACTGAAGAGATAACAATAATAATAGAAATAATAGAAATAATAGAAATAAATCCACCCTGCATAGGTCCGCATATGCTAGAGGTTACTCATCCCTGGTACGAACCACGGGATAAGCTCTGTTGCAGCATAAGCTGTATGAACTATGTTTTTGGAATTATTTACTAATTTTATTTATCAGTATTTTTAATACTTTTAATGTTCGCAATGTTTACATATTTTATAAATAGTTTAATTTTCAATTTTAGCTCTATAAAACCACATTATTTCTTGTAAATTTTACACATTCTCTTCTAAAGACACATTCATTTCTCTCATTTTTTATATTATTTGGAATTAAGTTATATAATTTAAGTCCTTTGTAGAAAAGTGATCGCTGCATTGCCGTTGTGGCGACTCGTTGTATTCTAAAATTTTCAGCATTTCTTAGTCTATACGGCTGTACATCTCCTACATAATTTAGTTGCTCGCTTAAATATTCTGGCGCATTACCATTTCTTATTTTTTGTATAAACATTAAAGTATTTAATTCCAATATTTGCTTTATACTCATCCACTTGAGTGCATCTAACATTATAGCTATTGGTGTATACCTGTTGCATCTTAGAATTGTCCGCATTGCCTTATTTTGCAATTTTTGTAGTCTGTCCAGTTGTGCTGCTCTACAACATGCATATATAATTGTCGAACCATATTCCAAGTGTGGTTTTATCATGGTATTATATATATTTATTGCTGTCATTGGTGATATTTTATTCCTAATTCTTTTGAAACAACCAATTTATTTTACCGATTTTCTTACAAATATACTCTATGTGATCGTTGAATTTTAGTTCTTTATCAATAATGAAACCAAGGTACTTTATTTGTCTCACTTTTTCTATTATTTCACCATTTATTATAAAGTTTGCATTGCTAGTCATATTTTTTTCTATTATTTTTGTTTTCTGTTCATTTAGTTTCAGTTTATTAATTTTTAACCATATATTAATATTCTTTATATCCTGCGTCATATTGTTTTGGCTTTGGTTCCGTGTATATGAGAGTATCATCCGCATATAAAATAATTTCACATTTTTTTAATATGTTAGGCATATCATTTATATATATATTAAATAATAGTGCACACAATATTGATCCCTGCGGAACACCGAACTCATTTTCAATTGAAATGGATTTTATACCATTAACCTTTGTAATTTGTTTCCTATTCGTTAAATATGATTTAAACCATTTTAGCTCGGTGTTCTGTACTCCGTACATATAAAGATTCTTTAACATTATTTCCCTGTCTATGGTCTCAAATGCTCTTTTAAAGTCCAAAAAAATTGCCATTATTTTATTATGTTTTTCTATTTTCTTCCACCGATTTATCACATAATTAACTGCGGTTTCACACGAAATTTTTTTTCTGAACCCAGATTGATATTTTGATAACAACGAATATTTCTCAATATAATTTTCTAATTGTATTTTTACCACTTTTTCTAAAATATTTTCACATGTTTTTAATGTATTTATCGGACGATATTCTTCACATTTCTTTGTGTTTGCTATCTTCTCAATTGGTGTTATCATTGCTTCCTTCCAATTTTCCGGAAACTCTCCATATTTTAAGGAATTATTTATTATACTTAACAAAATATTTCCCGTTATGTTCCAATTATCAATTATAATTTTTCTCGATATTTTGTTATAGTCTGGTTTATTATTTAGTTGCATTATTATGGCCCTAAGTTCTAAATTCGTTATTGCGCGAAATTTGAATTTGTGTGGTATTGGTTTTATGTTGTTAACGTATTGCACTTTCTCAATCGATTCTCTTATTGATTTAATACTACTGACAAAATAATTGTTAAAATGCCTAGCTATCTGATTATTATCATTATATTCTATATGGTTAAATATCACATTTTTTATCACAGGTTGTTTCTTTTTAAATACTAGGTTTTTTATTTCTTTCCACATTTGTTTTTGATCTTTTGCGTTATTTATTTTATTATTTATGTATTTGTTTTTCTCATTTTCAATTTTTACTTTATATACATTTCTTATCGATCTATAATTTGACCACGCTTCGTCAGTGTTCTCATACCTTGCGATTTGCTGTTTTATAATTTTTTCTCTTTTTAATACACGAAGTTCATTATTAAACCACTTATTTGCACCATTTGTATGTTGTATTGTCTTCTTATTAGTAAATTTTTTGATCACTTCTTCAAGAGATTTATCCAACACTACTGCGTTTTTATTTACACCATTATCTATATTATACTTTAATATTGCATATAATTGTCTGTTGAATAAATTCTTATTATATTTAAATATATCTTGAGTCTTAATATTTGTTTCCTTTTGACTAATGTATTTATTTTCAATATTTATGTACAAAGATTCGTGATCTGCTATATTATTATTGCAAATATTTTCTACCGTCACATTATGGCTAATTGTTATAACATAATCAATTATAGTATTGGAATGTTTTGTTACCCGTGTATAATTGTTTACGATTTGTTTCAATCCATTATCATTTAAACTGCTTTCAATTCTATTCTTATAAAAAACATTTTACGACCAATCTATATTAAAGTCTCCACATATTATTATATCATAGTTGTTATCACAGATTTCATCTAATATTTCATCAAAAACTTCGCAAAATTCGCCCTCCGTACTGCTCGGTGATCTATATACTGCTGCAATTAACATACGTGTGTTATCATATTCTGCTAAGCAAACTAATATCCAATACTTGAAATTTTCAACTTTCTCGAATATTTTTGTCATTCTCCATGATCTTTTAAAGTATATAATTACACCTCCAGTCCGTGAAGAGTTAGACAAAGACGCTATGTGGTCAAAGTCTGCTATCATTATTTCACTGCCTTCAATATCCTTGGTTAAATGTGTCTCCGATAAAATAATAAATTCGAGGTTTTCCGTTGCACCAATTACTTCCACCTGATTAAAATTATTAATTAAGCCTTGTACGTTTGTGTATAGTCCACGGATATTCTTTAATTGTTACATTACTAAACCAATTCTCTTCATTTTCATATTATGTTTATTTTGATAAACTTGACACTCTTTGTTGTTGGTTAGGTGATTTTCGTCTAATCCCATGTTTAGTTTAATGTTCATTCGCACACAATTAATTCATTTTATGATCTGCTCTTTATCACACTCTTTAGTCTTATGATTGCCATGGCATTTTAAACATACCTCTTGGTTTCTGCAGTCTCTTGCAAGATGATTATATCTCTTACATTTAAGACATTGTATTATTTCCGTTCCATCAAAAACCCTACATCTTTCCCATCTTATATTTACCTTTTTCTCTTTGATCAATTTATTGTATGTTTCATTATCAGCAATTAATTTTATGCCAAATAGTGTTTTATTGTTTCTTTTATATTGGTATCTTTCTATAATTTCTAATTTACTATTAGGGTCTCTAAGCCATAACATAGGCTATCGTATAGTCGGTCTAGAGCGACTATAATTTTCTTACTTGTTTATTTTCATTTATTTTAAGACTAAAAACGAATTTTAATGGTTTGTTCGAAACAATACTGGTAATATGGGTTCATTGTAGAAAATTTTCGATCGAAATAATTTTATTATTTTCTAAAATAATATACTAATAGTTAATAGTAAATGTGAAACAAGTTCTGACGTATGTCCGTCTTCTTTAAATAATAACCCAAAATATGGAATTTCGATTGATTTTGCTCGATATCGAATGCGACGATTTTCCCACTGTATTTTAAATAAATTTCGGATAAATTTCTTCAAAAAATTTCTTTTTGAGTCGGGGCATAATAGTTTGTGCTGATGTTTACCAAAAATATTTTACCTAGACACATCTTTTCTTATACCGATCGAATCAAAATCACTTTCTAAGTCCATTTAAAGATATCCGTCTGTTAGTCTGTCAGCCCGTCTGTGTGTTCATGTAAACCTTTTCATCGAACTGCAGGCCGCAAATATGAATGAATATAGTTTGATGAAATTTGTTAATATCAGCTTTCATAGCCTATAGAACGAATACTATTAAAATTGGTGCTAATCGGTGTATTTTCAGACCTTGAACCCTATGAAATCGATTTAAATTCCCATAATCTCCAAATTTTCATATAGATCTCTGTGAAATTTGATCTGTGTGTGGTTGTTACATCCATTAGTCAGTCGTGACTAAGGAAAGTTCTCAGTCACAACCCCAATATAAAGCTGCTTCCCGAATTTCACTTAAATCTATCAAAAAACAAAAATATTGATCATATTTTTTAAAATTTGGTTTGTATATGTTTTTGAAAAAATAAGTGACTACCAAATTTGGCAGGATCCGTGGTAAATTTTTCGACCTAGTCCCCATATATATATAGCATGAATATTAATGTACACCACAAATTAAGAACAATACGTCTTGAATTTGGTGTAAGACCCAATTTATAAAAGCATGGTATATGGTATCGTATAGTCGGTCTAGACCCACTAAAATTTTCTTACTTGTTTATCAACTACTACCGACTACTCTTTGAATTGTGCAAAGAGTAGCATTTCAAAAATATTTCTGAACTGGGTAACGATATTACGACACTTACGACAGCAAAAAAAAAAAAAAAACAAAATTCAATCTAGTAAAGGCTAAAAGAGTCAGACAATATAATTTGCATACTTTATACACAATAAATCAAAAACAAAATTTGTTTTTTGCCATAGAAATTATTTTCATTCACATCCATATTGATGGTGGTAATTTGACGTTGTATATAAATTTATTTTTTACGAATTTATATATTAAAAAATATATTTAAAGTATTTATATTGAATTAATTATAATAAGTTTTAAATAAATCGCTGTAGAAAATTAGTCTCAACAATCATAATCTTTGCTGTCATTTTATTCATGCTCTCACATCGCAAATTAGTTACATATATTCAACATTTCAGATGGGCTCTTATTTTAAATATGTAAATGGTCATGGATCAATATGGTTGATAAAATTTGAAATAGCGTCCTTTGATTTGGCAAACTGTTTTCACTGCTCATATTGTCTTGCAGTTGTACAAGACACTTTTCAATTATATTTTTAACTATATGCCAAGTATCTATAATATTAATATGTAAGGCGATTTCTTGTTACCGATGTTTTGTTAAACCGTGTTTTATCCCGATTTTGACCAAACGTATGTTATTAGAAAGGTAAGTCTTTTCAGCTGTCCCCCAGATTTACAGGTTTTTAAATATTTTGAGTTATGCTCATTTAAAGTTGCTGCTAAAATTATACAATGCTATTTGTGTGTTTTTATAAATTTGTTAATTTGTTTGCAAAATAATGCGTTTGTTTTCTTCATTCACAATAATAATTGTGTTGAATTGAAAAATCATTTTGGACATAAACCAATATTTAGAAGGTGTTGAATTGCGAATTGGCTAAAATTGATTAGCATAACTTCAGGTTCTTTATTAAATAAAAAAATAAAATTTCTTAGAATTTGCTTTCGAATATCTGGGATACAATTGACATTTTTTGAATACTTTTTGATACTTTCTGAAACTCAATTGATGTGTTCTGAAATACAATTGATACTTTCTGAAATTAAATCGATAATTTCTGAAATTAATTGATGTTTTCTGAAATTCAATTGATGTTGTGTGATGGGTTTTGTTTGGCATGATGTCATGAAGTTAAAAATTAACGAACAACACAAATGTTTAAATTTAATTTTATTTTCAATATTTCGAACAGCTGATGTTTTCTGAAATACAATTGATAATTTGTGAAATACAATTGATACTGAAATACAATTGGAAATGGTGTAGATTTCTTAAAATATTAATTAATTAATGTTAACCCATTGCCATGAAATGTAGGACCAAAGTTTAAACTCGATATGTAAATAAGTGTTAAAAATACCAATATCGGCTTTTTCAAGTAAATTATTTATAACACTGGTCTACAAATAAAAAAAAATTGACTGCAGAAACGAAGCACGTATTTTAAATAATCTGGGTGCGTTGAATTCGAATCGGTATAAAAATTGGGCTATCATGTCTTGTTCATTTTTTATCACATGCTGGCAATACAGTAAAACAGTCAATACTGACACTACAATATCACAATTATTAATTTGACAAAAGCATACATTCGTTCTAAATCTTCATAATAGTAGCGTTTAAGCATGTCAGGGAGATCGTGTGTTACTGATTCAAGCTATTTTTGCTTTGTGTGTGGTGAATATTTGGTTGGCATCATCAGAATCAGAATCTTTAAAATATGCATATTTATATTATTTTGGTTTTGCTGTCAGAAACTTGGACAATGTTTTGCAATAATTGCAGAACTGTTTTATATAAGTGGTCAAATGGCAAGAAGATCTATATCGATTTTTCAATTCCAGTACTTTAGAGAAAGTCCAGTAACCACCAAACAGATTGTTATTTCTATTAAACAAAAGTTGCTGGGTTCAATATGAAAACTCGAAAAAATATTACTTACGCGAATGTGCCATCAGTTTCCAAACCAGTTCAACGTCTACCAAATGATCCATTACCAGTCATTACCTGTGCTACGAGCAGTGAGTCCGAAACATCTTTCACCAGCAGTGGTAGTTTGTATGAGGCTGATGATGAACGCCATTTAGTGACTCAAGCTGAGCTGAATGAAATAATTTGGGATTTACATTTAACGAAGCAAGACGCGGAATTACTAGCAGCAGAGGAAAGATTTTGCAGTTGGGACAAAAGTAACAATCTATAGAAATAGAAGCTTGGAATTGGCTGCATATTTTGAAAAGAAACACTATTTTCTATGCTGTACTGATGTTGATGGTTTATTTCAAAAAATGAACCAGCCATATGAAAAAACTGAATGGAGATTATTTATTGATGGCTCTTCTTTTGCATAATGGGAATGAAAAGCCAGCCATACCAATTGCTCATGCCATTAATACAAAGGAAAATTACGAATCAATGACTGAAATTTTGACATTACTCAAATACAACGATCATAAATGGAAGATCTGTAGTGACCTTAAGGTGTGTGATTTAAATTTCTTTGTATATATTGTATAGACCATCGTAAATAACTGTAAATTAATCTGTTTCAGTTCATTGGTTTGTTGACTGGCATTCAAGGAGGTTTCACAAAATATTGTTGTTTCCTTTGTCGCGCTACATGTCATCATTACGTTAGAACACAGTGGCCAAAAAGAACTGAGTATTCACCAGGAAAACAAAACATTTCAAATAAACCATTAATTGATCCAAATGACGTTCTTCTTCCGCGGCTGCACATAAAATTTGACCTTTTTAAGAAGTTTGTCCAGGCTCTGGACAAAGATGGATAAATATTTGCTAGCGGTTTTTCCTAAAACTTCATATGCTAAAATCAAAGAAGGCATATTTGTTAGTCCTCATATCAGGAAGCTATTGAATGATGACAACTTTTCACAATATTTATTGGAGAAAGAATATGCAGCCTGGAAATCTTTCAAGAGCATCGTGGACAGTTTTCTTGGAAACAATAAGAGTGAAAACTACAGACAAATTGTTGCTGAATTATTGAAAAATTAACACGAATTAGGTGCACGAATGTCACTCGAAATGCATTTTCCTCATTCGTATTTAGATTTTTTTTCCACAAAACCTAGGTGCGGTGAGCGACGAACAAGGAGAACATGCTCACCAAGATTTAATGAAAATTGAAAGAAATTATGAAGGATTTTGGGACAAAAGCGTGCTGGGAGACTATTGCTGGACTCTAATACGTGAAACCGGATCAACAAAATACAAACGACGTTCAAATAACGCCATTCACTTTTGAAAATTCATTGATTTTTAAATAAACTAATGAATAAAAACATTTTTTATCTCTCACGAAAATCTGACGTGATAGAGAAAAATTAATTACAGATTCGAATTCAGCCCACCAAATTACCCTAGGAAAAATATTTGGTTGCTGCAGTCCAAAACCCTTGTTGGCTAGTGTAATTTTATTATGCTGTTAAGTAGATAAAGGTACCTTTCCGGAATTGTGAAAAAACACGTCTTAAATCATAATTTTCTATAAAGAACCCAAATAAATTAATAAAATATTAGGTTTTCTTTCATTCAACTTTCTGAAGGTACCGCCAAGAATTATTAATTTATATGAACAAATTAATTTCTCTGTAATTTCTTTGCAACAAACACAGAGAAAAATAGTCAGTCATATTCTTTGCATATGAATAGACAACTTAATTTTTTTTTCTAATTTGTTTTGCCGATTAATTAATATTATAAATTCATTCTTTTAGTTTAAGAATCAACTTAATAACTAAAAGTTTTCGATAAAAGGGTTAAGTTAAAATATATTTTTTATTCACTAGCAGATTCCAGTCCTCGAAATTCGAGCGCAAATTCTAGTAAATTTTATTTTTTCATTAAATAAAGACCCTAAAAGTATGCCAATCAATTATAGCCAATTCACAAATCAACACAAAAAACAAACTCAATTTTATTACAAACACATTAACAAATTTAACAAACACACACATAGCATATGTATAATTTTATGTATGTGTTAGTAGCAACTTTAAATGCAATTTACTCAAAATAAAGGAAAAATTTTAAAATTTGTAAATCTGCAAATCGGCTAAAAAGAAATATCTTTCAAATAATATACGTTTGGTAAAAATCGGGATAAAACGGTAGAACAAAACATCAGTCACAAGAAATCGCCTAGCCTATTAATATTATAGATACCACCCAATGACTCGGTAAGACTCGATTTTTAAACAACAAATATAGAGAATGGTTACGAAAAAAAATTTTCATATTATTTTATCCATATTTTTCAAACAGCAAACATACAATTTTAAATTCATATCACATAATGAGAACATAAGTATAATTTTTTAAAATATATAAAAAGAATTAATCTTCGATCGGTGAAATTACGTTTTTACGCAGTCTTGCCTTCAAACCGCTTATTAGGAGTTGCACACCACTTTCTCCAACTTTTTGATTGCTTTGATCCAAGTAATACATTTTTTTTCACTAACAACAACTTTGGATGTTTTCCGTAAAATTCGCTTCATTTGTGCCCAAAATTTTTTAACTGATCGACGCTCAGGACAATTTGGTGGGTTGCACAATTTTGTTACTTGTGGAGTTGAGTGCTGTTTATACAGGAGTAACAATGTAGACATTCATTTATATAAAAATTTTTGTTTAAAGTGCCACGTAGCACATACGGTTTGGTGTAAAATGTAAAATCCACAGCTACGTTTGCCTGTCACACTATAAATGTTTTGGCAAATTTTAAAAATGTTTTATATTTAAATTTCTTCTTTACACCACATCTGGCATGAGCCGAAAAAATTGAACTCCGGGCATTTGCTTGAAATCTCTTTTGACATATGTCTCATCATCCCTTAAAATATTTCAATTCTGATGTTAACAAATTTCTCACTCTCGTTTTGGCTCTCGCTTTGGCTCTTGTATACACTTTACCATTTCTGTTTGGAACTTTTATAATTTTAAATGATCTCAACTTAAATTTCTTTTTGACTTTATGCATATATGCAGGTGATGCATTATGGTTGTTGTTAGCCAAATCACGTTCAGATAGACTTGGATTTGGTTTAAAATTTTTAGGTATTTCTTTAGCTAAGTTTAGATCCATAAATCCACTTTTTCGATCTGATCCTAGTTTTCTGGTATAGGCCTTGGTCTGTTGTAACCGATTCCAACTTGCCTTCCTATGACTGCAAACGAAGCAGTTGGATTGTTTAAAAATATGTGCAAAATTTTTCTTCTTATTTCTTCTTGGATCGATGCCATCGCCTTGAAAACTTATGTTGGAATAAACACGTGCTTGTTTTTAAATAGTACTGATTACAATGAATTTGAAAAGTAACGGAATATATCCATTGCACTTCCTGGGACTTAGTAATTGACATTTAACTTTGTAAAAAAATTTACCTAAGCATTATTTACCTAATAATTCTATTTGAATGAAATATTCACCCACATTTCAAGTGAGTTTTTTTCCAAAATTATTTTCTTAAAAGTGATAATTTTACGGTTAATGTTTAAGTTATTATGTGATAATGTAAATTTAAATATCACTCAGATGCCACAATGATTTCTATTGTCTTAGAAATTATTTTTTTCGTGGTTTCGAAAATTATTTACAAAATATTAGGTTAATATTTTAGCATATCATTGTGATTTGGTTTTTTGCCTGTTATTAATTTAACGTTTATTTGAGTATTTTGTAGAGATTTGTTAATGCGTAATTTGTTTTTTTTTTTTTGAGAAATAAAAAACTCCTAGTCATTGCTTATTGAAATTATATGTTCGACACATGAAAATAATTATATATTTGTTTGGATACCAGCTTCAGTACTCGGGTAACAAATAAAGCTTTCAACCTTCTATCAAACTGTGTGCCAGGAGGGATATTCAAATACATGTAATTAATGTTATTATCTAATGTAGTTTATTTATTTTATTTTACAGAAAACGTAATTTTCGGCAATTTATGAATTGCATAAAATTTGCTAATGATGTATAATTATATTTCCAAAGAGGCCATTATTTCATAATTTTTAAGTTTCTGGGTTTTAAGGGTAAAATCTTAGGCACAGAAAATTGATGATTGAGTTAAAATTTTAACCAGCGAGGAGACTTGATTGAAGCAAAATTGTTAAATGTTTTGTGACTGCAGCTAAATTTTTAATAGTAAAAAATCTATAAAATTATCTGCAGCAATATTTTACTATTAAAGTACTAGATGAGTATTTTGAACATCGACTGATTTGTGATTGAAACAATATTTTCTCTATTTAATAATATACAATTTCATAAAGATTCCGAATGTGTTGAAGTATCTTTTTTAATTAATTTATAATTTTATGATTGCATCAATACTTATTTAGCCCCATTGAATGCTGCTTGATTTCATTTCTACTTACCTTAATAATAGAAGTACTTCAATAATTTTAGTTTATATTTTGAGAAAGCTTTTGATGCCGCTTGGCTGGAGGGAATTATTTATAAGATGTTTAAAACTTTTATGTTTAATAAAAATGTTTGCTTAGTATTTATCTAGTAGAATTTTCTAAAGTAAATTTCGATAACTTTAACTCAGTTAAAAGAGATGTGTTGACTGGAATACCTCAGGGTTCCCTCTTAGGGCCAATTTTACACAATATTTATTTAGCAGATATCCCTGATCCGCCTTAGGGTAAAGATATTATATCCTTAATATGTGTGGATGAAATTGTAATTGCTTTTTCCAATCCGAATGTTTCCAATTGTGAATATATTGATAAATTCTTACACTGTTGAATTAACACAACTTTTTAACAAATGGAAATAATAATAATAATCATTGATAAATACGATTTGTATGTATGGAATTTTGTTAAGTTTTGTTTTTTTTTTTAACTTGTATAATACTGTGGAACAAATTCAGGTTAGCAAAAGTTAGGTCGATTCTGAGAGTGAGGCGTGAAAATAGAGGCCAAATTAGAAGACCAGTATAGCGGCGTTTGTTTATGTTAATGCGAATTTTTTTTAATCGACCTTCGAACTTTGCAGTCAAATGCCGATTTTCAGCATATTGTTTATATGGTTTTTTGGCTATAACGGGTCGACTAATTTATATTTTTTCAATCCGTAAAAGCCAAATTATTGCGGTGGTGCTTATGAAGCAAAATATTGGAAAAATTATTTTTTTTCATGCTTTTTGAAAATATTTTCCACAAAACTAAGTCTTTTTTGCTTTCTGTTTGATCTATAATATGCTTCTCAGTTTCTTTAATAAATTTCATTTGAAAAGAAAACAATCATAATACAAAACTTGCGTTTTCCAGCTTAATATTAATTTACTTCTCATTTTTTATGTACCAATTTTGTTCAGTGTTGGTTTTGAAGAAACATTGAAAAAGAAATTATAAAAATATGGAAAAAAATATATTTTTGAAATGTTAGTTATGAAAAGTGTTAAGTAAAAAAATTAAATAAATTAAATTAATGATTTGGCCAGTTGCCGTTTAGCCGGCGGCTGTAGATCAACATCACTGCTCTCTCTAATATCTTGGTCATCGTCATCATCATCGGAAAGGTCGATAATTTCGTCCAACAGATATTCTGGAATTTCGTCTTTGTCTTCCTTTCTTCCTCTTTTTCCTCGTCTTCCTCTTCTTCAAAGGTGTTTTTATACCACCAACAAATTTCAGCGAGTATTGCATCTGGAGATTTCTTTCCTCTGTACCTGAAACGAAAATAGTTTTCAATCGTTAACATGTTTAAATTGTGCACTCTGACAAAGATATTAGAAAAATCTAGGAATTCAAAATATGCACACTCTATAGTTACCTTATTTCCAATGGGAGCGCAGTTTGGTGATAACGTTGGCCTTGCTCATCAGATTCAGTTGGCAACTGTTCCAGCCAAAAACCATATATACAATATGCTGAAAATCGTCATTTGACTGCAAAGTTCGAAGGTCGATTAAAAAAAAAATGGAACTAATATAAACAAACGCCGCGATACGGGTCCTCTAATTTGGCCTCTATTTTCACACCTCACTCTCAGAATCGACCTAACTTTCGCTAACCTGAATATTTAAATAAATATACTACTTATTTATTGAAAAGAAACAATAATAAACAAGTTACTTGAGTCTACATGTAATAACAGGTCATCGTTTTATTCAGTTCAAATTAGTACTTATTAAAATAGTTCGACTTAAAAATAAATATATTTTCGAAAATATTATTTTAAGACATGGAGAAAAATAAGATTCTTAAAAAGTTGCAATTCATGCATAAATTTATTAGCTGGCATAAATGCCATGCGGAGAACATGCATCGACTTCAAAACATCCAGCACAGAGTAAGCTTCTTTGAGATCATCATTTTCTTATTCTTTACTAGACGACAGCCCTTCGTTCTAAGGAACATCTGCGATTTCTTCATCGGTAAGCGGTCCAACGCTGGGCAAATCGTCATCAAAGCCTACAAAATTTTCATATTCTTGTGAAGATTCATAACTCTTCAATTCTTGTACTATTTCAATTAATTCCTTTTGTGACTCGCTTCGATTTTCAGAGCCGTTATCAAGCTAGCATAAAGAACTTAACTATCCGAAACTATTTTGAATACAAATTGGTTTTACTAGCTACCAAGCCCGCTTTATTAAATGCAAGGCTGCCAAAAGTGTAATAGGTTTTTGAAATTCCTCAACAGTTTTCCTAATTCGTCTGCTTTCAATTTCCTTCTAATTATATTTTGACGATATTCCTTAATTGATCTGATTATTCCTTGGTCAAGAAGCTGAGCTATCGGAGTGGTATCAGGAGGTAAATATTCTATTCGAACATGCATCAAATCGGCTTGCTTATGAAGTACAGCTTTGTCAATAAATAGGATAACGTTGCGGTTTTTTCCAGAAATTTCTTCATTAAACGAAAAAATGATTTTCTTCCAGATTTCTTGTTTTATTTTGCCGGCTTTTCGATAACAAACATATTCTTGTACTCGCCAGTACATTTGTGCATTTAACTGCTTAACGCAGTTAAGCGGGATGTATTTAAAAGAAAAATTTGGACACAAAGTAAATGGATCAATGAAAATGCTTCACTTTAGAATAACTTAAGCGTGAAATTTTCTTAAGCGGGAAGCATTTATTCATGAAGTACTGTATATTGGGTTCAATAAATTGAAAATTAACTCTATTACATTTACATATGATTCGGTTGAAACTGGGCATCAAATGGAGTAAAACTGCATTTTTAGTCTTTCATTGGTGTCTTTTAAAAATCTTCAAAGTTGCAAAAAATGGATTCCGATTTCTAATTATATGCACTTGCTGGAAAAAGTAACCGTACATTTGAAAATGAACATTTTTAATGTTAATAAAAAATTTAATAAAATATTTTGTTATAAGAGAATTTTTTTTTTTTTTGTAATTCATCTTTTTTTATTGGATCTTCACATAGGTTTGTGATTTAACAATAAGTTATTCAAATCTTAAAACTAGAACTTAAATATTAAATCCAGCCAGTGCCGGACAAAATTTCATTTATTCTATATACATCTGTAATCTAATGATAAAAAAAAATTGCTTGTATATCAATCCATTTTTCATCCTATGAGATCAGCAGTCTCCCTTTTTCTTAAGCGTTTGTGGATACGATTACTGGTTCAGTTACCAGCCAGAGGATTCGGGTGAGACTCTAGCTTTTCCAAATAGTTTGCACTATATCTAGTGATTTCGCATTTTCCTAGCGAAACATTTAAGTCTCTGTGTAAATGTGAGTTTCTCACGTACCATGGTGCGCCATGGTGCGTACCATTTTCAAATTCTTGTTTTGGAATCTTTGTATTCTTTCTGTGTTTGAAGCGTAAGCTGTTCCCCATAACTGTATACCATAGCACCAAATTGGGTTGAAAATCGAGTTCTAAGTCAAAAGCTTACAATCGAGACTAAACTTTTTGAGTTTCTGGCAATTAGCCATGTGAATTCGTTAAGGTGACCAAAATACTATATATCTTACGATAATGGCTAAAAATTTCCTAAAACTGATAAACCGAATTCTAGCGTAACCTTTTTATCTTTAAACTTAAAAATAAGGGTAAGCAACTCTTCAGTGCAGCACGTCCTTCAAATCTAGAAATCGACCAATGAAATTTTGTCCATACCTCGTTTTGGTCGCCTCTCCAAAGCTATCTGAACGCGAAAAGCGAACTATTTTGGTGTGAATAAAATTTTACGATCCTTTGGAAAAGACATCCATGACGAAACCGTTCGCAAAATATTAAAAAAATCTTACTATCATGGTCGTGTAGAACATAAAAAGCCATTCATTTTCGATGTCAATAGAGAAAACGTATAGACCTTGTAAAGGAATATGTAAACAAGGCTCCAGAATTTTGGGAACGTAGTTTATTTTCAGATGAAATCAAGTTTTGCATTTTCGCCATTTAAGGGAAAAATTAATTTGGAGAAAAAGGGGAACTGTGGTAATTAAACAAGATGAAGAAGGTGACATTATTGTTTGGAGTTGTATGGCTGGCACCAGGGTTAGTAAACTCGTATTTATTTATTATTGGATTAAATTAAATTCATAAATATTTTAAAATAATGCGCACACCAACTGGGCCTTGGAGAAGATTTTTTGATCAAATACAATTATGATCCAAAACCAAAGGATCGCAATGTGAAGTAGTATTGTAGAACTCACCACGCCAATCTATATACATAAAATTCATTTTCTGTTTGTTTGCTTGTTTGTTTGACCGCTATACAAATTTGTATTTTTCAACAGATTTCTCTGAAATTTGGTACACACGATCTCTGTACTCCAGGTAAAGTCACCTACTTATTCTTACGGCTACGCCTACTTTTACGCGCACTCTTTATACAAAATTCATTTTCTGGTTTTTGGTATATTTGTTTGCTATAAAGAATTTATTTTTCAACGGATTTCTCTAAAATTTGGTACGCACAATGTCTGTACTCTGGGAAAGGTCGCCATATGATTCCTACTGGCCACTTTTACGCCACTTTTGGTACGCACGATCTCTGTACACCGGGAAAGGTAGCCATATGATTATAACCGGCCACGCCCACTTTTGCGCCCACTTTTTGTATACAGTTCATTTTCTGTTTTTTGGTATATTTGTTCGCTGTACAAACTTTTATTTTCAACGGCTTTCTCTGAAATTTGGTACACGTGACCTCTGTACTCCAGCGAAGGTCGGATTATGTATCTTTCTGGCCACGACTACCTTTACGCCCATTTTTTTTTATAAAAATCATATTCTGTTTTTGGTACATTTGTTCGCTATACAAATTTGTATTTTTGGTGCACACGGGAATAACTTCACGGTGAACAAATTCCCCAAATTTAAAAACGATATAAAAAAATGAACTCACTCCCCAAATTCGTTGTTAAACTTTTACATATTTTCATTTAAAGAATTTTTTTAAATATTTATTTAAGTGAAAATTTGCATACGCATTGAAAATCTGTATTCTTTTCAATAGCATCACCTCGACGAGCTTGCGGAACGCAGCTCAGCTTTGTTAAGAGAAGCTGAAATGCCTGAATCTACTCAAGTGCGTCTAGAAATCCAGCGGCTAAGACAGGCTGGATCCAGGAAATTTGAAACTCCTTAAACGACTGTTTTTCTCATAGACAATTTTATGTCGCCTGCTCCAGGGTATAATATTTTCGTATATGCACCAGAAGGAAGGACGCGGACGCGACTCGCTCGCGGAACACAGCTCAGTGATTCTTTTAATTTTCAAACGATTCCATTATATTTGATGTTTACAAAATAAATAAACTTAAAAAAAAAATTAAGCGATTTCGCAGCTTATTTTTGAAGCATTTTTGTTTTAGCGTCTTATAAAAAAATTTTCTAAATTTAAAAATCAAACAATTTTAAATTGAAATAAAAAATTAATTTACTCCCCAAAAAATTTAAACATTGGGGAATTTTTTCATCATGAGCAAATTCCCCAATTCCATACAAATTTTTGCGGAGAGCGTTTATTTTTTGGGGGGAATTTGTTCATTGTGTACTAACTACTCAGCGCCTGGTATGAATAGTGAACCATTTTCAAGTCAAAGGCCTTTGGATCCCGGGCAAGACCGGGTAAAAACAGCTAGTCAACCTATATAAATCGTATAGACCATTTTTGGGATTTACTGGAGCGCAGAAGTCGTCACCATAAGAAACCTCAAAGCGCCATTTGTGATACGTGGGGTAAAATAAGTACAGGGAATACTTTGAAGTTGATTAAGTTGATGTCAACTTGGCTCACAGAGGTCGTATAGTGCAGAGGATATCTTACAATATTATAACTTTAGCAATATTTACTGTAAATTACTTTTTTTTTGTATTAATAATTTTTCTTATGTATTTTTTTTACGTTTTTTACCTTTTAAAGGCAATAAACCTTAAATAAATTAAAAAAAAACTACTTAAGCTTAATAATTTATCTTATCAGCTTAATTTTTTTTTTATTTTATTCCCAGTATGACAGGTTTAATTTAAGGTGTACGTATACTTTTTGTAGCAAGTGTTTAAAAAACTATCTGATCTGAAATTTATAGTTTCTTCCAATTTTTTTTGGTCACAGACATGTTTCTAAATCAATCAGAAAATCCATATTGACATGACTTTAGGAACTCATTTATAAAAGACTAATTTTATGCCGTTTTCTTTTCTGACAGAAAATGTCGCACTTTATTTGCACTTTTCTCTAAAAGTGTTTTTTTTTTTATATATTCTAAATTAAGAGCAACCTTATCTTATACATCAATTGAAAGGTCTCAAAGAGCTGTATACATAACATGCAAAAAAATTTGATTATTATCCTCTTTGAAGTCATAGGGTGAAAATATTCAAACAAGGGGAACAATGGGGAAATATTCTCACACTATGACCTGAAAAAAGTTAATGGCTGCAATTTTGTGCGATTTACGAGGGCTTGACTTTGAGATCTTGCGGTTGATGTATAAGATAAGGTAGCTCTTAATTCAGAATATATGTAAAAAAAAATACACTTTTCGAAAAAAGTGCAAATAAAGTGCAACATTTTTGTCAGAAAAGAAAAAGGCATTATTCCTTATAAAATGTACTTTAAGAATACTTGTTCTAACAGTGCTGTGTTTATAGCGAACAGCAGTTGTATCAATATTATTGTGCAATAATTATTTTAGTTTGCAAAATTTTCATTCTATTTACTCTAGTAGGACCTCAAACAAATCCAAATGGCGAGTTGGATTTGTTCACTCGTCATTGTTCGATTCGTTATTAAATAAAAAACAAATTACGCAGTTAATGGAAACTTCTCACTTCTGCATGTTTTTGATGTAGAGTTGGGAATTCCAGTTCATTGAGAAGAGCTCTCTTTTTAGTTTATATAAAAAAAACTAGTTCGGTCTTTAGCGCTTTTCGTGCTAGATTTAGCACCTTTTAACTACTCAAAAAGCGTGTCTTTTGCATTTAGCGCCCTTTTAAAAAGAGCGTCAAATAAGCGCTTTCGTTTTTCTCTTTAGTGTTTTTTGCGCTTTTGAATGCAACAGCCAATGTCAAACAAATTTCATACATATATGGACAATAGGTTATGGTTTAAAAAAGGCCTGTTTTGACAATAATAATATTATAGAATCAGATATACAATTAATCAAAAAAAAAAAAAAATTAACTGAGTTCTCAAAATCTTAACTTACGAGCTTAAAATTAAGTTGCCATTTAATTTTAAAAAATAAAAAAGAAATCGATTATTGTCCCAATAATTTGAAACTACGACAATGGAAAATGATGACAGTACCGATTTATTTTGGATTGAAATACATAACTTAAGAGACTCAATCAATGATTCCCGTTTTTTTAATTATCAGATTTCATTGTTGATATTTTGCCTTTTCCGCACGGAAGTGCTTAAGTCGAAAGAATGTTCAGTGAAATTAGTATTTTAAAAATAATATAAGGAATAGAATATCTTTAAATACTGTAAATTAATATATATTAAATATGAATTAAAAGCTAAAAATGCCTATTGTACTAATTTCATATTTCTGTTAAAGTTAGTTCTCTTCAAACATATAAAAAATCAAAATTTATATTCAAACAATACTATGGCTTGAAGATGAGGAAGAAAATGCCATGTCTTAATTTATTTTATTTATTTATTATTGATATACACTTTAAATGTTTCGTAAAATACTAAGTGATCTCAAAGGTACAAATATCGCTTTTTAGCGCTTTTATTTTCATTCCAATTTAGGACATTTGCGCTTTTTTCGTAGTTCACTGATTTGTTGAAATCCACAAAATCTTTAATGGAAGTTCACTTCGCTGGACCTTCTAGAATGTGCTGTAATCTGGATATATGATAGATTAGACAAAACTAACGGACCCGCATTTGTTTAGCGATCTAATCTAACATTAAGCATGCAAAATCAAGTGTTTTCCATTGTTGTTCAAGATTTTATTTTGGTTATGAACTACCCAAATCTAGTTACCCTTTACCTAAATTCATTCGAAACTTATAAAAGTCACCTAGTGGCCATAATTTACCATGGAGTTTTTACAGATCCATCAATGCTTTATCAGCGGTGGAGTAACTTAAAAACTACAAGCGAACAACAAAAAATGGCATTGACATTCTACAAGTGATTCTCTTCTTTATTAATATTATGGAAATAAATATATTTTACAAATCTATTGAGTTAATTGAAGATGGAAGAAAATAGTAAAAAATATTAAAATTATTTCCTGAATTTTTCAGAAAGAATAGTGTTCAATTGTTCTTCTAAATACTCTTTCAAAACAGGGAGAAATGTTATAGATTTTCTTAAAATTTGTTTTCAAATTTTTCCGTTTTTAGGAAATAAATATGTTATCATCTGACAACGGTTGTAAAATTCCATTGCGGCAATTTTTATAATCTACTACTTACATAATTCTAAAATTATCTATTATAAATTAGAAAAAAAAAAATTATTATTTACATCAAATTAATATTATAGCAACAGGTTCATATGTCAGTTTATAATAACCAATAAATGGTTATTTTTCGAATGCAATTTTGTTCATTACATGCAATTCAGCATTTTAAGAATATCATTTACTTAATTATTTCATTCTTAATTACAGTTTATCAATTTATTTCTCTCCACTACATTTTCAGCCATATATTCTTAATAATATTCCTCAAAACAAAAGACTTTGGAAACAAACTTGTTTGTAATTTATTGCTTGCTAATATAATGTAATTATTTCCTGTCACCCACTTTTGTTACCTGATATGTACTAATTAATTATATTTCCCCTCGGTTTTTGGTTTAAAATATATTAATTAATACATTGGTTTCAATTAAAATTACCAAAGAAAAAATATGTAGTTATTTTTCCAAATCAAATAAATAAAAAAAAATACTCTATTTGTTAATTTTCAGTTTCTATTAATTGGTTATTTTCCTTAATTAATGTAAAAAACCGTATGATTATGGTCGCTGCCATATGTTAGCAATATTAAAGAAAGACTAGTACTTTTTGCGAAAAAAGCATAAAAGGAATTTTGGAATAAAATTCATTCAACTTCTCTCTCTCACCATCATCCACAATATAATTGAACATTAAAAAAAAATAGTTAGTGTAACAAAATTCTAGAGTTAAATATTTTCACAAAAAAAAAAAAAAATAAAGAATTATATTTTTGGAAAAATTATTTCAGTCAAGTTTGCTTCATTTACAGTACATCCCCAATATTTTTGAAATTTTCTAAAAATAGGAATTAATCAGGCTCAAGATCAAATGTTTTTACTTAATGTAAAAAATAAAGTAATGTTAATACTAAAAGTAGGTTTAGCTAAAACAAAGTGTTTCTTTGTTTTTCCAAAACAAAAACAAATACGTGTAGTATGCAATGTGTACTCATATACAAACATATTTGTTTCATAGCTATTTTATATTTTAGTTTGTTATATTGGAGAAGATTAAATAGTATAACTCTTTGTTTGGCTTCTCATTAGGTTGTCTGTAGCAACGATATATGAATATAACTTTTATCAAACAAACTATCTACTGATTTTGGTTCCTGATGAGGGTCGGTGACTCGACCTGAAACAGCTGTATAACCTGTCATGCAGAATATAGAAAAATTTTTGAAACAAATGTGCCAATGCTTTTTGCATTATTTAAAGCAAAAAATTTGATCTTAAGTCTGATTAATTTCTAACTCAATCATTAAAAATTGTAATGATCGAAAATGAGATTTTTTATTTTGATAGAAAATAATAAAATTTTCTAAAAATAATTAAAATACTTATGCAAACATAATTTTTAAGGCAAAAAAGTATTGCATGAAGTATTATGCAAATAAAACAAAAATAGTTTAAGGGAAAAACATTTGAAAAAGAAGAATATATATTTGAAAAATAGATATTGCATTTGGCTTTGCAGATTTTCCACTTCCTTTACAATTTGAATATATATAGTTAAGCTGATCACTAATGTTATTTTACATGCGCTCAAGCCTTTTCTTAAAATGGTGCATTTCCTTAAAACAAAACTTAAAAGTGTGTTCTTTCAAAAAAAAAAAAAAATAAATCTACGTAAAAAAGTACCTTTTTTAATTTTTTTTAATTTGCTTTTTCTCAAAAAACTATTTTCTTAAAAAACTAAAATTTTCTTTAAAAATACCATTTAATAATAAAATAATTTTTTTTTACCTAAACTGATCTTTTCTAATAGAAGTGTTTGTCTTAAAAAGTAAAATTTTCAACAAAATACCTTTCCTTCTTTAATGCCCGATGTTGCCTATAGGCAACATTGTATATTTTGCTTATAAGTCCCGTAGTTTTTTCTCTTACGGTTTTTTTTCCCAGAGTAGCTTGATGTATTGTGCATTAGGCTTGCACAAATATTTTATTTTAAGTATTGATAGAGATCATGTGAGAGCTAATCTTATTTGAATGCACATGAAAAAAATTTTTTTTGCGAAAAGTAAGTTTACAGATCATCAAAAAAAGGCAATAAAGATATTAAAAAGTTTAGTTTTTTTTAATAAATAAAAAGTACCTTTTATGAAAAAAGTAACTTAAAAAAAAAATACCTTTAATTAAAACAAGTAATAAAATTATAGTCTGTCTAGACCGACTATACGATACCCTATACCATGAGTTTAGAGACCCTATCTCTTAGGCCCAACTAACTGCATATAAAAAATAAGCATAAACCAAATTTGAGTGGGATTTTTATTAATTATTTTGGCTGCAGATATGAAAAAGTTCATATAGGATGCTATATCTATATGGGGACCAGGACCAAAAATGGACCGATCCTGACCATGTTTGGTAAGGTCTCTTGCGATTTGTAAAAATATATACAAACAAAATTTGAGAAGAATCAGTGCAATATTTTTGTTTTTTGATAGATTTTAGTGAAGATCGGGAAGCAGCTCTATTTGGGGTCTATGACTAAGAGTTGTCACATAGGTATCATTTTTGGACTACTGATTAATGGATGTAATAAACACATACAAACCCAATTTGACTAAGATTTATATGATAATTTGGATCTTATGGCAATTTAAGTCGATTTCATAGGGGTCATTTGTATGGGGGCTAGGTCTGAACATGGACCGATTCTCACGAATTTCAATAGCGTTCATCGTATGGCCGATAAAAGCTTATATGCCAAATTTCATCAAAATATATTCATATTTGCGACCTGCAGTTTGATTAAAAGCTTTACATGGACACACAGACGGACGGACATCGTTAAATCGAATCAGATAGTGATTCTGATTTGATCGATATAATAAAAGATGGGTGTAGGTCAAATATTTTTGGTAGTTACAAACAGCAGCACAAAGTCACATAGTGGTATAGGATATAAAAAGCATATATTCCTATAAAGGTACATTTTATTAAAAAGTTCCATTCCTTAAAATTACCCTTTCTTATAAGAAAAAGATTTTCCTACAAGGAAATGTAAATTTTCTTGAAAAAGCATATATTCTTAAAAAAGTACATTTTACTTGAAAAAGTACCTTTTCTAAACAAAGCACATTTTCTTAAAAAAATTCCTTATCATCAAAGATTCGCTTCTTAATAAAGTAGCTGTTAGTAAAAAGGTTCATTTAAAACAAGTAAGAAAGTTATAGTCGGTCTAGACCGACTATACGATACCCTATACCATGCATTTAGAGACCCTATCTCTCAGGCCCAACTAACTGGATATAGAAAATAAGCATAAACCAAATTTGAGTGGGTTTTTTATTAATTTTTTTTGGCTGCAGATATGAAAAAGTTCATATCGGATGCTATATCTATATGGGGACTAGGCCCAAAAATGGACCGATCCTGACTATGTTTAGTAAAGTCTCTTGTATTTTGCAAAAATATATACAAACAAAATTTGAGAAGAAGCAGTTCTATATGTGGCATATGACTAAGAGTTGTGCCATAGGGATCGTTTTTGGACTACTCATTAATGGATGTAATAAACGCATACAAACCCAATTTGAGTAAGATCTATATGACAATTTGGATCTTATAGCAATTTATGTCGATTTCATAGGGGTCATTTGTTTGGGGGCTAGGTCTGAACATGGGCCGATTCTAACCAATTTCAACAGCTTTCATCGTATAGCCGATAAAAGCTTATGTTCCAAATTTCATTAAAATATATTCATATTTGCGACCTGCAGTTTGCTTACAAGGTTTATATGGACACACAGACGGACGGACGGACATCGTTAAATCGAATCAGATAGTGATTCTCATTCGATCGGATTAATAGGGTATAAGAAGTACCTTTTCCCAAAAAGACCCTTGCCTTAAAACTTTTATTAAAAAAATACCTTAAAATACATTTTATTAAAAAAGTACCATTTATTAAAAAAGTACCTTTTATTAAAAAAGTACCTTTTACTAAAAAGTAAATTTTATGAAAAAGTTACCTTATATCGAAAAAGTACCTTTTATTAAAAAAGTAAATTTTCTTAGAAAAGTAAATTTTTTAAAAGTACTTTATTTAAAGTATACCTTATTAGCAAAGTAGCTTTTATTAAAAAAATACCTTTTATTAAAAAAGTAACTTTTATTAAAAAAGTACCGTCTATTAAAAAAGTACCTTTTATTAAAAAAGTACCTATTATTAAAAAGTACCTTTCATTAAAAAAGTACCATTTATTAAGAAAAAAAGTACCTTTTATTAGATATTAAGCGGGGTAAAAATGTATTTCACAATACAATGATAAAAACAGCGTAAGGGAAAATCTGTGTGAGGTATATGTAAGTGTATTAGTGCTAAGATTATGTTTTAAATTTATTTAGCTGATTCAACAACCAACAGAAAGCGCCATGAATGTATAGCAAGCAACTACAACCATCAAGTATAACAACAATAGCAGTTGCTTGCTATACATAGATGGCGCTTACTGTTTGCTTTTAATTGATGTGTAAATAGATGTTTACGCATCTCCCTTGTGATCGGACTCACATAGTTTTTTTTACGTTTCTTACCAAAGAACGTTATCTAAGAACGTTATCTTTTTTAAAATACATTTTCTTAAAAAAGAACTTTTTTTTCAAAAACTACATTTTCTTAAAAAGTAACTTTTAATGTGAAACATCTATACGCGCAGGGGTGTAAATTTCTATTTCACAATACAATCACAAAAACAGCGTAACTCATATCGGTGTGAGCTGAAGCAGATAACGCTGTGTGACTTATGATTGTATTGGTGAAAAAATTATGATATAACATTGTTTTTTTAATGCCACTTTTTTAAAAGCGTCATCTATGTATCACTTATATACGTTTATATTGGGATATTTTTAACGTTTTACAGCAAAGGGTTGTTGAATTAGCTGAAACAGTTTTTGCTATAAGTGATAAATAGATGACGCTTTCTGTTTGATTTTAAAAAATAACATAAAAAAATTTTTAATTACTAGATGTTTACACATCTTCCCTGTGATCGGACTCACATGATTTTTTTTTAAATGTATCTTTGTTTAAAACAGTACTTTTTTTGAAAAATAACTTTATATTGAAAAATAACTTTTAATTAAAAAAGTATTTTTTATTAAAAAGATACCTTTGTTAAAAAGTAACTTTTCTTTGGAAGTATTTTTTTTTAGAAAAGTAAATTTCTTTTACATATACTTTGTCTTAAAAACTAAAATTTCTTAAAATGTATCATATTATAAAGACATAATTTTCTCCAAAAGGTAGCTTTCCTTAAATAAGTAAGTTTTATTGAAAAAATTGAATATTCTTAAAAAATTATTTTCTAAAATACCTTTACCAAAAAAAGTAATTTTTTAAAATACTTTCTAAGGACTTTTATAAGAACCTTTAATAAAAAGTACTTTTTTAATAAAAAGTGCCTTTTATTAAAAAAGTAACTTTTATTAAAAAAGTACCTTTTATTAAAAAAGTAACTTTTATTAAAAAAGTACCTTTTATTTAAAAAGTACCTTTTACTAAAAAGTACCCTTTATTCAAAAAGTACCTTTTATTAAAAAAGTACCTTTTATTAACAAAGTACCTTTTATTAAAAAAGTACCTTTTATTAAAAAAGTACCTTTTATTAAAAAAGTACCTTTTATTAAAAAAGTACCTTTTATTAAAAAAAGTACCTTATATTAAAAAAGTACCTTTTATTAAAAAAGTATCTTTTATTAAAAAAGTATCTTTATCCCGGAAGATGATTAGCGAAGCTAATCGAAATATCGGAAGTAATAAAGAGAAATATTTAAAAACCACATCAAAAATTTAATTTTAGTGAGTTTTTGTTTGTTTTTAAATACATACAAAACCTAAAGCCAGACAAAATAATCACACAAAGTACCTTTTATAAAAAAAGTACCTGTTATTTAAAAAGTACCTTTTTGAATAGAGTACATTTCGTACGCTTTCTTAAAAGAAGTACTTTTTCTTACTAATTATAAATTTACCTTTTCTTTAAAAGTACTTTTTGTAAAAAAGCACATTTTCTTGTAAAAGTATCTTATCTAAGAAAAATTATTTTTTTTTAAATTTTACCTTTTTAATTAAAAAGCACTTTTTTAAAGAAATTTTTTTATTAAAAAAAAATTTTGTTAGAAAGAACGTTTTCTTCAAAAATTACCTTTAGTTGAAAAAGTTCTTTCTTAAAAGTAAATTTTCTTTAAAAAAATACATTTTCTTAAAAAAATAAACTTTCTTAAATAAGTACCATAGAAAGTACTTTTACTTAAAAAAGTATTCTCGTCATTTTCAGCGGCTGACTAACTATTACTAACGATAATTATAAAATATATATCGTGTAAGAAAGAAAAGAAGATTATTAGTCATTAATGTAAACAAAGTTAATTATATATTTAACTTTTCTTTATTCTGTAAAATTAAACTTTCAACTATCTTCTCAATCAAAGGACTTTATTTCAAGATTTATCCACCATATTGAACAAACTGCCTCATGGTTCAACACCAATTTTTTTAAATAAGAGCCAATTGATGAAATAAGTGTAACTAGTTTGCTACGTGAGAGTATGAACTGCAAAGATTAT
Source organism: Cordilura impudica (assembly GCA_963682025.1). NCBI lineage: Eukaryota > Metazoa > Arthropoda > Insecta > Diptera > Scathophagidae > Cordilura > Cordilura impudica. Next base: position 85,530,921 of record OY821520.1, read on the forward strand.
GATTATTGACAAATAGGCACACGACTAGCCACTGAATTGCCACAGCAATTTACTTAAAGCTTATTATAATTAATTACGATATTTTTTGAAAACTAAATGTTCGTATAAGTCCGCAAAGTTGAAAACTAGATGCAATATGTCTTTTTAAAACCGCTTAACATTATTAAGATATATTTAGTGATTTTACAGAAAAACCCATCGAAAATGTGTTGTACTTTATGATTTGTGTAATTTTAAACCAGTTTATAATATTATAACAATAATTGTATATTTTTTTTGTATTTCAACTTAAATTGTTTCAATCAACATTTGGTGGTAATTAACTGAAATATTATGACACCACTCTACTTTTGGTCAGTCTTTTTCTTTTTGATCCACTTAAATGTGCTCTTAATATTGAGCAAAAAAAATATATTGTATAATTCAAAGTTGATTGACCTCCACAACATTATGAGTTCGAAATGTTGCTTTTGAAAATATATTTTATGCAATTATAAATGATGAATGTTTCCTTAAATATTTTTGTTTTTTGTAAAATACTTAATTTCACATCTTCTTAAATTTATTTCGAATTTTATTACATATTTTTTAATAGTGCGTTTTACAAATTTGCAACAATGTTTTTTTATTATTCATATAATGCAAATACATTATGTTACTACACTAAAGCTGTAGTGAAGCGACGTACAGTGGGTTGAACGATGGACAAAATGGAGAGCAATTCAGGGTAGCCGTAATTTTAATGTTATTATTTTTTTATGAATACGTAAAAAACCACCATTTCGAAAATAAGTTGAGGAATATTTTTTGATTGGTTAAACTTTTTTTTTTTTTTTTTTGGGAAAAAAAACTTGTTTTTTAATTTTTGCTGTAACTTTGAAATCAAAAAAATTAATACCTAAAACTACTAATTAAAGTATATTATATACATAAATGAAATATGTAAATAATAAAAAAACATGTATTTCTATTAGTTTCAATTTAAATTAAAATTCTTTTGTTTTGTTTTTTTTAAGTCAAACGTAATTTATGCAGGCAATCAGTGCCTGAACGAATTATAACTCAATCGAAAATATTTAAAATCGCTACCACTAAAATTTTAGTAACCACGTTTAATTACGTTTCAAGTAGGTAATTAATTATTTTTTCACAATCTTGCGTATTTCTCACAAGCAAAGAAGTTTTCCTAAAAATAGTATTGAAAGGACTTATAAAAATAAATTTTTACAAAACCTCTCGCACACGTTCAATTAATCCAATCACTCCTTCCGTGTCAATTTATATAACAAAGTTAAGATAGTATGAATCAAAATTTACTCATGTATCCACCTGTAAAAAAAACTAAACACTTTAACAACAACAATAGCTAGAATAGTGACAATAAAGATAAAATTCGTATAAAATTGACATATCTGTGGTTGTTTTTGTTCACTATATTTTTTTCGTTGCTTATCGCTATAATACCTCAAAATATTTTGTCTTGGAACTTCTAGCTTTAAATTTCATATTCCACATTGACTTTTAGTCTAGTCCGTCTAAATTTTCTTTTAATTTCTTCATTTCTATCGAATATTCATGATTTTTAGAGCAATTGTGAAAAAATTAATTAAAAATTTTTTTGCAATATTTATCTACAGAAAAAAAATACAGAAACATGTTTTCGGATACCTGCAGTTGGTGGTTCCATCATAAAAAAAATTATTTGAAGAAAGAAAATACAAAAAAATTTGCTTCAAAACAGTCGATTTTTTCATTTTTACCACCAAAGAGCACCAAAAATTAATTAACATGAAAAACAACTTAAAATTATAATTAAAACAGATAGTGATGTAGAATTTTATCTATATAAGCATATACACAGAAACAGAATTCGTCAACCGAACTGTTCTAAAGTTCGACAACTTAATTTGTGATTGCATCGACAGAAATCAAACAGCAAGAAACCATTTCTTATTATGACAAAATATTCACTCTCCAGACAATGGAATTGTAATCGCAAACAACCCAAAGTTAGGTTATTAACTTAATAACAATTCAGTTGGCAACAAATTTGGTTGCCATAATGAATCTGTTTTCTGTGTTTACAATCGGTTGTTATAACCTACACAACTCTGTGCCATTCCGTTTGGAATACATTGAAATATAATGTGTATATTTTTGATCCTTATAACAACTCGAATTGATACAATGACGTCCGTCTGTCCGTCTCTCTGTCTGTGTACTGTAATCACGCTCATTCACAAAATGGACCATTTATTTAAGTCGATCTCATACGCGTCATTGAATGGAGACTAGGTCTGAACATGCAGTGATTTTCACCAATTTAAATAGCATTTATCCTATGATAGCTTACACACCAAATTTCATCAAAAAATATTTTTATTTGCGACCTGTAGATTGATTAGAGACGGATGGGCGATATAGCTATATCGGCTCAGAAAGTAATTATAAATCGATTGTTATAGTAAAAGGTGGCTCTACGTCAAATATTTTTAGTATTTACAAAAAACAGTGAAACTCATTATACCCTGATCACATAGTGGTATATGGTATAGAAAGCACGAATATAAATAAAATTTTAATCCCTATACCACTATGTGGTCAGGGTATAATGACTTTGTAGTGATGTTTGTAAATACCAACTATATTTGACCTGGACCTTTTATTATATTTTTATCTTTTTATTATACCGATCGACTCAAAATCACTTTTTGAGTCGATTTAGCGATGTCCGTCGCTCCGTCCGTCCGTTCGTCTGTGTGTTCAAGTAAACTTTGTAATCAAACTACAGGTCGCAAATATAAATATATTTTGATGAAATTAAATACATACATATTGATATATATTGGTCATAGCATGAATGGTATTTAAATTGGTGAAAATTGTTGCATGTTCATACCTAGTCCCCACACGAATGACTCCTATAAAATCGACGTAAATTGCCACAAAATCCAAATTATAATATAGATCTCGGTCAGATTGGGTTTGTGTATATTTATTACTCCCATTGATCATTAGTCCAAAACTAAACCCTATGGAACAATTCTTAGTCATAGCTCCCATATGCAGCTACTTCCCGATCTTCACTCAAATCTATAAAAAAAAACAAATATATTGTACAGATTGTTCTCAAATTTGGTTGGTATATGTTTTTGCAAAAAATAAGTGACCTTAGCAAATATGATCAGGATCGGTGTATTTTTCGACCTAGTCCTCATATAAATATAGCATCCGATATAAACTTTTTCATATTCAAAGGCAACAAAATTAATAACAATGCCACTCAAATTTGGTTTATGCTTATTTTCTATATATAATTAGTTGGGCCTAAGAGATAGGGTCTCTAAACGCAAGGTATAGAATATCGTATAGTCTGTCTAGATCGACTATAATTTTCTTACTTCTTTTCTTACTTGCTTTAATTATCTTATTAATTATACCCTATAGCACTATGTGGCTTGGGTATAATGACTTTGTGCTCCTGTTTGTAACTACCAAAAATATTTGACCTAGACCCATCTTTAATTATACCGATCGAATCAGAATCACTAACTGATTCGATTTCACGATGTCCGTCCGTGTGTCCGTCCGTCCGTCCGTCCGTCCGTCCGTCTGTGTGTCCATGTAAACCTTGTTATCAAACTGCAGGTCGCAAATATGAATATATTTTGATGAAATTTGGTATGTAAGCTTTTATTGGCCATAGGATGAACGCTATTGAAATTAGTAAGAATTTGTCCATGTTCAGACCTAGCCCCCATACAAATGACCCCTATGAAGTCGACATAAATTGCCATAAAATCCAAATTGTCATATAGATCTTACTCAAATTGGGTTTGTATGCGTTTATTACATCCATTAATGAGTAGTCTAAAAATGGTCCCTGGGACAACTCTTCGTCATAGGCCCCATATAGAGCTGCTTACCGATCTTCACTTAAATCTATCAAAAAACAAAAATATTGCACTGATTCTTCTCAAATTTTGTTTGTATATATTTTTGCAAAATACAAGAGACTTTACCAAACGTAGTCAGGATCGTTCCATTTTTGGGCCTAGTCCCCATATAGATATAGCATCCGATATGAATTTTTTCATATCTGCAGCCAAAAAAATTAATAAAAATGCCACCCAAATTTGTTTATGCTTGTTTTCTATTTCCAGTTAGTTGGGCCTATGAGATAGGGTCTCTAAACGCATGGTATAGGGTATCATATAGTCGGTCTCGACCGACTATAATTTTCTTACTTGTTTTAAATATAACTTTTATTAAAAAAGTACATTTTGGTAATTAAAAAAGTTCCTTTTATTAAAAAAGTACCTTTTATTAAAAGAGTAGCTTTTATTAAAAGAGTACCTTTTATTAAAAAAGTACCTTTTAGTAAAAAAGCACCTTTTATTAAAAAAGTACCTTTTATTAAAAAAGTATCATTTATTAAAAAAGTACCTTTTATTAAAAAACCACAATTTATTAAAAAAGTACCTTTTATTAAAAAAGTATCTTTTATTATAAAAATTACTTTTTATTAAAAAGAGCATTTTATTGAAAAAGTACCTTTTATTAAAAAAATTACTTTTTATAAAAAAGTACCTTTTATTAAAAAAGTGCGTTTTATTAAAAAAGAGCCTTTTATTAAAAAAGTACTTTTTATTAAAAAAGTACCTTTTATTAAAAAAATTACTTTTGATTAAAAAGTACCTTTTATTAAAAATGTGCGTTTTATTAAAAAAGAGCCTTTTATTAAAAAAGTACCTTTTATTAAAAAAGTATGTTTTATTAAAAAAGTATGTTTTGTTAAAGAAGTACCTTTTTATCAAAAAAGTACGTTTTATGAAAGAAGAGCCTTTTATTAAAAAAGTACCTTTTATTAAAAAAGTACCTTTTATTAAAAAAGTGCCTTTTATTAAAAAAGTACATTTTATTAAAAAAGTGTATTTTATTAAAAAAATTACTTTTTATTAAAAAAGTACCTTTTATTAAAAAGTGAGTTTTATTAAAAAAGTACCTTTTATTAAAAAAGTGTGTTTTATTAAAAAGAGCCTTTTATCAAAAAAGTACCTTTTATTAAAAAAAAACTTTTATTTAAAACTACCTTTCATTAAAAAGTACATTTTATTAAAAAGTACCTTTTATTATAAAAGTGCATTTTGTTAAAAATGTATCTATTGTTAAAAAAGCACCTTGTATTAAAAAAGTACCTTTTATTAAAAAAGTACGTTTCATTAAAAAGTACCTTTTGTGAAAAAGTACCTTTTGTTAAAAATGTACCTTTTGTTAAAAAATTTCCTTTTTTTTAAAAGTTCCTTTTATTAAAAAAGTACCTTTTATTAAAAAAGTACCTTTTATTAAAAAAGTACCTTTTATTAAAAAAGTACCTTTTATTAAAAAAGTACCTTTTATTAAAAAAGTACCTTTTATTAAAAAAAATTACTTTTTATTAAAAAAGTACCTTTTATTATAAAGTGAGTTTTATTAAAAAAGTACCTTTTATTAAAAAATAACCTTTTGTTAAGAAGTATCTTTTATTAAATATGTACCTTTTATTCAAAAAGTATATTTTATTTAAAATAACCTTTTATTAAAAAAGTACCTTTTATTAAAAAGTACCTTTTATTAAAAAGTACCTTTTATTAAAAAGTACCTTTTATTAAAAAATACCTTTTATTAAAAAGTACCTTTTATTATAAAAGTACATTTTGTTAAAAAGTACCTATTGTTAAAAAAGCACCTTGTATTAAAAAAAGTACCTTTTATTAAAAAAGTACCTTTTATTAAAAAAGTACCTTTTTATTAAAAAGGTACCTTTTATTAAAAAAATACCTTTTATTAAGAAAATACCTTTTATTAAAAAATTGTCTTTTATCAAAAAAGTACCTTGTATTAAAAATTTACCTTTTATTAAAAAAGTGCTTTTTATTAAAAAAGTACCTTATATTAAATAAGTACCTTTTATTAAAAAAGTACCTTTTACTAATAAAGTACCTTTTATTAAAGAAATTACTTTTTATTAAAAAAGTACCTTTTATGAAATTACTTATTTTAAAGGAGCATATTTTCTTGCAAAAGTACCTTATCTAAGAATAATTACTTTATTAAAAATTTTACCTTTTTAATTAAAAAGCACTTTTTTAAAAAAGTTATTTTTGTTAAAAAGGTAACTTTTATTAAAGAAGTTACTTATATAAAAAATAAAGAGAACGTTTTCTTAAAATACCTTTTGGTTGAAAAAGAGCCTTTTCTTGAAAGTCAATTTTCTTTGAAAAGTACCATAGAAAGTACTTTTATTCATTTTCAACAGCTGACTAATTATTAATAATGATAATTGTAAAATATATACCGTTTAAGAAATATACTTAAAAAGAACACTATTAGTCACTAATGTGAACAAAGTCAATTATATATCTGATTTGTCTTTTTTGTAAAACTAAACTTTCTGCTTCATGAAAGGACGTTATTTAAAGTTTTATCCACCATATTGAGCAAACTTTATCATGGTTTTAAAACCAATTTTTTTAAATAAGAGCCAACATAAAACGATGAAATAAATGTAACTAGTTTGCTATGTGAGAGTATGAACAGCAAAGATTATGGTTATTTGTTTTATACTTATTTTCTATATCCAATTAGTTTCGCCTAAGAGATAGGGTCCCTAAACGCATCGCATAGTCGAACTAGATTGACTATAATTTTCTTACTTGTTTTAATTATCTTATTTATTTTAAATATAACTTTAAAAAATATTGAAAATATTATGTGATATCTGGCCTTTATTGTTGATAACCTTGAATATAATATTGTGTTTAAAAAATTCGTTGCAGCCGAATTTAACACTCCTACTTGTTTTTATAATAGATTTATTTGCAATTTAATGTCAGTTTTAGTACAGTTTTATACAATGTATCACATACAATAAATAGCACATTTGACTAGAAGGCGGTAAAATTTTTATTACTATATAAGGAAGTAAAATTTTTTAAGTTATTAAGATTTTTTTGAATAGACTGAATCTTGGACTTCAATTTAACATATCTATTATGAAAGACGCATAATAGATTTTATTCAACAAAAGTATAATTTCTTAACAAGTCAAAGTGCTTAATTTATCACTGAGGCTATTTGTAATATCCTGCCACAGATGGAAATTGTTTGATACTGGAGCTTAGAGAAAAGACCAACTCATAAGAAAATGATAATAAGAAGTTATATTTCAATATATGGAGAACTTTTCTGGATGTGAAAATATTAACAAAGCAAGTACTTGTAATTTAGAAACAAAACTTTTAGCTAAAATAATAGACTATTAAACGAAATTTACCTAAACTTCATATCGTTGAAAACAAAACAGTTATTCACATTTTAAATTGTCAAATATACTAAGAAATCTAATAGTTCAGTTCAAAACAGAAAAAATTAAATTTTAAAAATTATATTAGTAATATAAATAAAATATATATTCAAATTTTTAGCTCCTTAGGTTTGTAAGTATGTGGTTTAATCTCAGAAAATGTGCCACAGTGCGACGCGTCGTAGCAGGTGTAAGAAATCGTTAAATTATTGTATAACTCATAAACAAAAGATATGAAAAACTTAAGACAAAAACTTCGTAATACATCTGGTTGTGTGATGCTAACTGAAAGACTTCAGAAACAAACTGTTTTTTGTTGTGCTTGTACAATAAGACTTAAGACATAAACTTCCTTGAACATTTTTAATGTTAATGACTTTTAATAAATATTTATTACGGTAAAGTCTTAAAACAAATTACTTATGTTTACACTTAATATATGATATTGTGGAATTTATGTTTTTGGTCAATATATAATTGAGTGTATCGAATTGAGAAATGAGTAAGAATAAATAACAATAATATTTTAACCATAAACAAAGGAGGGTTCCTCTTAAAATAAGGTAATCGATAACATTTTGATTACTTAATTAAAGAAATCGCAGGTTAAGCCTTATTATTTCATTTTCATTTTTGAAAATTATTAGCCCAATTTTGGAGGAATTTTCAAAAAATTATATTGAGACGAAAATAAGTGTTCTTAAGAAGTTAATGATGTTTCTTTGCTGAAAATAGAAATGTTACACTTTATAATGTTACATTTTTATAATGTTTGCCTCAACCAGTAAAGATGAGGCATTTTACAACTTTCCAACATTTATTTAACAGCTGATTTTATTAACGTTTTCATTCTTGGACACCAAAAAAGAAAAAAGAAATATAAAAGGACATTGATATTTTACATATTAATAATTTATTTTAAACAAAAAAAAATAAAAAATTAAACTTTTTTTTATTTTTTTGTTTCTTCACTCAAATACACATATATAAACAAAATAACAGCTGCTTTATCATGCTTTTCTCCCCTTCTGAGAATTTTGTGGTGCGACATTTTTAGAAAAGAACACGTTACCCTTTCGCAAGGTTGACTTTTTTTTTAGAAAAGAACACAAAAAGAGAAAAAACATTGCGAAATGGGAAAAACGTGTAACATTTTTGCCAGAAAAGGAAACGCCATAAGTGAAATTTAAAAATTTAACGAATGGCAGAAAGTTCCTGAGTAATTCCTAGTCAAACCGTACGATTTTGGGTAATAAGTGTCTTTTTTTTCTTTTAAATTTGCAGAACAATTATATTTAGCGAATATGGAGGACATATGTATTTTACGGTTTAGCTTCATTTCATTTGCATTTGAAAGTTGAAAATGACAGTAAATAAGAATTGGATTTAATTAATAAATTTGACGGAAGACATTCTCTTTTTTTACTACCTTTTTCAATGCAGCGCCTGTCACCAACGCACTTAAAACTCAATAAAGACTTCATTAACTCTTGATAATAAACATAAATAAAAGAAATCCATTATACACAAATGAATACTATTTTTCTTGTTGTTGTTTGTGTTAGCAAAACAAACATGTTCTACAAGTTGTTTTTAAACATAAACGAAACAAAATAAACAATAAATGGTTTCTACTAACTCAAGTCATTAAACGGAAGTTAATGTCAACGCAAAAAAAAAGTTAAAAATAAAAAAATTAAATAAGGAAAATCAATCAATCAGTAGTAAATTAAAAAAAAAAAAATAAATAAAAATTTTATTATGTCGTTTACTTAGCATTTATGTTTTAATGTTTATTTATGCCTATTAATCTATTAACAAAGTTTGAAATGTTTTGTTACCAAATTACGAAACAACAAAATACTAATATTTGTTTGATGTATAAATTTTTCCATATTCCACCAAGTTCTAATTTTAATGAAAAAATTTCTGTATAAAACTCAACACAAATTCATCTGTGATATAATGAAGGATTATATCTTCTAAACAGCCGAATTTTTTCGTTAATAATTTTCAAATAATTAGTTTTTGTTACTTACGAACAAAAGCAAATAAAATCACTATAGAACTTTTTTGTATTTTTAAGCATATTGCTGATATTTTCCTAAAATTATTATTTATTATTTTTTATTATCTGTATTAATACAAATTAAAAGACAAAACTAAATGTGTAAACAAAAACGCCCGTTTAAATTAAAAAAAAAATCATGTGAAAACTCATCTAGTAATTAAAGATTTTTTATGGCAGTTTTTTAAAATCAAACAGAAAGCATCAGCTATGTATCACTTATAGCAATCAACTTCATGGGCTCTGCTAATATAAAAATATGTATTATTGTTTATTTCAACCGGTTAATTTGTAATTTTATCGTCTTTTATTTTTCATTCTTTATTTTTAATTTTTTATTTTTAATTTTTCATTTTTTATTTTCATTTTTTATTTATAATTTTTTATTTCTCATTTTTTATTTTTAATTTTTTATTTTTTATTTTTTATTTTATAATTTTCATTTTTTTCATGTTTTATTTTTCATTTTTTATTTTTCATTCTTTATTTTTAATTTTTAATTTTTTATAATTAATTTTTTATTTTTAATTTTTATTTTTCATTTTTTGTTTTTCATTTTTAATTTTTCGTTTTTCAATTATCATTTTTCATTTTTTATTTTAAATTTTTTTATTTTTAATTTTTTTTTCATTTTTTTTCATGTTTTATTTTTCATTTTTTATTTTTATTCTTCATTTTTTATTTGGCATATTTATTTTTTATTGTTCGTTTTTCATTTTTTATTTTGTTTTTACATTTTTAATTTATCATTTTTTATTTTTAATTTTTTATTTTTAATTTTTTATTTTTCATTTTTTAATTTTAATTTTTTTTATGTTTTATTTTTCATTTTTATTTTTTATTCTTTATTTTTAATTCTTCATTTTATATTTTTCATATTTATTTTTCAAAAAGAACAAGTAAGAAAATTATAGTCGGTCTAGACCGACTATACGATACCCTATACCATGCGTTTAGAAACCCTATCTCTTAGGCCCAACTAACTGGACATAGAAAATAAGCAAAAACCAAATTTGAGTGGGATTTTTATTAATTTTTTTGGCTGCAGATATAAAAAAGTTCATATCGGATGCTATATCTATAAAGGGGCTAGGTCCAAAAATGGACCGATCCTGATCATGTTTGGTAAAGTCTCTTGTATTTTGCAAAAATATGTACAAACAGAATTTGAGAAGAATCAGTGCAATATTTTTGTTTTTTAATAGATTTAACTGAAGATCGGGAAGAAGCTCTATATGGGGTCAAAGGGATCATTTTTGGACTACTCATTAGTGGATGTAATGAACGCATACAAACCCAATTTGAGTAAGATCTATATGACAATTTGGATCTATTGGCAATTTATGTCGATTTCATATGGGTAATTTGTATGGGGGCTAGGTCTGGACATGGACCGATTCTCACCAATTTCAATAGCGTTCATCCCATGGCCGATAAAAGCTTATATACCAAATTTCATCAAAATATATTCATATTTGCGACCTGCAGTTTGATTACAAGCTTTACATGGACACACAGACGGACGGACGGACGGACGGACGGACGGACATTGTTAAATCAACTCAGAAAGTGATTCTGATTCGATCGGTATAATTAAAGATGGGTCTAGGTCAAATATTTTTGGTTGTTACAAACAGCAGCACAAAGTCATTATACCCAAACCACATAGTGGTATAGGGTATAAAAACTGGACTTCACAAAACAAAAATATCACAGGTGCGTAGCCTAAGTTATTTGCTGTGTTAATTTTTTATGATTTTATGTGCGTCGAGTTGAAATTTAAAATCCTCCCGGAGGCAATTGGCTTGGTATACCAATTTAAAATTAATTTTTGTTCTTGTTTATGAATTTTGGTATCAAGAAAAGCTATTGTCTGCTTCCATACAAAAAATACACAATATATTACACAAAAACAACTATCCACACCAAATAATAAGAGACTTAATTATTAAAAATGAAAACATAACTAATAAACAAAATAATAAAAATACAAATACAAATCAAAACGCCGAACCTATAAGATATAGTCTCTTTGGGTTTTACGTGTATTCCTGTCTTGACGACTTAACCACACGGTGGTTTTAGCACATGGAAGATACTATGCGTCTTGCCTTCGCCCCTTCCTTAGATGGTAGCAAACTAGGAGAATTGTTTTGGCAAAACTCCTTCCTTTGCTATTGGGTTGGCCCGATCTAAAAGCCTATGGGTCGTAGACCCGGTTGGTTGAAATGCAACTCCACATCGAACTGTGTTCTTCCCGCGCTTTTGGGCCACCACAGCCACCACGAAACTCCCCGAAGGGCCGTTCCCATAAAAGCTATTTAAGGGTACAACACGTTGTCCTCGGTCATCGGCAGCAATATCAAAAACACATACTTCCAATAACCGTTCATTTGTCTACTACATTCGTTCTTTACTAGCTGTTATTATCAGGTGGCCCTGATATGTACAACGTTCATCACCAACATTTCAACCGACTTCCGTTTCGTCCGCGAAACACTGTATTGTCGAATGACTCAAGCGTTCTTGGACTCATCTTCCATCCGACCCTCTTGCCTACTTATTCTACTGCATTCGCAGCTCCGAACTTTTCGACTCATGCCTACTTCCGTCTACTACGCTCCGAACTTACTAATCGGCGCCATCATGCTAGATGATGCGTACGTCAACTTTCGGTAATTCGCTTTTCAACTGGTCTCCGACTTGTCTTGGACGCTGTATTGACATACGCGTCTGCCTCAAACGCCTTCGACTTGTCTTCGACCCACACTCTCGCTCCATTCCTCCGTCATGGTATCTTGTCAGGACAACTGACGCACCCACACCCGGTCTCCTTTCGCTCATGTACCATCTTGCCATCTTACCTACATTACTCCATTCCCTTTTGGGACAACTACACAATTATGGGATGTGAGAACCATTTCATCTGGTAGGTTTTAACACCTCCAGTTTTATGTTTTTGCTTATGCTGTCTTTGAGTATGAAGACGCCGTGAGGTAACCTTGGGCTTGATAGCTTACCCGTGGTACCTATTTATAGCCTTAGGTAAGGCTTCGCAGCCAGTCTGGCCACATACTAGCCACTACCAAGTTATTCCCCAAAAAGAATAGTACTTGGCGGACCTGACCTTAACCTTTAGCCGCTAGGAATAATCACCAGAATTAACTGGCTTTGCCTAGCGTTGCCCGGGAGCACCACGTGGAGGTAGGTTATAGGCATGGGCGAAGTATCAACCGTCACTGGCGGACCAGTAACTTTATGATACAACTTTGCTCCCCCCTATAAGATATATAGGAATCCAATATATTCCAAATTTGACAGAAAACAAAAATCTAAGATCACTCATCGAACAGGAAAACATAAAAGTAGCACACCGCCCAACTCAAACAATAAATAAAATTTTCACAAAAACCAAAGACAAAACTCCGCTGATAGAAGAAAACAACGTTGTGTATGAAATTCAATGCAAAAACTGCAACAACAACTATATAGGAACAACAAAGCGCGCATTGAAAACAAGAATAGCAGTACACAAAAAGGACAGAGAAAAAGGAAGAGCAACAACAGCGCTAAGTCAACATTTGATGACGCAAAAACATCATGCGGACTTTGAACATGTTAAGATCTTAGACTATGAATGTAACGAAAATAAACGATTAACTTTAGAGAGCTTAAGAATACAACAAAAAATAAAAACATGTATGAATAGTAAGGAGGACAAAGACAAAATTAGTTTAGTTTATGCTGTGATATTGTAGGCTACGCAACTGTGATATTTTTGTTTTGTGAAGTCCAGTTTTTCTTTTTGATTATTGTTACAATTATTTATTTATTTATTTTAGTGATTGACAAAAAATTAAAAATTTTAATATATATTTTTGAAATTATAAAATTTATAATAATAGCAACAAATATTTTTGACAAATGCAATAACAACAGAAAAATGTAAATTATAACTTATTTTGTATACATTATAAAACTAATTAATTAAGAAAAAATTATTTTTTTTTAGTTCAATAAAAAAGCTCTTGAAAATGTTCCCAAAAAGGAACGAAACGTTGGGCAAATGATGTTATAAAAGTTGTTTTATTTGCATCACTAGCAAGGACCAGTAAGCTCGTAACAAATATAATCATTTCTTATTTTTATTTTTCATTTTTTATATTTTATTTTTCATTTTTAATTTTTCGTTTTTCTTTTCTCATTTTTTTATTTAAAATTTTTTATTTTTCATTTTTCATTTTTAATTTTTAATTTTTTTTTCAATTTTCTATTTTTCATTTTTCGTTTTTTAGTTTTCATTTTTTATTTTTCATTTTTCACTTTTCATTTTTTAATTTTTTATTTTTCATTTTTGCTTTTAATTTTTCATTTTCAAACAGGTTATTACATATCATAATTTTTTCACCAATACAATCATAAGTCACACCGATTTTATCTTACGGCTCACATGTTACACTGTTTTTGTGATTGTATTGTGAAATAGAAATTTACCCTCCTGCGCGTCTAGAAGTTTAAACATCAAAAAACTCAAAAGGGCGCTATTTGAGTTCTGCTAAACAAAGGCAATAATTAAAAAGGTTTATATTTTCTATGGCCATCATGATATTATAATTCTATAATGTACGGTTTTGAAGTGTAAATTCATTTGTTTATTATACTTTTTAAATAATTTCAACGACAAAATATTTTGAGTGTATATATTAATTAACGTGTTTCACATTAAACTTTTTGTCTTGATTATTGCAGCTTTTAAAGGGTTCCTATGGCCAACAAAAAATTCTAGAATTTTTAAGATCGATGCGGGCCATTGTGATCGATTTGATACAACAATTTCACCCAAATATAGACAATTTCTCAAATAATTGAGGTTTGAATTTGTGAAATATTTAATTTTTAATTTAAAGTTCCTCAAAGTACCCCTTATATTAATAATTTATCTGGTTTGATAGCACAGAAATAAATAAATTTATGTTTCATAACCATTGTTTTTTTTTTTGACAACATCGTTTTTAACAACCCCGTATCGAGCTTAAAAAAATACGAAAAAACTCTCCAAAGTCTTTTGGGCCATAAGAAGTTGCAAAAATCAAGAAAAAAAATGATTTTGTTTGTTTATGTCTAATGAGCGGCTTTTAATTATTTTACTTGTGACGAATTATTTTATTTTCTATTCCTCTGAGTTGGACTTACATTACTCTTAGTCCCAGATGATTTATATGCATATCTATTCTCATTTGGTTCATATATATATTAGGGTGGCTGACAAAAAAATAATTGTATTTGTGTTCTCAAAATGATCTTTGACCTTACTTGTGATGTTTGCCAACAAATCTCGGTTCCAGACTGTTAATTAGCTTGACCTTATTCTAAAACCTATATAATCATTTACATCATCTATCATAATTTCATGAGTATACGAAATACCGTTACGAATTTACAGCAAAAGCAGTTTTAGCTTAAGCGCAAATTCTTAACGTGTTTACATACTAAAGATAAAACAGAAGATAATTAAAAAAAAATACTTTCTCTTGTAAAATTTTGATTTTAGCAATAAATTTGTTTTTGCGGTCATCATTCGATATGAAAGGTGTTTTTAAGGTTTTTAGTGATTTTCAGTGAAATGTTTTATTTAATAAACCATTTTAATTTAATAAAACATTTTAACATTTTATATTTCTATACAAATGTTATTAATGGTAAATAGTCTGTAAGGATTATATTTCCACAGACTAATAAATTAATAAATAAAAACAAGTAAGAGTGTTAAATTCGGCTGTGCCGAATCTTTGATACCCTCCACCTCGGTTTGAGTCTTGATAATAAATGTAAATGAAAAAGTAAACAATTTGTTAAACTTAATACCAAATTATTTCAGCAAATTCTTTGGGTTGGTTTTCGTCTTTTCATCGTGGTTGCTGATCGGCATGGATTTAGGTTATATACCTATATGCATGCGTTTCCGGTTGTATGACATAACTTCTCGTTTAATTTAGTTTTTGCTAATTAAATAGCTTGCCCTAACCTCCATTGCAAAGGTATTGGTTGTGTAGGGTGGCTCCATGAATTAAATCATGCTAATTGGAGATGGCTGTATAGTTCCTTTTAACTGGCTAAATATTTTTTCATTGCGGTCATGTAGGTCGGATGGTGTAACAAATAATAACCAAAAAAAGCTCTCTCAACTTTTTGTTAAAACATTGCCATATTTGGAAAACATAGAGAAAAAATTTATAATAATAAATAATTAAATTAGGGATGCCAAACGCAAAAAACCAAATATCGCAAAAATTTTAAATAAAATAATTTGTTATCTTTATTTTCTGAAAAACTTCAAATTTTTATCCAAAAAAAATTGTGAAAATTTCTATATAAATAACATTCTCATCAAATTGTGTTTATTTATGTAACAGTTTTTATGTTCGCAATTCTTAAATATCATTTGACGTTTTCTAAAATTCATTGAATTTAAATTAATGTTTTCTGTAGTGTGATTCTGTAAATTTCAACGATCATACAATCGCAAAATATATCGACAGCTATTGTTGTTTGCACTAAGGATTAAGTGATTCACTAAGTATATACATCTTAACGACAGTCGACAAATCTATTTTTCTATTTATTTAAATTGTAAACGAGTGGCATCTCTGTCAAAATAAGCGAAAAACACAAAGAAGAATAGAAAAAACAAATTACTTCGTGTTTGACAGGATGATTTTATGTTTATGTTTAATATCTTTATTTTTTTACTAATATTTCTGTGTATCTATTTAATTTTTTTATTTATATAAAAAAGTTTTTTAATTAAAGCAAAATATTTTCACTATTTTATGATTTTTATTTATGTATGACGACATTTCACCCTAAAAATTTAAGTTTTTATCGATTGAATAAACAACACAAAAATGGTTGTCGTTTAGATAACAACAACAGCTGACCTTAACAATAGCGAATATCGTTTAAAAATTTTACTGATAATTTTGCAATTTTCTTTTTTTAACGATTCGACTATCGTTAAAAGAAGTTACTGAATCGCGATACTGAAAAGCTATTAATTTCTCCTGAATGTCAATATTTTTTTTAAATGTAAACATAGGTATTTGGTGTTTTTTTTTTTTTTTTTTGGAATTTCAATTTGTGTTTAACGAATAAAATTTATATATTAAAGATGCAATTGATGTCTTCTAAATTTAAAATAATAATTTCCCACGTTTTGATATGATTTTCTGAAATTCAGTTAATTATAATTTATAATTGGAAATTTTTAATTCCAGTTTTTAGAATTGATATTTTCTTAAATTTGAATGGAAAATTTAAAAAGTGCAATTTTGTATTTATGTGTATAATAATGCTTTAGTAATTTCAGATATTTTGTAGGTAAAACAGAATAATAATTCTATATAACTATGTAGAATTGTTTTGAAAGCAAAAAACTCATTGATGAACTCGGTAACTCTATTTTGTAAAGACAACAAAAAGTTAATATGCCAAACTTATGTTCATATTTGTAAAAGAATGGTGAAAAACGTATGAAATAAAGGACCAGCCCGTGTATACTCTTAACATTGTTCTGTATGATACCTAGTTGAAAATATTAACATACATGCTAAAATACAAATAACTATTGCAAAGCTATTTAGAACAAACAAAAATTGTGGCGCCATCTACTGTGGCATAGTCACGCTGAGCAAAATGAAGTGACACTCTGCTAATACAAAAGAAATGTATTTTCCCCACAACAAAATATTGCAGAATTTTATGTAAATAAAATAATATACCGATTTATGTTGTTGTTGTTATGGATATACTATATATAATATATGTATATTATTTGTATTATTTAATATGTTCATGTATGTATATGTAAATATTACACACATAAAATACAACATCAAACGTTATTTTTGTGTTTTTCTCTTTAAATAAATTAATATATAAAATTTTTTTTGCTAAATTTACATTGTTTTTTTTTATTAACAACTAGGTATTTTAGCATTATTTGCTTTAGATGCTGGAGAATTTTTACTCCCTTTACATATGTATATTAACTCGTAGTGTCTGATTGTCGAAAAAATTTTGGATCGATTTTAACCCCTTGCCCGTAACCCATTCGATCTGAAATTGTGCAGGCAGGCTCGTGGTAATAACAGAAATGATCTAACAAATTTTTTTAGAGATGCCAAAACAATGGAAACTTTTAAAATTTTCTACCAGAGTTAATAAAAAAATGTACAAAGGGTTAGTTTTTATTATATTATTACCACAACGACCACAAAAACAACAAGTCCAGCTATAACAACAACACAACATTTAGAATAACAACAAGAACAATATAGAAACATCATATTTTTCATTTTTTTTTTACTTTTTCAGAGATTTCCCTGGACCTGTTCCACCGATTTTATTGATTTTTGAAACAGAAATCTTTCCATGAATTTGTTGAATCATCCTCACTAAAAATGATCACTGTAGCTGCACTATTGAGGGCGTGATCGTGACAAGAACAGCATAGAAAATTATATTTTTTCAAGACTTTTTTTAGTTCTTCATTCAAATCTCGGGCCCTAATTACTGATTTGGACGATTTTAAATAGCAAACTTTTCGGGATGTTAGTGAATCATTTTTATGTCAACGAGCACCCTAGCTGTCCGATTGATGCCGTCATCGTGATTTCCACAGACGGACAGACGGACAGACGGACATAGCTATATCAACTCCGGTAGTTATAAGGATCACAAATATATATTTTATGGGGTCCAAAATTTTTTTTCTAATTATTACAAATGGAATGACAACTTATATATACTCTCTGCACACTGGAGTGGAGGGTATAAAAAGGCATAGAAAGACGACCGAGAGAACCGACCATGCTGTAGTTCGAAAGCGGAAGCCTTGCACAGAATAAGGGAATTAGAATTTCTTTCTCTATTTTTTCTATTCAACAAATATTTTTATTTTTATTACAAAAGGTTTACTAAATCCATTTTCTTGTACTGGTTCTACAATTTATTTTTACACAACAGTTGCTAAAATACATTGTGTTTAATTTGTATAAATTTCTCAATTCAAAATAACTGTAAGAACATGATCAATATTTCTTATTCAATTAAATTTCTCATTACTATTTTTGCTTTTTATGACCTCTTTTCATGCTTTAATCAACTTTTAGGTTGAGAAAATAATCAAGTTTCAATACAACACCAGAATAGAAATGTGAAAAAGGAAAAGAAAAATAAAAAATATGATAGACCATATAAAACCCATAAAATATAATTCGATTAGTTCGAATGAGAAAAAAAATGTTTACGTTTAGTTACGAGTATGTCTAAACAAAACTGAACAAATGAAAATGAAAGAATTTCCAAGATCAAATAAGGCAACTTAGAAAATAAGATTTGTTTTTATTCGGTTTAAAAATAGAAAATGATTGATACAAATTGTTGAACATGCTCATTGAAAGCAAAAAAAATCACTTTCGCAGTGTCATGTTTGGCACATGTCCATCATTCTGGAATAATAAAGAGACAAGAAATCTAAACATAAATCAAATTAGCCGTGTCATCGAGTCATATGTGGCTAACTGTTAAACGAACATGACTTTTCTTTTTTAAATTTCTAAACAAACCATAATTGTTTAATAGCCAAATATAGTAAAACCACCAACAAAACAGTCAACTGACACAATCACTTATAAACTAAATTGCATATCAAATAAACAATTTTAGTTAAAAAAAATTTATTTTCTTTATTACCGTTTTATTAATATTCATACCTCTTACTCATCTTTTTATAATTCACACAAACATTCATACTCATTGTACAAAATATGCTTACTAACTTATTAACCTATAAAAAAAAGTTTGGTAAAAAAATTAATTATATTTTAAATATTTTTTGCTAACTTCAAAGCAAAGTTTTTTAATACCGAAACTTTGTTAAGCCATTTTAACCTAAATTTGTTCGAAGTTTGTTTTTTTTTGCCCTAGTAGCAGTAACCCATCGTAACGAAATAAAAAAACATGGAATATATTTTGTAGAAATCGATTTTTTATATTTTGTGGCGGGTTTTGATATTGGCGATTTTTGATTTAGGCGATTTTTGCTTTAGGCGCTTTTTGATTTAGGCGATTTTTGATTTTGACGATTTTTGTCTTTGGGGATTTTTGTTTTTTGGGACTTTTGATTTTGGGCGATTTTTGGTTTTTTCGATTTTTGATTTTGGTGATTTTTATTATTCGCGATTTTCGATTTAGGCGATTTTTGATTTTGGCGATTCCGCCCACATTTTCCACGAGAACTCACATTGGTAATTAATATACTTGTCAAAAGTTTCAAGACTGACATTTTCATAGTAATTCATATTTTTTTGTATAGGAGGTGCCACGTCTATTGTTCCGATCCCGCCCATTTTTTGGGCGACTACTCACATTAATTACTCATGAACTCAGACAAAGTTCTAAGGCATTTTCTCTTATAGTAGTCCAGTTATATGATATAAAATATTTGTATAAGGTGACACGCCCATTGATCCGAAACCGCGCATTTTTTGTCTGACTATTCACATTAATAACCCATGAACTCAGACAAATTCTTCCAGTTATATGATATTAAGTATTACCTTGTATGGGGGTACCACGCCCACTGATCTAATCCCGCCCATATTTTGCCCTATTACTCACATTAATAACTTATTAACTCACACAAAGATCCAAGGATTTCTCTATTACATTACTCTTGATAATATGACATTAAATATATACTTTGTATGGTGGCTGCCATGCCCATTGATTCGATTCCGCCCATTTTTCATCGACTCTTTAAATTAGTTTAATATGTACAATGTACATAGTTCCAGAACTCTTGCTGTCGTAGTACTCCAGATATTAAATGCATGTTAAAATTAGATGCTAAAAATTCACTTTATATGAGAGGTGCCACACCCACTTAAAAAAAATCCAAGAAATATTGCCTATTGTTCCTTCCGGATAGGTAGTTCCCTTCTTTAAAAATTTCAAAACGATCGGTCAAGTGGTGTAGCCTCCTATGAGCCACAAACATAAAAACAAACAGACAGGGTATAATGAATATCTGCTGATGCTTGTAAATAGAAAAAATATTTGACCTGGAGCCATCTTTTATTATACCGATACACAGAAAGTGATTCTGAGATGTCCGTCCGTCCGTCTGTCCGTCTGTCTGTTTGTCCATGTAAACTTTTTAATCAAACTACAGGTCGCAAATATGAATATATTTTGATGAATTTTAGTATATAAACTTTTGTTAACCATAGCACGAACGCTGTTGAACTTGGTGAAAATCGGTGCATGTTCAGAACCATCCCCTATACAAATCACCCTATCAGAACTACTAATATGGTCCTAAGATCCATATTGTCATATAAATATATCAATAAAATTTGGCGTAGATATGTCAACCATTTTTAGTCATAGTCCCCATACAAGCTGCTTCCCGATCTTCACTTAATCTATATAAAAAAAAAAAATATTGCGTAAATTTATTTAAAATTTGGTTTCTATATGATTTTGAGCAAATTTAGCAGCTTTACTATATATGGTCATGATAGTCCCCATATAAAAATAACATCAGTTATAAACTTTTTCAAACATGCTCGCCATAAATTAAGAATAATGACACTAAAATTTGGTTTAGGTTTCTTTTCCAGTTATCGTCTTTGTAAAGTTGAATCCAAGAACCTCGCTCGACACGCATGTTATGGGGTAATGTGTAATAGATCTGCACGGGCTATAATTTTTTAGTTGTTTTTTTATTATGATTTAGCAAAAAAAAATTTTTTTTGTTCATTTATATTTTTATAATTAAAAATATAATGAGTTTGTGCTAATGTTTATAACTACACACAGAAAAAAGATTGGTTGGAATTCGGTTGATACCAGAAAAAATTTGTTAAAATAATACGAATTTTCATTGCAATTCTTTAATTTTTAAAAATACAACATACATTCTCTTATAACTACCGTATAGATGGAATTCATTTAAATTTAGGGTATCTATAACAACAAAATTAGTACCGTTTACCAATCATATTCTTTATACAAATTTCTAACCTAATTTAATTGAAGCAACCTAATAAAACCAAGAATAACATGTTTTAATCCTAATAATTGACGACTGTAACTACTAATTCAATTATACCAACATATTTCAAACCGAAAATATTTTAACAGACATTGTAACAAATAATTGGTTAGAGTACTACCCATAAAATTTGCATTAAGAATTATTTTTCGGTTATAACAATAGAAGCACAAATTTTTAACCTCTTTTGGTATTTCTAACCGAAAGGAAATTGTATGAATCGATTTCTGTTGTAAATACCAAAAAAAGATAAGAAAATGATTAGCCAGACCAAATTCTTTGATTTATTTTGTATGTCAAAAAAAAAAAATAATTAAAATGTAAATAAGAAAACTTTTATTATATAACGTGAAAATTTAATTTAACAATTCAAAATCTATCATAACGTTAAAAAAGTGTCAAATTATTAAAAAAAATTGATTGGTGTAAAAGAATTACCTATTATTATGGAACCTAAAGATGTATTATTCAGTCCACATGGTATGAGTTTTTTTCTTGGTATTTATGGTTATAGTTTAGAAGAACATATCTGCCATTCAAAATCGCATTCCCGTTCCCTCAGCAAAGGTAGATATCTGCAGATACTCAGAACACATTTGAGCAGATGTAAAGGTACTTAGTTCTAGATTGCCATATTCCAATTAATGAATATTTCCATTCCTGATTGTCAGGCTTTTATTGCGCAGAAACTCATATATGAAAAATTCCCCACACCTGTATTAACGGCAGAAATGTTTGTGAGGATGCAAGTGACCTGAAATCGGGTTTTCTGGTTGTCATCAGGTACGTTTAACCGCAATGTTCTACAAACGAATAAAATCAAGTCTACATATGAATAGTTATACCCTATACCACTATGTGGTTTGGGTATAATGACTTTGTGCTGCTGTTTGTAACAACCAAAAATATTTGACCAAGACCCATCTTTAATTATACCGATCGAATCAGAATCACTTTCTGAGTTGATTTAACAATGTCCGTCCGTCCGTCCGTCCGTCTGTGTGTCCATGTAAACCTTGTAATCAAACTGCAGGTCGCAAATATGAATATATTTTGATGAAATTTGGTACATAAGCTTTTACCGGCCATGGGATGAACGCTATTGAAATTGGTGAGAATCGGTCCATGTTCAGACCTAGCCCCCATACAAATTACCCCTATGAAATCGGCATAAATTGCCATAAGATCCAAATTGTCATATAGATCTTATTCAAATTGGGTTTGAATACGTTCATTACATCCATTAATGAGTAGTCCAAAAATGATCCCATTGGCGCCATATAGAGCTGTTTCCCGATCTTCACTTAAATCTATTAAAAAACAAAAATATTGCACTGATTCTTCTCAAATTTTGTTTGTATATATTTTTGCAAAATACAAGAGACTTTAGCAAACACGATTAGGATCGGTCCATTTTTGGACCTAGTCCCCATATAGATATGGCATCCGATATGAACTTTTTCATATCTGCAGCCAAAAAAATTAATAAAAATCCTACTCAAATTTGGTTTTTGCTTATTTTCTATATCCAGTTAGTTGGGCCAAAGAGATAGGGCTTCTAAACGCATGATATAGGGTATCGTATAGTCGGTCTAGACCGACTATAATTTTCTTACTTGTTTTTAGTTGTATTCAAGGATCGGACTGCTTTCATTTTCTGGCTAGAATGTCACAAAAGCAGTCATTATTGTAAAGTTGGTCAATTGCCCAAGGAGACTATTATAGGCTTGGGTAAGTAACAAGTTTGTGCTGACATACTAGTCTATCCATACTTTTTATAATGTCGACGTATGTGCTAATTCAATTACATACAGAGGACATCATATTGGACATACGAACAGCTATTTAAATTTATAAAAAGTGCATTTTAAGGCCTAGGCCAAATATCACTGCTCCATATTAATTCGGTTTAAATAGCACTACTACAAACTTCCTATGCGTTCGAATTGATTTTGCAACGATTTGTCATTGGTATAAAAACAACCAATATAGAACCTTTTTCAGTCATAGTGTCTACAGTTTCCCTAAATGTGTAATATATTGGATGTAATGTATATATTATTATTCAGTAAATGTCTTTAGGATATATAAAAGACGTTAAAACCAATTTTGTATCCCATATTATGTTCACATCCTATATGAAACTGGGTATGCATATGTATTGCAAGGTAATAATGTCAATTAATACCATTGCCTTATGATCTAATCATTTTGTAACCTAAAATCAAATTATAATAATAATATATTTTTTTAATAATACTAAAAACAATAACAATAGTAATATATTTATTAATAATAATATTTTTTTTAGACATATTAGCAGACAATTTAAATACGCGCATATGGTATAATATTCAATATATTTCAACAATATATTTCAATTCAAAACTCTTTTATCGCATGGAATTATTTAGTGAGGCAGGGATAATTATTTAAATTTTTTTGTCAAATGTAAAATTTATAAATTATTAAAAATAAATACTTAAGTAATAATAATTTTTGACTTTTATATTTATAGTATTAGTAAAAATCTCGATTTGTGATTATAACAATCGATAACTAAATTTGTATTTCCAGTGTATCAACTAAATATCACAATGCATACAATCGAATTTATATATAATATTAATTGCTATTACCATATATATTATATAATTCAGTAATCACAACAGAAAAATGTGATAGTACATGGGAATACAAAAATTCGGTTGGCAACAAATTCGGTTGCAACTACGAATCTGTTTTCTGTTTGTACCAAAACTATTACACCTAGAGCCATCTTTTGTTATACCGATCGACTCAGAATCATTTTCTGAGTTGATTAAGCGATGTCCGTTCGTCCTTATGTTCGTAGATCCATCTGTCTGTCTATCTTTCTGTGTGTTCATTAAACCTTGAAAACAAACTACAGGTCACATATATGAATATATTTTGATGAAAGTTTGTATATAAGCTTTTGATTTTGATGAAAATGGGTGCCTGTTTAGTCTTCTACAATTGAGATCGGTAAAATTTGGTTTGTGTTTGCTTATTATAACCATTAATCGATAGTAAAAAAAAACATGTAGAACCATCCTTAGTCATAGTTCCCATATAAAGGTGCTTCATGATACTCCCTTTAATCTATCAAAAAGCAATAATATAGCATTTTTTTTTATTTTGTTTATGTTTTTCCAAAAAATTTGTGAATTTTGCAATTATGATCTTGATCGATCTATTTTTCGACCCGTATAAAAATAGTATCCGATGTGACCTTTTTCATATCTATGGAATGCAGATTAATGGCAAAATTAAGTTTATTCGTTTTGCTACATCCATTTAATTGGACCTAAGACCCTTTCAATAAACTCTTGGTATATGGTATCGTATAGTTAGTCCAGACAGATCACATTTTTCTTTCATTTTTTGAATATGTTCATTTGTATTATCAATTCAATTTAGTTTTGATATTTTTCTTTGATGCTCCTATTATAAATTATTATTTTACTAAATTGCTATCAAGGTCATATTTATAATATAAACATGAAATTATTATTTCTTTTTTTGTTAAAATCACACGAAAGATTGAAAGTTTTCATAGAAGATAATTAATGTGAATCTAAACAGATTAGTTTTATTTATATTCAGCTGAATCAATTTAGGTCAGACCGCATTAGCGAAATAAAAACATCGTCGTTTACCAAAGATTGCAAATAACGAAATGAATGAATGAATAAGTTTAAAATATTGCTTAATAAATCCTTATCTGCAATATATTTTAATAAAAAAATAAAAGATATAAATAACAAAAATTTTAAAATTAGTATGGAATGAGATCGACGTCAGACTGCATTAGCGAAATACAAACGAAATTAATGAATGAATATTTTTAAAATATGGCTTATTAAATTCTTATCTGTAACAAATTTTAATAAAAGCAAGTAAGAAAATTATAGTCGATCTAGACCGACTATACGATACCCTATACCATGCGTTTGGAGACCCAACTAATTGGATATAGAAAATATGCATAAACCAAATTTGAAAAAGTTCATATCGGTTGCTATACCTATATGAAGACAAGGTCATAAATTGGACCGATCGTGACCATATTTGGTAAGGTTACTTATTTTTTTGCAAAAAACATACACAAACCAAATTTGAGAAAAATCTGTGCAATATTTTTTTTTTTTTTTGATAGATTTAAGTGAAGATCGGGTAGCAGCTTTATATGGGGGCTATGACTAAGAATTCTTCCGTAGGGTTTATTTTTAGGCTACTGATGAATGGGAGTAATAAACATACACAAACCTAATTTGACCGAGATCTATATGATAATTTGAATTTGATGACAATTTAAGTCGATTTAATAGGGGTCATTTGTATGGGAACTAGGTCTGAGCAAACATCGATTTTCACCAGTTTCAATAGCGTTCATGCTATGGCCGATAAAAGTACATACACCAAATTTCATCAAAATATATTCATATTTCGGACCTGTAGTTTGAATTTATGGTTTACATGGACATACAGACGGACGGGCGAACGGACGGACGTACTCAAAAAGTGATTCTGAGTCGATCGTTTTAATAAAAGATGGGTCAAATATTTTTGGTAGTTACAAACATCAGCACAAAGTCATTATATCCTGACCACGTAGTGGTATAAGGTATAATTAAATGAGAAATATACATAACAATAATATAAACAATTAGTAGGGAATCAAAACGTTTACGACTTACGATTTACGATGTAGCTGGGTTGGGTGTTATTCCCTCCTGCACTGCGACCACGTAGATCTATGTGCAAACTCTCTCAGTTTTGAATCAGGACGATAAAATTGTAACACGCAAAACGACAATAACTTTCAAACTAAGCACCGTTGCAATTAGCAGAAATTTTATGAAACTTAAATTAAAAGTAAATTATTGTGACTGATATATTTTACTATGGCTGATATTTTATGGTATTATTTGTGAACTTCTTGCTATAAATGTAGCAATTTCGAGTACAATTTGAGGCATTATTGCCAATATGTTTTATGCCTTTAAGACTATTTTACTCAAAGCCCAGTATAGTTCGATGGCCATATGTCTTGAAAGGGACCAGTTAAGATTTTCAATTTTGCAGATTTTCAATTTGCAAAAAATTCTCATACGTAATATGATTTTGGATCCATTGTTACTTCTTACCCCTTCAAGAGCAATGTGATGGATATGAGTTAAGTTAGATGGGTTTTCTTTCCTTAGTTAATAGGGTTGTCAATTATTCGGGTTTGAACTTTGGTCGATTTAAAACGAATAAACGTTCACATGTACAAAAAAATAAAAACAATAAGCAAACAAAAATGTGTGTTTATGCATCTCTGATATATATTTACATTAAGGTGGCCCTTCATTATATGGAGGGGAAAAAAGTGCTCGAATTTAAAGTCTCACCCCCCTAAAAATATGCGAATAGCAAAAAAACTGAGAAATGCAAAGTTTGGGGTCAATCAAAGAAAATTTAGAGGTGTCTCAACGCTACTGAAAATTTCAAGTGTGTTTATATGGGGTAAAATATGACGTTTTTCAGATTTTACGCAAATTTCGTTCTATAGTTTAATTTTTTCGACAAGTTGTTATATGAATCGATATCAGTGCTAAATTATCTTTTCAAAACTTCAAAATCGAATTCAAATATTTTGCAAATACTGCTGAATTTTGGATCATATAAGGGTAAGTTTTCGTAAAATATATATAGCACAATTTTATTTCCCAACCAATAGAATAATTAATTTATTTAAATATGCCAAAATCCATAGTTTGGCCTCGGCAAGGAATGGGTTAACGTTGTTCGATTTATTCCAAATTTTTAGCATGGAAGAATTGAACATTTGGTTATTATATTTTAAGCATCACATCAAAAATTCAACAGCACTTACAAAATATTTGATTTGTTTTAATAAGTTGTCTTTCATTAGCTTGGGGTCACATGCGACCCCAAGTTAAAAGGGTTAATGGGGTTATATTATTTTTTTCAGAAACTTTAGGCTATTAAGATAAAATATAACATTTAAAAGTAGAAAACTGATAAATTTTTGATACAAAGTATTTAGAAAGAGTACATTTACTGAATATTTCACAAAAAAACTCATTTTTCTCGAAATCCGCCAAAAAAATTATTTGTAAAAAAATTCTGGCACAGGGATTTGCCTAAGAATTCACACAGTTAATCCTTAACATGTGCTTAACAAAACCTTAAGGTACCAGATCCATTTTTTAAATTTTGTTTAAGAAAATTTTTAAAACTTGAATAAGAAGTTTTCAAAATTTATTGCGCAATAGGTTAACAACGTGGTAATCAAACAATACTTCATATCTGAGTGTCTATAGGTATATAGAACAAAAAAAAAAATTATGGCTTTAGTCAACTTGTTAAAGTTGAAAAATTTTCATCACATTTCATGACCTAGAGTTTTTTTTTGGCACAAAAGTGGTCTGGGGCATTTGTTATTTCTTTTCGAGTTTTTATTCGATTTTGAAGTTATATAGCTATTTGAAAAGATATCGATTCATATAACAACTTGTGGAAAAAATTAAACTATAGAACGATATTTTCGTAAAATCTGAAAAAAGTCATATTTTCCCCATATAAACATACTTGAAATTTTCGGTCGCGTTGAGGCACCTCTAATTTTTTTTTTATTATTGACCAAAAACTTTGCATTTTTCAGTTTTTTTGCTGTTCGCATTTTTCTAGGCTGGCGAGACGTTAAATTCTAACACTTTTTTTTCCCCTCCATATAATGAAGGGCCATCCTAATGTGTATCCATTATTTTTTTAATTTGATCCATGATCATTTAACAGCTACTTTCAGCAATTTTAAAATTAAAGTATACATTGAATAAAAAATAAATTAAATTAAAAAATAAATTAATTAGTTGCATTCTAAGTTCTTATTTGAAAAAAGTTTTTAAAGTCCATTAACAGAGGGCATGGTAGGCCCATTTTTTATTTTATCTTAATTGATAAAATGCTCTACAGTAAGTTCCAAAGCGACAGTTTACTTCTATGTATGTTACCTTTAAATGATTTAATGCTGCTTTTGCAAAGGTTAGTTATGGGAGCCCCACGAAAAATGTGATGCAATCTACATAATTTTTTCCTTAAATATTTCTAAGGTTTATAAAAATGTCTCTAGCAAATTATTAAGGGAAAGTTTCAGTAAATATAGTTTTATGAGCATTAATATTTTTTGCACAAATCCACCTTATTTCTCACCACCGCCATTTTTTCTCAAATCGAATATTTTGATAGTAGAAGTCTGCATAACAAATTTGGTGAAGCTCTCTTGTCGGTAAATATTTCTTGCCGCGACTTCGGGTTTTCGGCCAATGTGCAGTGGAGTGAAGTTTATAAAAATAAAGGCTTGATACAACAAAGTTGTCAGGATTCAACTGAATTTTATTTCGAAAAAGAAATAAGTTTCCGGCGTTTATAGATTCAAATCATTATTTTGACAGAAACCAGTTAGAACCTAAGAAGGCAGGTCTTCTGGTGGACCTTTCAGATTGCGCTGCAAATTGGATACGTGACAGAAGATACAAAACTAGAGGACCCGTATTATTTTCAGCGGCCCAGTTTAACATTTAGGGGAGAAAATCTGGCGTTTTTGGATTTTTTTAAATTGACTATAACGTAATATAAAATGTCATCAATGAAATATTATTTTAATCTTAATTATATAGTTCAGCGGACACCAATTTTTGGCTCCAAAGAAAATTATTAATAAGTATTCCAGCTAATCACAATGTAGACATTTTTCGTTAGTTTAAATATACACTATTAATAGGCTAGGCGATTTTTTGTGACCGATGTTTTGTTCTACCGTTTTATCCCGATTTTGACCAAACGTATATTATTTGAGAGGTATTTCTTTTTAACCATTTTGCAGATTTACAGATTTTTAAATTTTTTCCTTTATTTTGCATTTAAAGTTGCTACTGACACATACATAAAATTATACATATGCTATATGTGTTTTATTAAATTTGTTAACGAATTTGTTTGTTATCATTCACAATAATAATAAACCATAAAAGTGTTGGTTTGTGAATTGGCTGTGTTGAAAAATAAAGCTGCCTAGAAATTGCACTCGAATTTCGAGCGCTGTAATCTGCTGGTGAAAATGAAACTACTAGCGTTAGAAGGAAAATGTCCAAACTAATAGAAAATTAATTTGTTGTCAATATTGTTGATACACACAGAAAAACAGGTTTTTTGTGGTTATCCATTGTAACCGAATTTCCTTCAGTAAGATTACAGTTCTGTTGTCTAAATAGTTAATTTTTTATCGCAATAGAAAATTTGTAACTCGTGTTAAATCTCTCTTAATTTAGTTCAATGTACAGTTCTTCAACATAATCACAATTCGGTGGCCAAGATTTATTTTCTACGTGTAGAAAGTACATAATATACAAAACTTAAGTAAATGCTATGGCAGTGATTTAATCTAAAATTAAATTATTCTTATTTTCTTGTCTTAACTAAGAACCAACTACCTGTCAACCCAATGTGCTAATTTTTTTACTAAAAAAAACTACAATTTAGTATAAAGAATTTTAGCCACACTATGTCAGACCAGTTATTTCTGACCTTGTCCATGGAACAAGTTTTTTTCTTGATTTTTTTAATTTACATTAATGTGCTTAAAACATGTGAACATTTCCACTTGCTTAACATTGTAAACCTTTTTATGCCAATATGACAAACAGTTTGTGATTTACAAAAAAGAAATAAATATTAAACCAACATAATGAAAATGGTACACGACCCACAAACCTACAAACAAAACCAAAATCATATTCATTAATAAGCTTCAGACTAGTGAAAAATACAACAAAATTGGAATTGGTCTACAATTCGCCAAACCAACGGTAATAATAAAATAATAAAAAAAAGAAATGTAATAAAAGTGCATTTAAGCCATGGCCAACAAAAAAAAATTGTAACTATGACTTTGTTAAAATTTAAAAATTTAAACAAAACTCCATTCAGCTACAACCAACCAACAACAGGTAGCAATTGTTTATGTAAAGGCGTTACTATTTAAAACGAAAAACAAAATAACGCTTAACCAAATATATATACATATGTTTGTATATATGTACGTATGTAAAACAATAATAAAAATAAATTGTAGACAAAATTTACAAAAAAAACATATTTAAATCAGTCATATAATTATGTTTTTGACCATTATTTTTTGTTGGCTGAGTGTTTAGATGGAAGTAAATGCTTTTTAGACTCATGTTGGCGTACTTTTAAAGATGGGGTCGGGAAAAGTAAGTTGGTTGAATAAATAATCCAAGCCATAAAAACAAAGTTTTTATTAAAACTCTTTCTTTCCTTATGCATATGAGTTTTGAATATCTCCGTGACTGTGCGTGACTGTGTGTGACTATCTTAAAATTAATCTTTGGGGACAGCAAGTCTATTGACAAAGTTTCGAATCCATCGGATCAGGGGAAGTGGGATTGTAATCTCTCCGCGCGTAACTATGTCAAAGTTAATCTTTTTTTCACAGCAAGTGTATGGACCATGTTTCAGATCGATCGGATGAGGGGAAATGACATTTAGATCACTCCGTGACTGTGCGTAACCATGCGTGACTGTGCGTGACTAAGTTAAAGTTAATCTTTTTTTCACAGCAAGTGTATGGACCATGTTTCAGATCGATCAGATGAGGGTAAATGACATTTAGATCACTCCGTGGCTGTGCGTGACCATGCGTGACTGTGCGTGACTAAGTTAAAGTTAATCTGTTTTTCACAGCAAGTGTATGGACCAAGTTTCAGATCGATCGGATGAGGGGAAATGACATTTAGATCACTCCGTGACTATGCGTGACCACGCGTGACTAGGAGCAAAGTTTCAAATCAATTGGATAAGGGGGAATGGGGTCCACCCATGGCAGACAGACAGACAGACAGAGAGTATGAGTTAAAGGAAAGAATTTAAAAATAGGAATAATCAGCAGGGCACCAGGGCACAAGCAAATGGTACTAAACACTTCGGATAACAGCATCTACTTGTCAGTTAAAAAAAAAAGTAAGAAAAGTATAGTCGGCCTAAATCGACCATGACTTTGGTGAATTGGTATTAGATCCTACTTTTCTGAGGTCATAACTTGATATTGAAAATAAGAATAAATCCAATTTGAGTGGCATTGTTTTTAATTTGTGTCCTATAAATATGCAAAAGTTGATAACGGATTATATTTTTCTATGGGGGCCAGGTCAAAAAATGAATATGATCAAGGGAACTATGATTAAAAATGATCTTACATGGTTTATTTTTGGTCTACACATAAACCACAATTGAGTGATATATATATATAATAATATAGATCTTTAGTTCGACCCCATAGGCGTATTTTCGTATGGGGCCAGGTCTCAACATGGACTAATTTTCATCAATTTCTATAGAGATTGCCCTATGGCAGACAGAAGGTTATACGCCACATCCGATTTGCTGGGTTTACTGGTCAGTTTTTATTTTCAGCGCAATTGAAAAGCCATCGATTCGCTTATTCTCCTCTGCGTTTCGGATGATAGCCGTCCATCTTCAGGGAGCCTTTTTATTTAAAAACACATTTAACATTATAAACAAATTACAATTTTTGTTAAAAACTACTTACAAATAAAATATATTTTTCAACACAAATTTTTGTATGAAACAAATTTATAAGTGTTACTACGTCCTTTTTTTAAACTATTGTCGGTGTCGTTTTTCTTTTGCATGTTATTTTTATACCCTATACCACTATGTGGTTTGGGTATAATGACTTTGTGCTGCTGTTTGTAACAACCAAAAATATTTGACCTAGACCCATCTTTAATTATACCGATCGAATCAGAATCATTTTTTGAGTTGATTTAACAATGTCCGTCCGTCCGTCCGTCCGTCCGTCCGTCCGTCTGTGTGTCCATGTAAAGCTTGTAATCAAACTGCAGGTTGCAAATATGAATATATTTTGATGAAATTTGGTATATAAGCTTTTATCGGCCATGGGATGAACGCTATTGAAATTGGTGAGAATCGGTCCATGTTCAGACCTAGCCCCCATACAAATTACCCCTATGAAATCGACATAAATTGCCATAAGATCCAAATTGTCATATAGATCTTACTCAAATTGGTTTGTATGCGTTCATTACGTCCATTAATGAGTAATCCAAAAATGATCCCTTTGGCCCCATATAGGGCTGCTTCCCGATCTTCACTTAAATCTATTAAAAAACAAAAATATTGCACTGATTCTTCTCAGATTTGGTTTGTATATATTTTTGCAAAATACAAGAGACTTTTCCAAACATGATCAGGATCGGTCCATTTTTGGACCTAGTCCCCATATAGATATAGCATCCGATATGAACTTTTTCATATCTGCAGCCAAAAAAATTAATAAAAATCCCACTCAAATTTGGTTTTTGCTTATTTTCTATGTCCAGTTAGTTGGGCCTAAGAGATAGGGTTTCTAAACGCATGGTATAGGGTATCGTATAGTCGGTCTAGACCGACTATAAATTTCTTACTTGTTTTTGTTAATAAACTGTAAGCGCTGTTCGTTCCTCTCTCAATATTTTCCTG
This sequence comes from Cordilura impudica, assembly GCA_963682025.1. NCBI lineage: Eukaryota > Metazoa > Arthropoda > Insecta > Diptera > Scathophagidae > Cordilura > Cordilura impudica. The sequence goes on from OY821520.1 coordinate 85,564,065, forward strand.
TTTTCTTAAAGTTTCTAACATCAACAATCAACAATAATAAAATCTAGTCTAGACACAACATTAATAAAATATATTAATATTTGCGACCTTCAGTTTGATTACAAGGACCGACATAATTACAGATGGACGGACGAACATCGCTAAGCAATAAAATTTGTGAATAGCTCAAATATTTTTGGTACTTACAAACGTCCGCACAAACTCATTATACCCTAACCAAATAGAGGTATAGGTTATAAAAAAATAATTGTTTTATGCTCCATAAGTATTCATAATATCACCCAATAAATTAAAGCGTTGTAAAATAATTTGAAAATTTTGTAAGGGGATCCAACTAATTGGATAATGAAAATAAGCATAAAGCAAATTTGAGTGGCTTTGTGTTTAATATGTTTGCCTGCAGATATGAAAAACTTTATATTGGATGCTATATTTACGTGGGGACTAGCTCAAAAAATGGACCGATCCTGACCATATTTGCTAAAGTCACAAAAAATATATGCAAACCAAATATGAAGAAAGTCTGTGCAATAATTTTGTTTTTCAATAAATTTAGTGAAAATCGGAAAGCAGCTTTATATGGGGGCTATGACTAAGAAATCTGCTACAGGGTTAATTTGGGGACAACTGATTAATGGATATAATAAATACAAACACACTAAATTTGACCAATATCTATGTAATAATTTGGGCCTTATGTCAATCTCATAGAGGTCCTTTGTATGGGGACTAGGTCTAAACATAAACCGATTTTCACCAATTTCAATTCTGTTCGTGCTATGGCCGATAGAAGGTAATATGCAAAATTTCATCAAAATATATTTATATTTACAGACAGACGATTCTGAGTTGATCGGTGCAATAAAATTTGGCTCTATGCCAAATATTCTTTGTAGTAGAATTCAAAAAATCATTTGTTAATAGGATAATAAAATTAGTAAAGAATTACAAGACTCGGAGTTTCGGAAGCAAGTCCTAAGCCTTGACAAAAAAAACTGCCCTAGGTACCACTGGCAGACCGGGAGAGTGATAAAATTCAGATTGCGTCAGCCTTCTCAAAATAACTCCTACGATTCCTCTCAGTTTAATTGTATGACGAGTCTTACTTTACCATTTTGATGATAACTAATGACAGTCAAAACGTTATTTTGGGTCTTGCGTCGGGAAGTATCCGAAAAATATAAATAACTTTGCAACACAAAGTTCCCAGTTAACATTTTATTGTCATTGGTCATAACTAAATGTGGTGATCTAGTATTTTTCAAAGGCTGATTACCTGACAATGCGCAAATTTATAATAAAATAATTAAGAAATATAATAAAAACAAGTCAATCTAGATTGACTACGATGCCATATACCATGAGTTTAGTGAAAGGGTCATATTTGATATTGAAAAAAAGCATAAATTAATTTTGGGTAACATTGTTATGAGAGACAGACAGACGGACGGACATTGATAAATCCACTCAGAAAGCGATTCTAAATCGATCAGCACAAACTTATTAAACCCTGACCACAGAGTTGTACAATCGACAAAAGAAAATTATTTTCTAGCCTGATTTTAAGTCTTCACATTGTACGCAGGCTACAAGGAAGTCAACCCCCAAAATGTTTAAAAAATAAGAACATTTTAGTGTTATAAGAGATGTCGTCGGAGGCCCTTTTTAAGGACTTTTTCTGCTGAGAAAACCTCACCTCAAAAATAATTAGCTGCGATATAAATATTTGGAAAAGAAGATTGTTCAAGTTATTACCAAAAACAGAAGTATGCTAAACAAGTAAGAAAATAATAGTCGGTCTAGACCGACTATACGATACCCTATACCATGCGTTTGGAAACCCTATCTCTTAGGCCCAACTAACTGGACATAGAAAATAAGCAAAAACCAAATTTGAGTGGGATTTTTATTAATTTTTTTTGGCTGCAGATATGAAAAAGTTCATATCGGATGCTATATCTATATGGGGACTAGGTCCAAAAATGGACCGATCCTGACCATGTTTGGTAAGGTCTCTTGTATTTTGCAAAAATATATCCAAACAAAATTTGAGAATAATCAGTGCAATATTTTTGTTTTTTGATAGATTTAAGTGAAGATCGGAAAGCAGCTCTATATGGGGCCTATGACTAAGAGTTGTCCCATAGGTATCATTTTTGGACTACTGATTAACGGATGTAATAAAAACATACAAACCCAATTTGAATAAGATTTATATGATAATTTGGATCTTATGGCAATTTAAGTCTGTTTCATAGGGGTCATTTGTATGGGGGCTAGGTCTGAATATGGACCGATTCTCACCAATTTCAATAGCGTTCATCCTATGGCAGACAAAAGCTTATATACCAAATTTCATCAAAATATATTCATATTTGCGACCTGCAGTTTGATTATAAGCATTACATGGACACACAGACGGACGGACGGACGGACATCGTTAAATCGAATCAGATGGGTCTAGGTCAAATATTTTTGGTAGTTACAAACAGCAGCAAAAAGTCATTATAACCAAACCACATAGTGGTATAGGGTATAAAAATTGTTATTAATATTATATTTGAATTTTATTTTTTAGATTTGGCCTTTTCTATATTGCTTACGGATCATTATAGGAAGCTTTATTTCATTTCAAATCCCCTAAAATTTAAAATTAATATTTTTAAATTATTTGCCATAATACAATACAAAAAAAATTTGAAATAAAAGTTTGTTTCTTAAGTCTTTCGTTATTTCAATTAAACTTTTTTCGTGGTCAAAGTATCTAATAGTCAAAATAACCACGCAATTTTTACACAATTAACAAAACGTTTGAAAATTGTTCATAAAAAAGAAACACAGTATTCATCTGTGTGCGGTTTATTTTCTAGTTTTAATTTAAACAAATGACACTCACCTGTGGTGTTATGAATAGGTGGTGTTATAAATATGTGCTGGTTAAAGGCTAACTATTAGGGGTGTGGTCCTTGCAACCGGCAGAGTTTGCCACTGGTTGTGCTTGTGGTGTCCTGTGTTATGTATTTAGGAGTGTGGGGTTTTACAACCGGCAGAGTTTGCCACTGGTTGTGCTATTGCATTTGCCGATCTTACTATTGTAAGGGCAAATGGAAACTTTTGTAATAAAACTAAGGCAGTTGTTGCCGATTTAGTGTTTAAAATTCAAGTCTGTTTTATTTTGGGTTTTACACCCTTTTTATACAATTTGTCATGATCTAACTTATTCTAGCATATAGTTAGTGTTACATTTGTTTCACTCAGTACTATGAAGGATCGTATTGCTTTATTCTACATTCCAATTACAATGTTATTTGCTTGGTATGCACTCAAATAATATGAGTCACTCACATATTGTTTGTTACATATCTACATATGTACATGCCATGCATAGAACAGTTTGACTCATTATCGATATTGTCTGTTGCATATACACATTGTGTAAATGATATTTTAAATTGTCATCGATACTATTGATTGTCTGTTCTATGTATCATGTATGCATTGTAGACATGTGTGGTACACTACACCCTTACCCTTAAGAGAAAAATTAGGGAGGTAATATTTAACTGCATAATTTTTCTTATCAACTTCATAATACCGTTACAAAATTTCTTAAATTTATTGGTTAAAATATTTATATACAATTTGTTATTAAAATATTGTATTAATTAACAATTATTCTTATGATATTTCTTAATATTCTATATATTTCTTTAAATTGTTATTGTGCAATTCTTTTTCTTTGCCATTATAATCTATAGTGGTGTTTACACCATTTCTCTTAACAATTTTATATGGTCCCTTATATGGACTTTGGTTTTTCTTTCTATTCTCTACTCTTATTAGAACTAAATCTCCTATATCTAGTTTAGGTTGGTTGCTATATTTATCCTTTTCAATTCTATTATTTTTTATACTAATTGTCATTTCTTTTGCTCTATTCAACGAGAATTGTAATCTAACTCGTAGTTCTCTAACGTAGTCGTCATAATTGTAGAATTTATTTTCATTTTCATTTTCTAGAATGTCAGATGGCAAGCATGGTAACTTTCCGTATACTAATTCAAATGGTGTGTAGCCTGTGTCAATGTGTGGTGCTGTATTATAGGCAAAAGTGAAATATGGAATCCACTTGTCCCATTCATAATCAGTTGCTGTTGTCAATAAAAACTCATTCAGAACTCTATGATTCCTCTCAACTGAACCTAGTGTTTGATGGTGATAGGGTGTTGAAAATGCTTGTTTTATCTGTAATAATGAGCATATGTTACGCATTATCTCATTTGTAAATTCTGTTCCCTTGTCTGACTTAAGTACCTTAAATTGACCATACTTCAAAATAAATTGTTCGACCAATGTTTTGGCTGTTGTAATTGCATCTTTTGTTGACATTGGGTGTGCAACAATGAATTTTGTCAGCTCACATTGCATTGTTAAAATGTATCGGTAATCATTTGAAATTCGAAGCGGTCCTACAGTGTCAATTGAAATCACTTCAAAACTGTTGCCTGGTGTGTCTGTTAGTGTGAATGGTTCCCTTATGTGTTTTGTTTGTTTGTTTTTGTTACACTTATCGCAATATGATACAAAACTCTTCACCATCTTATTCATGTTTTTCCAAATATACCGCTGTTTTAGTTTAATTACTGTTTTTCTTATACCCAAGTGGCCTGCATGGGTGGCATTATGAAATTCATCTATTAGTTTGTATTTTAATATTTCGTTTGTTATTCTCTTTGGGGCATTATATATTAATATTTTTAGTTGAGGACTTTTATCATTTATTTTTATCTTTGCATATGCTTCTTTTATTTCTTCTTTTGTATATACTTTAAATATTTTATCATTATTTGGTAGCGCTACTTCCTTTATATTTTCCTTTCTCATTTTAGATATCAGGTTCTTCAGTAACGAATCTAGTTTCGCTGAATTATTGCTGAATCTTGCTAGCTTTTCATTATATTTTCCATTATTAATATTTTGGGTACGTAATTTCTTCATGGTCGAAACTGGTTTCGATGAATTATCATTACGTCCTATGTGCACTATATTATTTTCAATTTTTATATCGATATCTTCTATATTCTCTATTTCATTAAATTGCAATTTCTTTATATTTTTGACGTCATTAATGGAGGTGCATTCCCATATTTGAAGTTGATCAGGCTTCTGAGAGTTACATGTTTCCAATTTATTTCTGTCTACACGTGTATTATTTTCATTATTATTGTTTTCTTCATTATTTATCATTTTATACATATCTTTAGTTGTTGCCTCATTAATTTTATTTTTCATGGCCCGTGTTGTTACTAATATTTTTCTCTCTTTCTCTTCATGGTTTCGTGGTATCATCTGTTTTAATATATCTGAGTTAATTTCTATCCTGGAAAGTGCGTCAGCGTTAGTATTCATCTTTCCTTTTTTATAAACAATTGAAAAATCATAGTCACTTAAATCCAATCTAATTCTAGTCATCTTTGATGAAGGGTTTTTATGTGAAAATAGTGAGATTAAAGGTCTATGGTCTGTTACTACTATGAACTTTCTACCGTACAGGTAAGGTTTGAAAAAATTTATACTCCAATGAATTGCTAATAGTTCCTTTTCAATTATCGGTTTATTGATATCATGTTTTTGTAATGATTTACTAGCATATGAAATGGGTAAATCTTGGCCTATTTCGCCTTGGGATAAAACGGCTCCTAATGCATAGTTTGAAGCGTCGGTAGTTAAAATAAAAGGTTGTTCAAAATTTGGGTATTGTAGTACAGGGGGTTTCATTAACTTTTCTTTTAGTTTATCAAAAGCGTTTTGGCATTCTTCTGTCCATAAAAATTTTGCTTTCTTCTTTAATAGTGCATTTAGACTTTTGGCAATGTCAGCGAAATTTGGTATGAATTTTCTGTAGTAGTTGCAGAATGCAATGAATCGTCTTACTTCGTCCGTGTTTGTGGGTGTTGGATAATTTTTTATTACTTCGTACTTGGCTGGGTCTGTTTTCACACCGTCCTTTGTTATTAAATGTCCCAGATAGACTACTTCTGGTCTCAAAAAACAACATTTTTTTGGGTTAAGTTTTAGATTATACTGTTGTAACCTGTTCAATACTTTTATTAAATTTCGATTGTGATGTTGCAAACTACATCCGTACACGATAATGTCATCTACGTAAAGAAATGCTTCGGATTCTAGTCCCGAAAGTGCTATTGTAAGCATTCTCTGAAAACTATTTGAAGAAATTTTCAGTCCGAATGGCAGTCTTTTAAATTGATAGTGACCTTGCTGTGTAGAAAAAGCTGTTAATGCTCTAGAATCTTTGTCCAATTTGATTTGATGAAATGAACTAGTCATATCGAGTGTAGAAAACCATCTGGCTCTGCCTAATTTATCTAAAATGTCTTCTAATCTAGTTAATGGAAATTTGTCATTAACAATTTTGTCATTTAGTTTCCTAAAATCTACTACTAGTCTCCATTTCTTTTTGTTCTCCGTGTTCTTTTTTGGTACCAAAAGGAGTGGAGCATTGTATGGGCTGACTGATGATTCTATTATGTCATCATTAAGCATTTTCTGCACCTGTTCATTTATTATATTTGTGTGTGAATGTGGTAACCTGTAGTTCTTTATATATACGGGTGTGTTGTCTGAGGTTGTGATTTTCTGATTGTAAAAATTGTTGACTGTTAATTTTTCGTTTTCCAAGTGAAATACATTCTGATATTTTTTAAATATTTTTACTAATTCTGTTTTTTCATTATTGTCATTAGTATTTAATTGTAAGTCATCCAATATCTTTTCAAAACGTTCGTCGCTGTGTATGCTATTGTAATTTAATATGTTATAGTTTTTAAGTGGGTCAGTTTGAAGTTGAATACCCTTTAAAATTACCGCGTCGTTCGTTGTGTTTAATATTTTTATATGTGTCATGCCGCTTTTGGGTGCTATTGAATTACTTAGAAAAATTCCTTCCTTCAATTCATTATTAAATATGACGCAATCTTCTGTGAGGTTCAATTTTATTGCTTGGATAATTTCTGTTCTTGGTGGTATTGTTACATGCATTGTATCAAGTGCCTTCGCTTGCATGGGAAGTGTAATTGTTTCATCATTATTAAACAAAGAAATTGTATATGTTTCATAGTCGATTTTACCAAGGTATTTTCTCAAAAAATCTCTACCTAATATTCCGTCTGTTTCTATTGGAAAGTCTGATTTTACTAGTTGGAAAGAGTGTCTGTATATTTCGGTCGTTAGTGACAATTCTAATTTTATTTTGCCTAGAGAATAAATTTCTTCTGTAGTTATTCCTGTTAATTTACATTTTTCATCTGGTTCATATTGTTCGCCTTCAAAGTCTGTTTGCATTCGACAGAGTGATATGTCTGCGCCTGTATCTATGAGAAATGTTAGTTGTTTATTCTTGTATTTGGCGTATATAAAATTTGTGTTGTTGTCGGATACTTTAAATACTCTTAATTTTGGCCGTTCAGAATATCCATCTATTCCGGGCCTGACTCGTTTCCCGAAGTTTGTATAGTATGTATGTGTCCATTGTTTCTATTGTTATTGTTATTCTGGTTTCCCCCATTGTTTCTGTTGTTATTCCTAAAATTATTATTTCTACTGAAGTTAGTATTATTTCTGTTATCGTTATTGTTTCTATTAAAGTTCCTATCTGTGTTGTGCCTATTTCCAGTATTGGTGTAACTGTCATTTCTACTGAAACTTCTAGACGAGTTGTTATTTCTAGTCTGGTTCCGCTGTGAGTAATGTGGTCGTTCATTTCTAAAATGTAAAACTGAGTTATGATTTACTTTTCGCTCATTTTCCAATTCCAATGCGAGCTCGGATGCTTCTTGCAGATTATTAGGTCGAGCTGCGTATATGGTCGATTTAAAGTTCTCATTCAAACCTTTTTTAAAAATGTCTAAAGCTAATTTATTATTCAGTCTAATTATTACGTTTTTCTCTGCTTCTGTTACGTCATTTCCCAGTTCCTCGATACCTAACTTGTTTAGGTTATCTATTGTCGTCATTATCTTTTCCTTGAATGAATTTATAGACATTTTCCTTTGGAATAGTGTATTCAATTTAGCCTGTAGTTCTGGTATTGTCTTATTGCTTTTGTATCTTTGTTCTAATAATTTCCTTAGTTCTTCAAAATTTTCTGGCTTTGTATAGCTCCCTATTGTTCTGACATTTGAGGTAAGCTTAGCATGATATATGTACTGTAGAAAATCTATTTTTGCTGTCTCTGATAAAGTTTTGTTGATGAGTTCTGCTGTTATTAGAAAACCTTCTAATTCTACATAATTACCGGTGAACAATGATAGTGTTTTTGAAACTGTTTCTAAACTAAATGCTGCCATTTTAGTGTCTTCTGTTTCCGTTTCTGTAGATTTTCCTAGTAAATATTCCTTAATGTCCTCATATATATTATTAAACTCTTCCTCAGAAGTTATTGTATTTCCTTGTTCAATTTTTGTTATTTGAAATTCTTTTCTTAGTTCCTCAATATATGCTAATTTGTTTTGGATAGTTTTCTTTGTATATGTCCTTCCTGGACTTTTCTTTAAAATTTTTAATAACTCTTTTAATTTTCCAATTTGTTCTTCCATTTAGATAATTTTACAAAAATTTTCTTTTCTCTTTTTTATTTTAAAAATAGTATAATAGATAATTTCATAAACAATATTTCTAACAATTATGTTTTCAATTATTTATTTAAAATAGTACATTTAAAAAAAAATTTTTCTTCAATTATTAAAATTAATTTTATGTAATTTAAGAATATTATAATTGCTAATTGTAATAATATAAATATAAATAATATCTCTAATATGTCATTGAAAGGCATATTTTATTTTCTTCTTATAAAGTGTTTGCTGATTGAAAATATTTTATCTATTACATCGGATTTTTCAATAGTGTCATGTAATTTCGATGCTACTCCTCTGATTTCACCCTGAATAGCCCTGAACAACAATATTGTAATTGTTATAAATATAATCAATGGAAATACAATGCTTCGTATAATTGTACACATTTTATAATAAGTTTCTATTTATTTAAATGTTCTCTGATTTAAAAAAATTTTTCTTTTTGTATCTGTTAATTATTTATTTTTCTTGTTCTTTTTTTTTTTTTTTTGTTCCTTTTTATGCTGGTTTTCAGTTCCTCAATCTTTGACCAAATTTCTTGCGATTTTTCCCACGGGATTGGATTTTCTTCTTCCCTTACAATGCGTAGCAGGTCTGCTAATTTTCTCCGTTCGTGCACTAGCCGTCCTCCTCTTTTCTTCTTAGCAATCTTTGTGTCGACTATCGGTATTGCTGTTAATTTTTTCTCTGTCTTCCTCGCTAGGCTTTGCTTGTATTCCTCGATTGTAAGCCGTTTTGGTCCTTGTACCATCGGTTTGTATGCTGGTGGTGGTGTTGCTGGAACACTTAAGGATGAAGGAACGTATTCGTCGGACATGTGTTTATATATGATGTTTAGATGAAAGTGTTTAAATTAGTTCCGAGGTCGTCGTCCAAAGGATCGCCATGTGGTGTTATGAATAGGTGGTGTTATAAATATGTGCTGGTTAAAGGCTAACTATTAGGGGTGTGGTCCTTGCAACCGGCAGAGTTTGCCACTGGTTGTGCTTGTGGTGTCCTGTGTTATGTATTTAGGAGTGTGGGGTTTTACAACCGGCAGAGTTTGCCACTGGTTGTGCTATTGCATTTGCCGATCTTACTATTGTAAGGGCAAATGGAAACTTTTGTAATAAAACTAAGGCAGTTGTTGCCGATTTAGTGTTTAAAATTCAAGTCTGTTTTATTTTGGGTTTTACACCCTTTTTATACAATTTGTCATGATCTAACTTATTCTAGCATATAGTTAGTGTTACATTTGTTTCACTCAGTACTATGAAGGATCGTATTGCTTTATTCTACATTCCAATTACAATGTTATTTGCTTGGTATGCACTCAAATAATATGAGTCACTCACATATTGTTTGTTACATATCTACATATGTACATGCCATGCATAGAACAGTTTGACTCATTATCGATATTGTCTGTTGCATATACACATTGTGTAAATGATATTTTAAATTGTCATCGATACTATTGATTGTCTGTTCTATGTATCATGTATGCATTGTAGACATGTGTGGTACACTACACACCAAAAAAAAAAAAAAACACCATAAATAATCGAAATTTCATTGAACCTTTAAATAACGCTTAACATTTGCGACTTTCGCCAAAAAGTGTAATAAAATAAAACATTGTATGAAAGTAAAAACAAGTAAGAAAATTATAGTCGGTCCAGACCGACTATACGATACCCTATACCATGCGTTTAGAAACCCTATCTCTTAGGCCCAACTAACTGGACATTGAAAATAAGCAAAAACCAAATTTGAGTGGGATTTTTATTAAGTTTTTTGGCTGCAGATATGAAAAACTTCATATCGGATGCTATATCTATAAAGGGACTAGGTCCAAAAATGGACCGATCCTGATCATGTTTGGTAAAGTCTCTTGTATTTTGCAAAAATATATACAAACAAAATTTGAGAAGCATCAGTGCAATATTTTTGTTTTTTAATAGATTTAAGTGAAGATCGGGAAGCAACTCTATATGGGGTCAAAGGGATCATTTTTGGACTACTCATTAGTGGATGTAATGAACGCATACAAACCCAATTTGAGTAAGATCTATATGACAATTTGGATCTTATGGCAATTTATGTCGATTTCATATGGGTAATTTGTATGGGGGCTAGGGCTGAACATGGACCGATTCTCACCAATTTCAATAGCGTTCATCCCATGGCCGATAAAAGCTTATATACCAAATTTCATCAAAATATATTCATATTTGCGACCTGCAGTTTGATTACAAGCTTTACATGGACACACAGACGGACGGACGGACGGACGGACGGACGGACGGACGGACGGACGGACGGACATTGTTAAATCAACTCAGAAAGTGATTCTGATTCGATCGGTATAATTAAAGATGGGTCTAGGTCAAATATTTTTGGTTGTTACAAACAGCAGCACAAAGTCATTATACCCAAACCACATAGTGGTATAGGGTATAAAAAGATAAACTAATTGCACTTTTACATCACAGCCAACATAAACAAACAAAATAGTTAAATAAAAAAATAATTCAAATTTATAAAATAAATAAGTTGCGTGGAAGAATTTAATGAACTTGCAATATTTTTAAGTATGAGGTTAAAGGAAAACAGTATGCATCAAAAACAGTGACAGCTTGAATTGACGTCAGCAATAATTTATATTTTGCTATTTGTTAAGGAATAAAATTGAATGATTCATTTTGAGAAATATTTATTGTTAAATGTTTGTCCATTAGAAAAAGGTTTTACTTTAGTATGAGTAATTATAGTTTGGTTAATTGATAAAATAATATAAAATTTCATAGTTAATTAATATTGTTTTTTTTTTTAATTTTCCTTTGTTGTAAATACTAATAAGTACGTACTTTAACCAGAGGAAACAGACCAATATTATTTGTTATATTGTTGTAAATATTTAGTTGAATTTGTTGTAAGGCAAACCATACATGCAACTTTGTTAAAAATAATAAGCAACAAGTTTCCATTTTTCAAGCCTCGCTGTCTTTGCATAAATATGTTTATTATTATTATTATATTTTTTTAGTCTGTCCGTGTTTAAGTCTCTTAGTTTATTTGATTGCCTTGGAGGTGTTTGTTGGTTGCCATGGTATTTGTTTAGTTAAACATGTTTTAGTCATATGATTTGTGCCTGGCAGGCTGACTCAGGCACATTGAACCGGCCTTTTAAGTCACGAATCAAGATCACGGTTATTTAAAAAAAAAAAGAAATAATAAATAAAAACCAAACATTTGTTAAACAAGAAAATTTTGCTTAAGGCCCCTTAAGGTTAGACAAGTTATTAATAAAACAAGGTGGTTTGTTTAACTTTTTTTTTTGCATTGAAAATAGAAATTATGTTTTTGGCATTTATCGAGAATGTTCTAGATAATTGTTTTGGAATAATATTGCTTTTGATACCAATTTTAAAATCTATCTTCTTAAATAATGGGACGAAAAAATTAATTTTTAATTTTTATTAATATAATGTATTAATTTTTCTGATGCTCAAATGTGTTATTATTAGTATTATTATCAATTTTATTATTATTTTTATTAAAAACAATGTTAGATTATTATATTTGTCCTTAATGTACCCATGTGCTATTTTAAGACTTCATAGGTTAACAAATAAATTAATAAATAAGTAAAAAAAATTTAAAATCTTTCAAGAGCTACCGATGGAAACCCAAAAACCTTTCTAATTTGATGAATTCATTATACTAATAAAATGTTTACAAATGCTTTTAAATGACTTTTCAAACTGAGTTTATCAAGGATTTTTTGGTTCCCAACTAATGGACACGCAACAAAGTTATTTTCTTATCTTTTGAGAACTTTAAAATTCAATCTGCATTAATAAATTAATTTAAATATCATATGAGCATGAGTACGGTTAGAGTTATCTATTCAGGATTAAATTCATATTTAATTTCATTTAGAATTAAACTTTTCAAAAGTCCAAACAAATTTTAAATTAAAATATGTTTCTTAACTTCGTCTCCAAATAAATATATGGGGCGTTTCACGTCAAGTGACCCAACTTTTAAAACCGATGTCTTTCGATCGGGATGCACCAAGGTTAGTCCTATTGGATACTAGTTTAGACACAATTTTTCAACAAGATCGGGCAAGAACTCTCTGAGTTAGAGGGGAGGGGGGGGGGTCAAAATTTGACATTTTGGTCAAATAAGGTGTTTTTTCTCATCCAAGCGACTTTTTACCTATTGTTCTTTGCAAAACTTGTCCCAAATATTTTAGATAGCTATTTCCTCAATCTTTTGGAAAAAAAACATTCACCTAAGAAGTTGTTAGGACACATAGTCAATTTAAGGCAATCGTGGAAATCGTGTAAGTATTTTAAGTTGATTTCCTTCAACATCAGTTTAATCAACAGCTGAACCTAGTAACGCCAAGAAAAGATTAGCGATAAATAAGCTGGATATTTAATAATTTACAAAAAATCTACAATAAATTAATTCAAAAAATAGTTATGTTATAAATGGATCTAATGTGATTAATATTAAATTTTATTGACATCGGTTTCAAAAGTGGGGGCAGTTGACATGAAACGCCCCTTTGCATGGACATTTTTAAACTTAAGATAAAACCAGCAATACCTACTCGGTGGGGTTAAAAGTTAGAGTCCTAAAATGACGACTAATACAAATTAAGGCTTCGTTATGTTCTCATATAATTGTATATTTCAAAAGGAAAGAAAAGAACAAATATTCCTGAATTATGGATTACTTCATATAAGGTCTCAACCAATGCCTATTAAATAACTCATTTCTTAAAAAAATAAATATAGTTGAGAGGCTTTGTAAAAAATAAAAATAAAAATCTGATGATTTCCCAATATTATTACAAATATTGCAGAGGGAGAAATATGTTTAGGAACAAAATATTTTTGAAAATTTCATATTGTATTTTGTTCCAAATTAATTTGTTTTGTAATAAATTAATTTGTTTTGATATTATCAAAGCTACCAATTCACGATCTCAAACAGTTATTTTATTAGTTTTATGAAATATCTATAATGGCAATTATACATTTTTTTAAAACTTTTTATAAAAATGCTACAGGGAATTTTTATAAATATTTTCCCCAAATTTTTTTTTCAACTTTCTATACCAATATTGCAAAAAGAAAAATCAATTTTGTTTAAATAAAACCCTTCATGTTTATCGAGACTAACAATGAATATAAATAATGGAATTTAGTCAAAAAAAAAAAAAAAAAAATCCAGAGCCCAGTGCAAATTCTATGAAATTTTATTTTTTCATTTGATAAATAATTTTATAGATCTTAAAAGTATGCTAACCAATTTTAGCTAATTCACAATTCAAAACTTTTTAACCCTTTCACGACCAAAACTAAACTGCTGGAAAATTTTTATTTTTTTTTTGTGGATTCGTACTTAACGACCAAAAGTGTCGTCCAAAATTTTTTTCAATTCCTTCAAGGAAAAAATCAGAGCTCAGAAAAAACACACACTGAAGAAAAATACTTTTTTTTAAGCCTAGTTCCGCGAAGCCGAGTGGCTTGTCTGCAGATTCTAATTTGGCTGATTTTTTTTTTGCAGCGACAGACCAAAGCCTCTGGTGGGAATCGAACCCACGATCCCCGCATGATAGGCAAGCACGCTACCTACTTACCTACCGGAGCGTAGGGGCGTAAACAAACATAGCTCAGACCAACAAACACATATTTTTATTTTCATATCAATTATATGTGTTCCTAAATTTTGCACGGTGCCCAACACAATCATGACTGTGTTTCGCTCTGATATCTCGTTATCTACACGAACATCTTTATATCACGTATTTTTTGTTTCGAACACACATAAACCATACAGATTCGAGTGTAGCTTTATTTTAAGTTCATCTTCTTGCATGTGTAGTGCTAAAAAAACAGGAGATGTTCTTGAACGCGTACATCTTAAAATTAAAACATTATCCACTTGCGATCGGAAAAATCTGAAACACCCCTGTAATAACGACAACAATTGTTTCAACCAAATTTGTCAAAAAAAATCTAAAATAATTCATTAGCAGCTATAAAAAGATAAAAATAAAAAGATAATAATAAAAATAAAAAATAAAAATAAAAAGATAGTAATAAAATAGAAAACAGAGAAATTGTATATGTTGTTTATGAATTAATTTTTTCCGATCGCGAGTGCATAATGTTTTAATTTATATATGTACGCGTTGAAGAACATTTTCTTTTTTTTTTTAGCAGTACACGTGCAAGAAAACGAACCTAAAATAAAGCTATACTCGAATCAGTGTTTTTGATGTCTGTTCGAAAGAAAAAAATACATGATAGAAAAATGTTCGTGTAGATAATGAACATTGGAAAATATCCATGGGACATATATATCCCATTGGTCGTCAACGGTCAAAATTAGTGAGGAACTCATTTACTCCGCTCAAAGCAAGTCAGTGATTTTTGTTTTTATATTTTGCATAAATGAATGTAGTTTTGGTTTGTATTTGTTGTAAATTTTTAAATATAGATCACAGAGATTCGATTACTACTTTTTTAGTTGGTACTAAAAATGGAAAGGAAAATCTAGCAAACGCAATATGTTCCTTTTGTAAAAAACCTTTTTGTTTCACAAAAAATCATAATTGCATCGAAGATTTCCGTAATTGATGTTGTATTTTTGAGACATTTAGAATTAACCTTTTTCTAAGTCTATTTATTTATAGTTTAATTAATTGTTGAGTTAATATTATGAATTTTTAAAAATAATAAAAATATAAAACTATAAAACATGTTTTTTACCATTGACGACCAATTGGACATATATGTCTCGTACTGAATTTTGCTAAATAATAGACCGATTGCAAATATTTTGGTGTTTCTGAAAACCATAAATACTGGTCTCTGTTATATCAAAATTTTAATGTTTTTGGTTCAATTTCGTCCGAATTAATGACATCCAAATATGATTAAAAAAACATAATTTTCAGATTTTGGGATCACCGTCCTACGTCCTGAGAATAAAAAAATCGATTGGAAAATGTGGAAAATATAAGAAAGGAAAAAATGGGACATATATATCCCATTGGTGGTGAAAGCGTTAAATAAAACTCATTAAATTTCACTATAAATATTTATTGAACACACAGAAGATATACGAGTAAAAATGGGTTTGTTAATAAATAATTTTATAAGAGTCTAAAGGTATGCTAATCAATTTTAGCCAATTCACAATTCAACACAGGGCTTTTGATATTTATAATAAACACACATACAGTATGTCTCTTATATATGTGTTAGTAACAAATTTAAATGAGCATTACTCCAAACAAATAATCAAGATGGTAATAATCTGTAAATATGAAGGACAGCTAAAAAGTACACCTTTCAAATGAGCTATTTTTGGTCAAAATCGGTTGGTACCTAAAATGTTTATATCGGTCACTAGAAATTGCCTTGACTATTAATATTATACATATTTTTTCTATAGTTTTTATTGTTTTCTTGTATCTAGCAGAAGGAAGATTGGCATACATATAGATGTAGATTGAATCATATTCGTCATTACCTACAAGTATATTTTTGTCTTTCGAAATATAAAAAAAATCATATACACAATTAATAAAACGATCAACACTTTTGACATTGCACTACGAACATTGTGGTTACAGTAGCATAAGCTATATTTGCGCAGTCAAGCTGCTATAATATCAACTGTAACAGTCAACCCTTTTGGGGCTGTGAACTGATCGTTGTGTTTTACTTATAAATCGACCAGGACTATAGCTATTCAGAAAAATTAAATAAAACATTATTGAAACTAAATTCAATGTGTTTTATTTACACAGACTTGAAATTAAAATTTAACACAGGGAACGAAAAGAAAAAAATAAAATTAGTAGAGGTTTAAAAATGCCACCCTAATCACTTTCACCTACATTAACACTCTGAAAAAGTTCTCTAAAAATGGGTTTAACTCGGGCTTCTTCGTCATTGAAATATTTTTCTAACATTTCAGCAGCCGCTTGTGCTTTCTATATTATGGTTACAAAATCTGTGATAAGAGCCGTTTTTTTATATTTTTAACGGATAAAAAATGCTCTTATTTTGTTTTTATTTCCTTAAAAAAGTACCTTTATATAAAATATTTCCTTTTCATAAAACGCAACTTTTGTTGCAAAAGTAAATTTTCTTAAAAATTTTTCTTTAAATATTTTTTTAAAAAGTATCTTTCCTTAAAAAAGTACATTTTCTAAAAGCAGTACCCTTTTGCAAAAATGAGACTTTCTTAAAAAGTTATATTTGCTTAAAGAATTACATTTCCTTAAAAATGCATCATTTGTTGTAAAATTGCCTTTTATTGAAAAAGTAAGTTTTTTTAAAAACTATATTTTCTTAAAAGACATTTTCTTAAAAAATACTTTTCTTTAAGAAATACCTTTTCTTAAAACGTACCTTTTATTGAAAAATTACCTTTTTCGAAACAAGTACATTTTCTAAAAAAGTACCTAAATAGGTAACTTTTCCAAAAAAAGTACCTAATCTCAAAAAAGTAATTTTTCTTACAAAATACATATTTTTTAAAAAAGCACACTTTCCTAAAATTTACATTTTCTTAAAAAAAAAAAATACCTTTGCTTAAATCGAACCTTTTGTTGAAAAAACTCCTTTTCTTAAAAAAAGTCACATTCTTCAAAAAGTACTTTTTTTAAAACACTACCTTTTCTTAAAATAGTACATTATATTAAAACGTGCCCTTTCTTAAAAAGTATATTTTTTAAAAAAAGCCCATTTCTTACAGAGTGCCTTTTCTTAAAAAAGTTGCATTGTCTTAAAAATAGTACCTTTTCTTAAAAAATTATATTTTCTTAAAACACTGCTTTTTATTAAAAAAATGCTTTTTTTTAAACAGAAAATTTTCTTAAAACGTACCTTTTGTTGAAAAACAAATTTCCTTAAAAAAATATTTTCTCTGAAAAAATGTCATTTCTTTAAAAAGTAATTTTCTTAAAAAAGCATCTTTTATTAAAAATCCAGCTTTTCTTAAAATATTACTTTTTCTTTTAACGTTCCTTTTCTAGAAAAAGTACCTTTTTTTAATAAAAACCTTTTCTTAAAAAGTAAATTTTCTAAAAAAGCACAGTTTTTCTAAAAAAAGTAAATTTTTTTTAAAGTACTCTTTTTTTAAAGCAAGTTTTCTTAATAAAGTGCCTTCCATTAAATACTCGTAAGTACCTCTTTTAAAAAGTACGTTTTCTTATGTTTTCTGTATATTATTTGAAAGAAATACATTTTCTGTAAAAATACCATTTGTTCAAAAGTACATTTTCTTAAAACGTACCTTTTGTTGAAGAAGTACCATTTCGTAAAAAAGTGCCTTTCTTAAGAAAGTACATTTTCCTGAAACGATCCCTTTGTTAAAAAACATTTCATTTAAAAAAATACCTTCCTTAACCAAATACCTTTTCTTGAAAAGTAAATTTTGTTAAAAAAGTATATTTTCTTAAAGAAGTTCCTTTTCTTTAAATGTACCTTTTGTTGAAAAACAACTTTTCTTAAAAAAGTACCTTTACTCAAAAAAGTACCTCTTATTAAAACGAACCGTTTGTTGAAAAATTCCATTTCTTTAAAATGTAACTTTCTTAAAAAAGTATCTTTTATTAAAAAACTAACTTTTCTTAAAATATTACATTTTCTTGAAACGAACGTACTTTTTATCGAAGAAGTACATTTTTTAAAAAAAGTATCTTTTTAATAAGCAGATTTTCTTAAAAAGTACATTTTCTTAAAAAAGTAAACTTTTTGTAAAGAAGCAAATTTTTTTTTAAAAGTACCTCTTTTAAAAAGTACATTTTCTTAAAATATGTATTTTCTATATATTTTATATTATATTTTTTGAAAGCCGTACCTTTTCTATAAAAAATACTATATGATAAAAAGTAAATTTTCTTAAAGTGTACCATTTGTTGAAGAAGTACTTTTTCTTAAAACAGTACATTTAATAAAAGTACCTTTTCTTATAACGCTGCCTTTATTTAAGAATGTATGTTTCTATATTACCTTTTGTTCAAAAATTACCTTGTCTTAAAAAGTATCTTTTCCTAAAAAAGTACCTTTTCAAAAAAAAGTACGCTGTCTTAAAAAAGCACCTTTTCTAAAAAGTACCTGTAGCTTTTCTTAAAAAAGTACCTGTTTTGAAAACAGTGCCTTTTCTTAAAAAAGTACCTTTTCTTGAAAAAGTACATTGTCTTAAAAAAAGTACCCTTTACTAAAACGTACCTTTTGTTGAAAAATTATCTTTTTTTAAATAGGCGTTTTTTTTTTTAAATGCTTTTTCCAAACAACGACCCTTTCTTAAAAAGTAAATTTTTTTCTTAGAAGTTAAATTTTTGAAAGAAGTATATTTTCTTATATAAGTGAAAAAAAAATATCTTAAAGAAGTACTTTTTTAAAGCAAATTTTTTAAAAATAAAGAAGTACCTTTTCTTAAGGAAGTATCTTTAAAAAAAAGTGTACCATTTCCCAAATATTTTAAATAATAATAAATATAATTATGCTGGTTAAATTTTAAAGATATTCTAGACCACCCTTCTTCTTCCTACTTAAAACTATGTTGCTATAGATTTTTTAATATCTCATTAGGAACTCTCGCTTTTGCGCACAAAATTCATTTAAAAACAAGATATATTGAAGAAAACAATGTTTGTGTTGATCTTGTTTATGTTAGATTTAAATTTTCCTACAATTTTGAAAATAATTTCATTTTTAAAGCTATTTTTATATATTAATTTACAAAAATTATAAAATTATACAGACAAATTTATAAAATTTCCACTTTTTTTTTCTCATTATAGAATTTCAAAGAAAAAGACTCAGGCAAAGTTGTTTTATATACAACCAGTATGGGAATTATACGTGATACTTATGCAAAATGTTCAAATGTTAAGCAAATATTAAGAACCCTGCTGGTGAAATTCGAAGAACGTGATGTCTTTATGAGTGTGGAATATCAACAAGAGATCAAAGAACGCATGCATTCGGATATTATAAAAGTACCTCAATTATATGTAGAAGGCCAACATATTGGTGTAAGTACAAACGAAACGAAACGAAACAAATCCATCAAATTAACTGTAACTGAATAAAAAAAAATAAATAAAAAACCATACAACTAACCATAAATTATGGAAAATTCCAAAATAATTTGAAAATTAAACAACAACAAAAAAAAAAAAAAATACACATAAAAAAAAATCTTAAAACTATGAGACAAATATGACATTTTGACGGTTTTATACATCTATTGCATTGCAGTTGTTGTGTGTGTATGTGTGTGTTTTTTGTTTGAGAAAAAACTTAAGCTGCCAGAAATACCATTAAAGATTAATGTTAGATTTGTTGAATGGCTGATTAAAAAACAAAAAAAATATATATATTACCAGAAGCTTCCACTGACAGGCATAATCGTATAACAATACGTCTTGTTGTTTTACTTGTTGTAATGTGCTGAAGAAGCTACTCCTATAGGTTGAGTGTTTATACGTACAATTCAGTTAAACACACCCTATTTCGAAGAGGCGGCAGTTATATACATTTAGCTGCTTCCGTGGAAATAACTGGAATTAAGTTGTACGAAATATAGCATTTACGATTTTAGTTTAAACAACTTCTGAAAGTAAAATTTAAAACTGCCATATTCCTTACTATCAACTGTGATACTTTCATAATTTGTACAAATTATGTGCTAATATTAGGAGCAGCTGATGCGAATCAAAACTATGAATGTTTCACATGAATTTGAACTATTTTCTTTAATATTTTTGTATCCGTAATAAAATTTCCACCAGAAAAGAATTTATATTTTTCTAAAAATTTTGATTAACAATCATAAAAATGGATTGTAGAAAACGGAGAGTCGGTATTCGCAAGGCGCTTAAGTGACCTATTGAATTTAAAGACAAATACGAGGGCGGATCAATAAGTCCGTGACTTTTCGAACTTCCCTCGTAGTTATATGAAATGCAAGTACCACCTTTGCGTTTAACAGCTGTTCAAAACATACAACCTCGTGGTTTTTTTAACCTTTTCATGCCCGAATTAATTGGGGCGTGGTTAAACATTTTTCAAGTTAAGTTTAGACCTAAATCTGTGGTTTTCTGGAATAACCGCGTATGTCAATTTTTGTCAGTTTTGAGTTATCGATGTCAAATATATTAATTTTTAACGCTCTTTACATGTGTTCAATTTAAAAAAAAATATTGATCATTTCTGAGTATTTTCTTTAAATAACAACGTAACTTAAATGTTTATTAAATTAATTTGCAGCACTAACGACGTATGTCAACCTACATACGTTGGATCGCTGACAAATTATTTTCTCAGAAAACAACACATAGCGACATACGTTGTTATTAATGAAAAAAAATGCAAAATAATTTTGGGTTAGTTTTCAGTTTATAAACACTTATAAAAACTTGTGTGTTTATTTCTGTTATTTTTTGCCACTATTATTCTTGATACGTTGTTATATTCTCATCCTAAGTCCCGTTAACATTTTGTTGACGAACAAAAAAATCCATTTCTCAAGCAACAACAACTTATGTCTAAATGGGTGGTTGCATTGGTTGTTTTCTTTTTCAAAGAAAACGAGGTTTGTCGACATAAGTTGTTTTACCTGCACACACTTTAAGTGTAATTTACATATTGTTTTTTCGTCCTTCTCTAGGATCTATTCCTCTGAAGATTTTTGACTCAAAATTTTATATAAAGTATATATTGCCCATATCTACAGGACTGTTAAATAAAAAGCTCTAAAAATTTTATTTCGAGCCCATAAATTCAAATATAACGTTTTTTTGGCTCCCCTGAACATTTTGATTTTATGACATACGCGGTTATTCTAGAAAACCACAGAAATATGAATTGATATCAATTTCAAAGTCCTATGTATTCTGGTTTAGACGTTATGAAATGTTGGCACCATTGTGTTTGAAAAATGACTGACCACCATCTAAAAATATTTTAAAATTTTTTTTTCTTATATTCTTACCTTTAAACAATATATTTAAACATTTAAGTTTAAACTTTAAATATCTCTATTACTTTTTTTGATTATTTGTAAACTCACTTTTTGTAGAAAAAAAATTTTACATGTGCAATCAAATAGATTAGCTCTCAAATGATCTCAATAAAATATTTGCAATTAGGAATGCACAATATATCAAGCTACTCTGAGAAAAAAACCGTAGGAGAAAAAAACAAAAATTGCGGGACTTATAAGCTAAAATATACAATGTTGCCTATAGGCAACATCGGGCATTAAAGGGTAAAAATAGAAAAAAGTGAATTTCGAGTGCTCAATGAACATTATTTTTGCGAAAAAAACCGTTAATCAAACCAAGAAAAAGCTTGATAAATACTATGGGGACTCTGCACCATCGATTTCAATGGTAAAAAAGTGATTTATTGACTTTCGTTGTGGTCGCACAAATACAAACGACGCCGAACGTTCTGGACGTTCAATTGAGGTCAATACACCGGAATATGTCGAAAAATCCAATTTTTTGGAAGGGACACAAAAGTTGGAGAAAGGACACTATGTTGAACAATAAATTTTTTTTTTGCAAGAAAACTGTGTTTCATTCTAAAAGTCATGGACTTATTGATTCGCCCTCGTATTTCTATAACATTGAAGTCAGTAAGGTCTGAAATCATAAATATCTATAATATTTACTTATGACCCTTAAAAACTTTTTCTTCACATTTTTTTCACTTAAAAATTTATATTTTCCCAAATATTTTTTTTCACACAAAAAAAATTTTCCATCTCAAAAGAAATATATATATAGATACTATAAAAAGTCGCCGTATATATTTTAATTCTAATTTGGAATGATAAATTCTCCAGAACAGGGTTAAGATCTTAAAATTTTATGAGTCAAATCCATAAAAAATATTTAATACGCAATAGAACAACCGCAGCGAATCGAAATCACGTATTTATCGATAAATTTAAAAAAGGAACAAACAAAGAAAAAGTGGAACCAAGAGTTTGTTTTTTACACAATATTTGAACTTAGTAATATTTTTCGAACAACATTTTTTAATATTTTTCAAAATATTTTTCGCAAAGGATAGAAAATGAAAATAAATTTATGCTGCCGAAAGAATAATAATTGTATACTTTTGAAACTAAGGATAAATCGTAAGAGAAATTGGTGAAACAGTAGAAAGGAATATATTCCTCTGTTTAAATATTAGGTGATACCTTCAAAATAATAGGCAATTTTTGTATCTAATCCTCATTCTGGCTGTCCTTCTATATTAACCGAAAGAGAGAAGCGTATAATGAAGGGCTGAGAACGTAAAGTTTAATAAACCGGCTTGTGATGACATTCCTTGAAAAATCATCAAAAAAGTAGACCAGTTTGCATGTAAAAAACCTTTCATTTAATTACAAAAACTACGCAAATGAATTGGATTTGCAAAAGAACGCATAAACAGCCCCCATAGCTTTACCAAAAAAAAAATTTAATATTCTCTGATAAAAGTAAGTATTACATATGTGGAATAAAGGAGCAGTTAAGCATCCATTTATCAGTAGTCCAGAAATAAACCCTATAGGATATTTCTTAGTCATAGCCTCTATATGAAGCTGATTCCCGATCTTCACTTAAATCTATCTGGAATTGCATTTTAAATAAGAAATTAATTTTAAATCTGACTACATTTTTTCTATTTTTTTTTGTATGTTTTCTTTAGTTATTTTTCTTGTACGTAGACTTTTTCTTGTGAGTGTATGTGTTAATATTATTTATACTTTATTTAAAAAGTTATGTTCGGCATAAAAAAATATTTAGTTACAAACTTTTTTATTGACAATACTACACACAGAAAACGTATTCTTTGTGGCAACCGAATTTGTTGTCAACCGAATTTTAGTAGTCCTTTTGATCTGTTGTGACAACTTTATTTTATTTTCCAACTACCATCGTTTTTATACCCTATACCACTATGTGGCTTGGGTATAATGACTTTAGGCTGCTGTCTGTAACCACCAAAAATATGTGACTTAGACCCATCTTTTATTATACCGATCGAATCACCTAGTCCCCATACAAATGACCCGTATGAAATCGACTTAAATTGCCATAAGATCCAAATTATTATATAGATCGTAGTCAAATTGGGTTTGTATGTGTTTATTATATCCATTAATCAGTAGTTTAAAAATAATCCCTATAAGACAATTCTTAGTCATAGGCTCCATATAGAGCTGCTTCCCGATCTCCACTTAAATCTATTAAAGAAACAAAAAAATATTGTACAGATTTTTCTCAAATTTGGTTTGTGTATATTTTTCAAAATATAAGTGACTTTAACAAACAGTATCGGTCCATTTTTTGACCTAGTCCACATATAAGTATCGCACCCGATATGAACTTTTTCAAATCGGCAGCCAAAAAAATTAAATACAATTCCCCTCAAATTTGGTTTATGCTCATTTTCTATATCCAATTAGTTGGACCGAAGCGATAGGGTCTCTAAACCATGATTAGAAATGATGTGATATTTTTTAATATTTTGCAATCTGCGGTTTAGACGATATTTGATTTTAAAAAACATGATTTAAAATTTTTTACCACATTCTGTAGTAAAATCAATATTTAAAAAAAAAATTCGAAAGATTTTTACAAAAATAAATAAATAAATAAACTCAAATAAGAAGTAACC
This sequence comes from Cordilura impudica, assembly GCA_963682025.1. Taxonomy (NCBI): domain Eukaryota; kingdom Metazoa; phylum Arthropoda; class Insecta; order Diptera; family Scathophagidae; genus Cordilura; species Cordilura impudica. The sequence continues at coordinate 85,588,429 of OY821520.1, forward strand.
GATGCCACCTTTGCGCCTTCCCAAAAAGTGCATTGTTTCCCTTCGGCTCCTTTTATAACAACGCGCTAAAATGGCCGCTTTCCGTTTGCCTTTTTAGAGTTTTTAACTATAACAGTTCATATTAAACAAACGCTTTGAAAATGTAAAAAAATTTTAAAAGGTAAAGAAGAAATCGAAGAGTACGCAAATTGTCTTAACAATTTAAAATTATGTTAATGGAAAACTGGAGACAGCAATGATTTATATTATATTTAAATACTGAACTTTAAAAAGGCAGTCAGTGAATATTCATTTTTGAATTATCTAATTACATTATATATGTAAACTGTAAACTCAAACACTGAAGTCGAGAGAGTATTCATAGCAATGATTTTAATTGTGGACTAAAATTCTATTGAATATTTCTAGTAAAATTAATTAACTTCAAACAAATAAAGAACAATATTTTTTATAAAACAATACTAGGCCTGAATATCTGAAAGAAAATTATGTTTTTGTTAAAAATTAACGGTAATAAGTAAATGTTTTTTACTCAT